>CM037018.1:11949904-12549904 GCA_020875875.1 Dioscorea alata
GGCTGTCCATTTTAGGTAGTCACTTGCAAAATCCCATGTGCTACATGGTTAGGCTGAAAATAATGTTTTTTTTTAATAGAATGGATAAGACCGAATTAATTAGAATATGAGAATTATAAGAGTATGAGAAAAGATAACCATAGGCCATCATGACTGACCTAGAGGCGGGAGGGGCTGAGTTTCAGTCACGGGCGGTATTTTTTTTTATAAAATATTTTTACTAAAAGCGAATGATGCTTCTTGCAGGGATCTGATGAAAATATTTTTGAATTTTTTAGATTATTTTTGTTTAAAAACTCAAATTCTTTTGATGAGTCTCATGGCTCAATAAGTATCTCATCACATCTTTGAACTGCTCACTATTAATCTATTAACATCATGATTCGCAATCACATTAGGTTTTTTTTTTTTTTTGGGCATAACACTGATAAGAAGTAGCTGCCTATTTTTAATTTGTTTTGATTGTTGCTATTTATTAATAGTTTAGTTGTTGCAAAACAAGTCTAACCGTAAGTCTTAAGGAGATTGAGTTTGTTTTAAATAACTTCAAGATAAGGATAATGGCTTAGTTGCCATTGTTTTAAAAGTTGTTATTGTTATAATTTTCTATGATTCTCATTGTGAATTTACCTATTTAAAAAGGTCATTCCAATAAAGTGGTGCTTGTAAAAGCTCCTTTTCCATTATTATTGTGTAATAATGGTATCAGAGATATCACACATGTGAGAGTATGAATACTAATGGCCACAAATTCCAACTTGTATCTGCAGCCATTCCATGTTTTGATGGTCATTATGACCATTGGAGTATGATAATGGAGAATTTTTTGCGGTCAAATGAATATTGGTCAACAGTTGAATTTAGCATTCAAGAGCCAGCAACAAACATAGCTCTAACAGAAAATTCCATAGGGTAGAACTTGAAGCTAGAAAGCTAAAGGACCTGAAGGCAAAAATTTATCTTTTTCAAGCTATTGATCATCCCATCTTAGAAAGTATTCTTCGTGAAGAAAAAATATGAAGGTTCTATCAGAGTGAAGTGAGCCCGGTTCCAAGCCATGAGAAGGGAATTTGTAACATTGATATTGAAAGATGGCGAGTCTATCACTAGTTATTGTGCTTGAATAATGGAGATCAGCAACAAGATGAGATTCCATGGGGAGAAGATGAATGAAATTATCATTGTGGAGAAAATTTTGCACTCTGACACCAGAGTTTAATTATGTTGTTTGCTCGATTGAAGAGTTTAAAGACATCGACGCACTTTCTCTTGATGAACTACAAAGCTCTTTATTAGTACACAAGTAGAAGATAAAGATGAATAGCAATTCAATCACAGAGGAGGAAGCTTTAAAGGCCTCTACTTCTTATTTCAAAGTGAGAGGAAGAGGATGGAATAGAGATAGAGGAAGGCCGGGGAGGTCATGGTAATACGGATGGAAACTAGGCAAGTTAACATTCATGTTGTTCAATATCAAAATCAAGGCAAAGGAAGAGATCAACAAGTTGATAAATCAAAGGTTGAATGCTTCCGATGTCACAAACTTGGTTATTACCAATATGAGTGCTATACTAAATTGCCCAACCATTACAAATAAAAGGGAGAAAACCCAATTTTGTAGAAAAGCAAAGGTTGAAAGATTATTAATGACAGTTCAAAATAGTATATAATCTTAAGAGTCAAATATCTGGTATATTGATACAGAGTAATCACATGTGTGGAAGTAAGTCTTCTTTCTATGATTTAAATACAAATTTCTGTTCCATTATAAGTTTTGGATATAATTCTTCCACTAACGTTTTGGGAAAAGGAGACATCAAGATTAAAACAAAGAATGGGTTTATAGAAACAATTTCTAATGTTTTTTATGTTCCTAATTAGTTGAAAGGAATTTGTTGAGTGCTGGTCAAGTGCAAGAGAAAAGTTATGCAATTACTATTAAAAATGGTGCTTGTGAAATATATAATTCCTCAAGAGGTGCTATTGCTATTGTTCCAATGAGTTCAAACAGATTATTTCCTCTGAAGATAGAATGTGCTTAACCTTATTTGTTGGTCGAAATAAAGGACTCCTCATGGCTTTGGCATTTTAGATATGGTCACCTTAGTTTTGGTGGATTACAAATGCTACAACATAAAAACTTTGTAACTGGCCTTCCTTAAATTTCAATTCCTTATCAAGTTTGTGAAGAATGTATCATTGCCAAGCAACATTGTTTTTGGAATTAGTTCACTCTGACATCTGTGGTCCAATAAACCCTTCATCTAATGGAGATAAAAGATACTTAATCATCTTTCATTGATTATTTTTCTAGAAAAATTTGGGTTTATATTTAACAGGATTAATCAGAAGCTTTCTTTGCATTTAAGAACTCCATTGCTCTTGTGGAATGAAGCAAGAAAAACCATACAAACTGTTCGCACAGATCGTGGTGGTGAATAATGCTTAAAAGAGTTTGAAAATTTTTGTGTAGAGCATGGCATGAGAAGAGAGCTAGCTACTACTTCCTATACACCACAACAAAATGGTGTATCAAAAAGGAAAAAGAGAACTATCCTCAACATGTTAAAAAGCTTGTTGATAAAAGGAAGAGTTCCAAAAATTTTTTGGGCATAAGTCGTAAACTAGAGTGTTCATCTTTTAAATAGGAGTCCAACTTTTGTTGTTCAAAATATGACATCAAAAGAGGCTTGGAGTGGGAGAGAACTACCTATAGATCTTTTAGAATCATTGGGTGTGTAGCATATGCTCATGTCTCAGATGAAAAAAAGAGAGAAACTAGATGGCAAGGCATAAAAATGTGTCTTTCTTGGTGTAAGTGAAACATCCAAAGCTTACAAATTGTTTAATCCTTTAACCCAAAAAATTGTGATCAGCAGAGATGTAATTTTTGATGAAGAGAACACATGGGAGTAGAATAGGCAGCAACCTACCCAATTTCTTTATGATAATGATGTTGATCGGGAGCAAATGTTGGCATCGGTAGTACCTGGAGATAAACCAATAGAAACTCCACCTTCTATCACTAAAAATGAAGCCCATTCTCTTCACCATGTTAGAAGAAAACTAGCTTGGATGGATGATTATGAGGTTATTGGAATTCAAGATCCAATTACTTACTTTGCTTTGTTTTCAGATTGTGATCCAACAATTTTTGAGGTGCTGTCAAAGAAGAAAAGTGGTTCAACACTACAACAAAAATGACTTATATGACATTTTTAAAGTAACATTTTTGGAAAATGTCACTGGAAACCATTAAAATGACTTTTAGGTGATAATTGTAACAAACGTTGGTATGCTTTTATTTATTCCTATGTTTATAATGATATTTTTACTTATAGTCACAAAAGGTTTTTATTTTGTGATATTTTGGAAGATTTTAGGGACATTGAAAGAAATGTCGGTATAATATTATTTGTTAAGACGCTTGTTATGGCTTATGTAACAAATGTCACAATTCAATATGACTTTAATTGCATTGATTTGTTATGAAATATTTGAAAACACAAGTTAAGATATATATACACATTCAAAAGATATGAAAGATAATTTAAAATTGAAAAAATTGTAATTAAAGGAAAAAATAAAAGTGGCAATATTTTGATTTTCAAAAGTGCTGAAAATTAGGCGGCAATTTTTTTTTTTATGAGCGCCAAAGCCTACACGGCTTACAAATTCATGATCTATATATAAGACAAAAAAACCATAATAGTGCAAAAGGCAAAAACTAAAGTTCTTGCAGGAGATAAATTGAGTATTTCAATTTTTCTTTATTCCATAGTAAGTTTTTAGCATTATTTTTTTTGGTAATATTATTTAAATATTTAACTTGTTATTTTTGTAGATGATTGATAGTTGATTAATTTTTAATTTGTTTTTGTTACAAAAATAAGTATGAGAATTTAATTAATCGAATCCTAGGGTTTGAGAATATTTTTAGAAAGAAAAAAAAAGAAGAAGATTGAATTTAGTTAGGATGAGATCTCCAAAACATCTTTTTTTTTTTTTGTTGAAAATTAAAATATGTTTTGGTTTTTCTCCTTGCCGACAATGATGAGGTAATCATGGCATGGAGCTAAGGCTTTAATCCTTGAAATTGCCTTTTAGGTTTTTATATTTAATCCTAGTTTTGTTGAAGTTGTACAATTTATCTTTTGTTTTGTTTTGTTTTGTTTATATATATATATATATAGGGTTGATGTACTCTCCGCGAGTGCACGGATCGTTACAAGTAATAGAGTGGTACCCCTTAAGGGGTAGGGTTGTCGAACCACAGGGACTAGACTTCTAGTACCAATTAATCCTCTAATATCTAGCAAATCAAAGGGTTGGTTGAAAGGATAAACAGAGTAAATAAGAATAACAAGATAAGGGTGGAATCACCAGGTAGACTAGGATAGAGTTTTTAACAACAAGAGAGCAATGCTCCGGGATGAATCCTACGTGCTCGAGATACCGACTTGAATCTAATGCCTACCATGGTGCATTCTAAGATCCTTGTGGGTGCTCAAAAGCTATATTGCATCTACGGCTCTCAATTACGTCAAGGGTTGCAAGTGTAACTACGGGTTTCAAACACATCAAGTTTTGTAACTACACTAGGCAATTGTAACTATGGCAGTCCACACACATCAAGTTTTACATGAGCATCTACGCAAATCAAGCACGTCAAGTTATGCAAACACATGAAAACACAAGAATACATTAAAACTCCATAGGCAAAAGAAAACATGTATTCAAGGTATCAAGAACAGCATAGTTCGACATCCCGGAGCACCGCGGAATAGTTAGTCCCTCATGAATTGATACAACTGAGAAGAAAGAAAGAAAGAACTAGGGTAAGAATTCATGATCTCCCTCTTTACAAATCTCCTCTTAATTGTGCTTCAAAAGCTTCATGGATGAGCTAGCTCTATTTCCCTTGAGCCTCCAACTCGACCTTGATCCCCTTAGATGGTACGGTAAAGCTTGATCTTCATCCTCATCAATGCTCTCCTGGCGGAGGAGAAAATCCCCTGGAAAAAGATTAGGAGAAACCCTAGAAGCTGAAGTTAAAAAGAGTGTTTTTGGGCTCGACATGGTCTAAGCACGATTGTGCTTAGACCATACTCTTCTGTGAGACTCAGAGTGAATCGGCTAAGTATCAGCCAGAGATATTCATGAGGAGGAGCACGGTCATGCTTCGCCTGAGCAAGACCGTGCAAGGAGCATGCTAGGCGTGCTTTCCCTGTAAGCATTTGGTGCTTTGATTCCATAGATATTCATGGAGAGGAACACGACTGTGCCTTGACTGTGCTCGGCCTGGGAGCACCCTCCTGCTTGCTCAACTACTCAAATAACTTCAGACAGAGAAAATCATGGGGACAGAGCATGATCATGCTCTTCCTGTGCTTTTCTTGGATACTTGGAAAAAAAATCTTCATTCTTGCTTGTTTTGTCCTCGAATTCACTCCTAATTGCTTTGAGCCTTAATTTTCCGTACCATGAACAAAAAACACCCAGAGCAGCATTGAATATATACAAAAGTGTAAATTGGGAGTAAGGAAAATATGATATAATTGCACTCATCAAATACCCCCACACTTGAATCATTGCTTGTCCTCAAGCAATCACACATCGCTTAATGAAAGAAAGGATGAGTGCATCACTTCTGATGTCAAGGGAATAGAAAATTCTTAAGTATAGAGGAAACAACGAGGGTTAGAAGAAAAACAAGAATGCTCAATAAAAGGCTACACTCTTACCTCAAGGACCTTGTGTGTGTGCAAATCCTAAATTGAGTGCCTCATGATTTCAAGGAATTGAATCAAACCTAGCAAAACTAGACCTTAATTCAATTAAACAAGGTGGGTAGTAGCTTCATACGCCCTAGAGATAGCTTTCTCTCTCAGTAGGTCATCAGATGTAGACTTGTAATGCCCAAAATTCGGCTACTCAAGAGCGGCTTTCACTCTTCTAAGGCGATAGCTCTTTCTACCACCTTTTAACACAATGAATTTAAAATGACTGGTAGGGCATTCCAAAAGGAATCTGACTTGCCAATCTTTATTTATTTATTTTTTTTTTTAATATATACTTGGTCCTAAGGTAGAGGTTGTCATCCTAAAACAAGTGGCTCCACGATTAGGCAAAGTGATGATATTTTAGGTCTTCAAAGTAACAGTCGGTCTACAATTTGGCTTTAGAGAAGCAACCAACGCACATGTCCCCTAGGTTTAAGAATTTTCTATCAACGTAATCATCGATCATCCTTAGTTAAGCACTCATCATAACAAGCGTACATGCAAAACCCTCCCCTATACTTGAACAGTGCATTGTCCTCGATGTATAATTACAACAAAAAAAAAAGAAGTTGGGACAAATAGAAATAAAAGAGGGTTCAACAACTTTCCTGAACACGGAGAGTAATGTGGCCACTCTCAACATGTGCTCTATTCATCCATTCAAGTCTACAATTGTTGAACATAGAGAGTAATGTTGCCACTCTAAACATGCTTTTAAACTCCAAGCAACCACACAATCCCTGAGATAAAAGTGAAAGCACACAAGTGAAGCTCAAAATTCCAAACAACAATAACGAAAATAAAGAACTGAAAATGCATAAGGAGAACAAAAAAAGTAAACAAACCAAAATGTCAGTTTAGGAGGGACCCTTACTAACTAAACTACAGCAAGTCTAGCAAGACAGAAAAGAAAATACAAGTCTAAATACTAAACCATAAAAAGATAAGCGGCTGAACAAAAGATCAGAATGGGGCACTCTCAATGAGAGGAGAGGACCCAGCAGTGCCAGAAGAATGAGAGCCCGAGTCCTCGACCCTGTCAGGGGGGCTCTCTCATAAGGTGGTGATTGGATAGGGGAGGGTGGCTCAGGAGAGATACGGATCCCCAGATGTTCTGCAATCCTAGTCACATCCTTCTGTAGCCACCTAAATGTGGATGTAGAATAAGTGACCTAAGCAGTGTGGTCAGAGGAGGTGCACGGTGATGGTGGAGATCTGGGGTGAGTGGCAGTGGCATAAGGGAAAATAGGAGCAGTGGTAGTAGGAGGTAAAGCCAGGGTCCATGCCTGTGCAATGGAATGATCCGCTGCAGAAGTGTTTGCATGGGTATACCTAACTTTTGTAAATTGTGAAGAAAGATAGATAGAATTATGCCCACCCACATGAGCCAATCGATCCAAACAGTCGGACCGGCCAAGTCCCTTAAAACGTGTGATGTATGGCCCTGCAAAGATAGTACTCGCTTGAGGGTCAATGGCTTGATGATGGAAAGATTTAGTAAGAATAAAACCCAGATGATAGGGGCAGTTGTCTGCCATGCTGAGAAGGTAGTATAGCTCCTGCCTCGTGATAGTGCTAGTGCTACCACATTTGCTAGTAATTGTGCCACTGAGCAGAGCAAGAATGAAACATAGTGCAGAGGACCTAAGAGTTGAAGCCTTAGAGACACTTGGTGCAAAGTGCCCATTGTCGGCGCTCAACAGCCTCTAACTTTGAGTTTCGGGTTCCCTAAGACGCGGAAAAGAGGCAAGATATCTATACTCATCAGTTGTTGTGAACTCCTAGGAATAGAGACCATATAGAGTGCAAATTCGATGTAACTCAAGTGGCGCTCTTGCCCAAGAAATTGAAAGTGAATTGCTTCGGGCTTATCTTATACAAACCAGCCTCGGTACATGGTGAAAGTGGTAAGGACCTCCAGGGTTGATTCCACGAAGGCTGGCTCATTAAGGGTGAGAGCAGCGCGCCAAGCTCCAACATGTAAGAGCTGCTCTACATCCTCTACAAGATTACACGCCTATAGGGCACCACAATCAATGGTGCGTAGTATCTCGAATCGGTGTTTAAAAAGTTTGTTGTATCTATCACACTGTATTGGTGAAGTGAGTCTTGCACGAATCTCATTAAGAGCTGCCTTTGGAAGTTGAGTGGGATGAGAGATCATGTAATCCCCAGCCATTACCTGCAAAAGCCAGTTATTTAAATTAAACTAATGGCAAGTGAATCAGGGGAGCACGAGCATGCAGGGAAAAATAACACGATTGTGCTTAGCAAATTAACAGGTGTGTGTTTCCCTCGCTTTGCTACACAAGAAAAAGAATAAGCACAATTGTGCTTGCGGGGTGGTCATCATCCTCAAGACATCAAAAAACCATCATGCAAACACATTCACGGAGAAAAAGAGAGCACAACTGAAACCGACTCAAGAAATACGATAATAGCAAGACAGTGCATGGGGCAAACAAAAGCAGATTAAAAAGAAAAGAAAAAAAATCTTCAAAATCGGACAATGATACTTACCGGAATTGAAAGTAAGGAAAGGAGGAAACGGGAAAACAACGAAGGAATCAGCGAGAAAAATATAGGCTTCCTAAGGAAAACAACTGGAAAGGAAAGAGGCAGGTGAAAGGAAAAGGGTGAGGACAAGGAAGGGTGACAGGCGCTAACTGGAGCTTTAAAGAAGGACCGGGGAAGTCTATTGGTCACCCTTAAGCACGCCCTTAGCATAGTTGTGTTCACATGCTCTGGTTAGGGCAACTGCGTGGGTTAAGCACAGTCATGCTCTCCTCGTGCTTCTTCCCTGCGATTATCTCGAGAAAACTCCCCAGAAATTAAGAAGAGGAGCACGACCATGTAAGGAGTGTAGAAACTGTGTTAAATGGAGAGCACGATCGTGCTTGGCCTGTGCTTGTCCTGGAATGCTTCAGAACACTAAGACAGAGATAAACATGGCTTGAGCAGGGGCGTGCTCCGCCCATGCTCAACCATAAACGTTCCAAGACAAGTCTTTCCCTTGCTTTACCTATTTAAACCATAAAAGCTTGAATGCTTGCCACACTAAAACACACACTAAAGAAAAATCACTTCCCCAAAGGATCAAAAGATAGAAGAAATGCACAGCCACGAATCAAACTGACTCAAAATGAATGAAAACATAAAAAAAAAAAAAAACTAAAAACAACGAAGACTTGGGTTGCCTCCCAAGAAGCGCTTCTTTAACGTCACTAACTTGACGTACTTACCCACCAAGGAGGTTCACCAAGTAAGATTGCGTTAAGGGTTATAGGGGGTGTAGCTTCCTCTAGTAAAGCATAAGGTTTCAGTCAATGCCCATTGACCTTGAAAGTCCCTTCATGGGATGAGAAATCTCAATGACCCATAAGGAAATGTTTGAGTGACTATATAAGGTCCAGACCAATGAGACTTGAGTTTTTCGGGAAAGAGCTTTAACCTCGAATTGAACAGAAGAAGCTTTTCTCCAACTTGAAAGTGCTTGTCCCTCTTGATATGGTCATCATGGATCCTCTTTGTTTTTTCCTTGTATTATAGTGCATTCTCATAAGCATTTTGCCTGTGCTCCTCCAATTCATTTAACTGAAATTTTCGTTTGTGTTGTACATCTCCTACATCGAAGTTCAGCAATTTAATTGCCAATAAGCTTGATGCTTGAGCCGGACAGGTAGGTGACAAGCCTTGCCATAAACTAGCTGGTAAAGTGTGTGCCTTGTGGAAGTTTTGTAGGCTGTTCGGTAGGCCCAGAGAGCATCATCTAATCTTTCTGACCAGTCACATCTATAGTGATGCACAATCTTTTCCAGTATTCTTTTTAGTTCTCGATTAGTAACTTTGGCCTAACCAATGGTTTGAGGGTGATAGGCTGTGGCTATACGATGATTTACCCTGTATTTCTTTATCACTTTTTCAAATTGGGTGTTGCAAAAGTGTGTTCCCCTATCACTAATGATCGCCCTTGGGGTGCCAAACCGAGAAAAAAGTTTCTTTAGCTTTGTGAAATCAGCAAACCAAGGACAATCATTAGCTTGGACGCATTCTTCTCGTACCAAATAAATACATTCTTCAGGAAAAGCATCATTAATTCCCCTGCACTGATTTTCCTCTTCTGTGTACTCAAGACGAGACAAATGATCTGCCACCACATTTTCTGAACCCTTAATGTCCCGAATTTCTAGGTTAAACTCTTGTAGAAGAAGAATCCATCTGATTAGCCAAGGTTTGGCATCAGCCTTGGAGAAAAGATGTCTAATTGCCGCATAATCTGTGTACACAATGACTTTGGATAGAACCAAGTAGGATCGAAACTTGTCAAAAGCATATACTATTGCTAATAATTCTTTCTCTGTGGTGGTATAGTTTCCTTGAGCTGGGGTTAGGGTCTTGCTCACATAATAGCTTGGATGAAATTGCTTGTCGTGCCTTTGTCCCAACACTGCTCCAATTGCCGAATCACTTGTGTTACACATGAGTTCAAAGGGCCGATCCTAATCAGGAGCCTTTACAATGGGTGCCCGAATTAACCTTTCCTTTAACAATTAGAAGGCCTAGAGGCATTCATTATCAAAATCAAAGGGCATGTCTTTCTCCAGTAATTTATTCATTGGCTTAGAGATCTTTGAGAAGTCTTTAATGAATCTTCTGTAAACACCTGCGTGACCAAGAAAGCTTTGAACATCTTTGGTGGAAGTCAGTTGAGGAAACTTCTCGACTGTAGCAAGTTTGGCCTTGTCTACTTTGATCCCATTACCTGAAATTTTATGTCCCAAAATTATTTCTTCCCTCACCATGAAATGACATTTCTCCCAATTTAGAGCCAAATTTGTTTCCCCACACCTTGAAAGGACCCGATCTAAATTGTGCAAACACCCCTCAAATGAATCTTCAAAAACCGAGAAGTCATCCATGAACACTTCCATAATATCTTCAATGAATTCATCGAAGATGGACATCATACACCTTTGAAAAGTTGTCGGCACTTTGCACAGACCAAAAGGCATTCTTCTGTAAGAGAGCGTGCCATACGACAAGTGAAGATGGTCTTTTCTTGATCTTCCGGTGCCACAATGATCTGCAAGTACCCGGACATCCCATCAAGAAAACAGTAGTACATGTGTCCTACTAACCATTGAAACATTTGATTAATGAAGGGTAGGGGGAAATGATCCTTTCATGTAGCATCGTTCAACTTCTTATAGTCGATACAAACTCGCCACCCTATCATTGTACAAGTTGGGATCAATTCATTATGTTCATTTGCAATCACAGTCATTCTTCCTTTCTTAGGTACCATCTGAACCGGACTGACCCCTAGCTGTATAAATTTGGATAGATTATTCTAGCATCCAAAAGCTTCTTGACCTCTTTTTTTACAACTTCCATCATGCTAGGATTCAATCTTCCTTGAGGTTGCACCTTCAGTTTAATACTATCCTCCATGAGAATTTTGTGTGTGTAGAATGATGAGTTGATCCCTTTTATGTCAAAAATACTCCAAGTTATAACTCCCTTATGCTCTCAGTGCATAGCCACTAACTTCTCTTTTTGGTTTGCATTGAGTGTGGTGGAAATGATTACAGGCAATTTAGAATCTTCCTCTAAGAAGGGGTATTCCAAATGTGCAGGCAACTCTTTTAGCTTAGTCTCTACTTGAGTCAAAACCTCATTAGCGACTTTCCTCATTTGAAAATCGACGCTCTCATCCAGTATATCGACTAGTTGTTCTTCTCAGGGGGTGTTTTTCTTGCCCAAGAATTTGTTAGTGTCATTCTCCGCATAGGGTATGTCACTGGCTAATTCAATCAAAATTGACATCACCTGCTCTATATCCATCTCTTACTGTTGCTCTTCACTATTGAAACCCATCTTTGTACTCATAAATCGACTTCGCTGTGTAGCTCATGAAAAACACCTATCAACTCTACCAATTTATGCTCATCATCGTGAGGATCAGTGTTTTCCACGTGGAGGTCCATGAAGCAAGAGTGACTTCTCAGAGTAAAAGACAGTTCTTCAATATGCCTAAGATCAACAGTTAAGAAGTAGAGTAAAAATGAATGGTAAGCTAATGGATGAATACTTGCAAACACTGACAAAATAAAAATAAGAAAGGACAGAAAGGATGAAAAATAATTGGAGAATGAGGAATATTTACACAAGAGAATAGAATGAATAAAGACTAAATCACTAGAATCCTAATTTTCCTAAAAGTTGCCAGTCCCCAGCAACAACGCCAAAAACTTGATGTACTCTCCGCAAGTGCACGGATCATTACAAGTAATAGAGTGGTGCCCCCTAGGGGGTAGGATTGTTGAACCACAGGGACTGGACTTCTAGTACCAATTAATCCTCTAATGTCTATCAAATCAAAGGGTTGGTTGAAAGAGTAAATAAGAATAACAAGATAAGGATGGAATCACAATGTAGACTAGGATTGAGTTACCGACTATGTGCGCGAGATACCGACTTGAATCTAATGCCTACTACGGTACATTCTAAGATCCTTGTGTGTGCTTAAAAGCTATGTTGCATCTACCACTCTCAATTACGTCAAGGGCTGCAAGTGTAACTACGAGCTTCACACACGTCAAGTTTTGCAACTATGCTAAGCAATCGCAACTATGGCAATCTACACACGTCAAGTTTTACATGAGCATCTACGCAAATCAAGCATGTCAAGTTATGTAAACACATGAAAAACACAAGAATACATTAAAAGTCCATAGGCAAAAGAAAACAAGTATTCAAGGTCTCAAGAACAACATAGTTCAACATCCCGGGGCACCGTGGAATAGTTAGTCCCTCATGAATTGATACAATTGAGAAGAAAGAAAGAAAGAAAGAACTATGGTAAGAATTCATGATCTCCCACTTTATAAATCTCCTCTCAATTGTACTTCAGCTAGCCCCACTTCCCTTGAGCCTCCAACTCGACCTTGATCCCCTTAGACGGTGCGGTAAAGCTTGATCTTTGTCCTCATCAATGCTCTTCCAGAGGAGAAGAAAATCCCCATGAAAAAGATGAGTAGAAACCCTAGAATTTGGAGTTAAAAAGTGTTTTTTCAGGCTCGACATGGTCTAAGTACGGCTGTGCTTAGACCATACTCTTCTGTGAGACTCAAAGTGAATTGGCTAAGTATTAGCCAGAGATATTCACAGGGAGGAGCACTGTCGTGCTTCATCCATGCTTCGCCTAAGAAAGACTGTGCAAGGAGTATTTTGGGAGCATTTGGTGCTTTGATTCCAAAGATATTCATGGGGAGGAACACAACCGTGCCTCGACTGTGCTCGGCCTGGGAGCACTCCCCTGCTTGCTCAGCTACTTAAATAACTTCAGACAGAGAAATTTATGGGGACAGAGCACGATCGTGATCTATCCGTGCTTGGCTTGGATACTTGGAAAAAAATCTTCATTCTTGCTTGTTTTGTCCTCGAATTCACTCCTAATTGCTTTTGAGCCCTAATTTCCTCTACCATGAACAAAAACACCCAGAGCAGCATCAAATATGTACAA
Organism: Dioscorea alata; assembly: GCA_020875875.1. NCBI lineage: Eukaryota > Viridiplantae > Streptophyta > Magnoliopsida > Dioscoreales > Dioscoreaceae > Dioscorea > Dioscorea alata. The sequence continues at coordinate 11,963,213 of CM037018.1, forward strand.
AAGGTTCTAAAAGACAAGCAAAAGTGTGAATTGGGAGTAAGAAAAACATGATATGAATTGCACTTATCAAGGGTTCTTGCTATACGTAATGAGATACACATAGCTTTGATGAAGTTTTACAATTTGCCCCTTATATAATTTTATTTTATATAGTGTTATTGTTATAATTATGACACACATAGCTTTGTTGAAGTTTTATATTTCATCCTTTTTTTCAAAGTTAAATTATTTAAGGGTTCTTATTATATGACACACACATACATAAACTGATAAAAATTATATATTCTCCTTCAATATAAAATAGTTTATTTGTATTTTTTGTATGCAAATTATATATCCTCCACAAAAGTTTTTTTTGTATTATTGATTCAAATATATCATATATGTTTACATTTAATTTAATTTAACTTTTATTGTTATATTACCTTGATTTTATTAAATATAAAAATTATTGTAGGTTAGAGATGCTAGAAGTAGTTTTCGTCTTTAATTAGCCACAAATCCTCAATTTCATTATAGAGATGATGATTTGGTACGATTTTTATAATATCATCTCATTGCTTTTTTAAATTGTTAAAATTATAAATTGCATTATTTATTTATCACTTTTTCTTTTTTATTTGATTTAGATAGACACTAATTTATTTGTATATTTTATTTTACAGATAAGAAATCATCATGATAAATTTTAAGCCAAATCTACAGATTGAAGCCTTAGTTTTATTATATTATTTGAAAGTTATCTGTTAAAGATTTGTAGATCATGTTGACATTATTTTAATTATTTTTAAATTATGAAAATTATAAATTGTATTATTTATTTATTTCTTTTTCTTTATTAATTGATTTAGATAGACACGGATGTATTTATATATTTTATTTTGCAGATATGAGATCATTGTGATAAATTTAAAGCCAATTCTATGGATTGTAGCCTTAGCTTTATTATAATGTTTGAAAGTTATTTTTTAAAGATTTGTAGATCTTGTTGACATTATTTTAATTAGCGTTTTAGTGCTACATGTGTTTTTTTTTTCAATTTTTGATGAATAATATTTATTAATTTTTGTTAAATTATGCAAATTAATTTTATAGAATTTAAATTATATCTCATATTTTTTTAATTAAATTATATATAAATATTGTTTAAATTAGTATTGTGAAAAATTATATAATATTTTCCCAACATTTGCGAATATTTTATTGTTATCCATAAATACTACATAGCTAAAACAATATTTATGAAATATCCATATAAGACTTTTAAGAGACACTTAACAAATGTTACTACAAAATTCTTATACCAACATTTATAAATGACATTTAATTTTAAAATTAGATAAGATAAATAACTTTTACCAACATTTACAAATATCAACTTAAATTGGTATTCATAATTGCTATTTTGTTAAACTAATATTTACGAAAGGTCAATATAAATAATTTATGAGTGCTTTAACAAATGTTACTATATAATATTCTCTATAACAACAATTATAAATAGTGCAATATTTTAAAATTAATGTGATAAAAACTTGTGGCGACATTTGCAAATGTTGTACAAAATAAATAAATAAAGTCTTGCTCAAACCATATACAAATGTTAGAATAAAATCCATATTGACACTGCTTACAAATGTTTGGAAAATATCACAATAAATATTGGAATATATAGATACAGAAGTTTTTTGGAAACGTTACAACAAAGTATACTGACTGTGGCAATTATGACATGTAATTGACATTTGTTATAAAAGTCAGTATAGAGCTATTCCAATGGTTTTTTTGCTATTTTACGACATATGAAAAACGTCGCAAAAATCCTATTTTGTTGTAGTAAAAGCAATGCATGATGAAATTGATGTTATCAAAAGAAATCACACTTGGGAGTTCACCAACCTTCCAATTGGATGTACAACCATAGGTATAAAGTGGCTCTTTAAAACAATATAGGTTGATTCTACTAAAGTTTTCTCACCAATTGCAAGACATGATACAATTAGAATGCTGGTTGCATTGGCTACACAGAATCCGTGGTCTATTTTTCAGCTAGATGTCAAATCAGCCTTCTTGCATGGATACTTGGAAGAATAGGTATTTTTCGAACAACCCCTTGGTTGTGTGAAACATGGAAATGAGCATAAAGTTTATAAACTTAAAAAAAAAAAGGCTCTTTATGGACTAAAACAAGCCCATTGTGCTTGCTATACTCGTATTGAGTCTTGTTTTATTAAAGTTGGTTTTTCAAAATGCCCTTATGAGCTTGCATTTTTTTTTTTTTTTTGTTAAGATTAAAGGTAAAGGAAGAATGCTCATTGTCTACCTATATGTTGATGATCTCAGATTTAATGGTAATTATGATGTTATGTTACAAGAATTCAAATAATCTATGATGGATGAGGTTGAAATGTCTGATCTTGGAATGATGCATTACTTTTTTGGCATAGAAGTGGTGCAATCACATAATGGGATCTTCCTATCTCAAAAGAAATATGTGAGAGGAATTCTAGATAGATGTTAGATGAAAGATTGTAATGCTGCAAACATTCTAGTTGATCCTAGTTTAAAGCTATATAGAGATCCTAAAGAGAAAAAGGTTTATAACACATTTTACAGGCAAATTGTGGGCAGTTTGATGTATCTTGATCACTAGTACATGACTAGACATTATGTTTTTTTGTAAGCTTAATTAGTAAACATATGGAGAATCTTTCAGAAATATGTTTGTTAGCTGGCAAGAAAATCCTTTGTTACATTTGTTGGCTAAATTTGCTGTTGCAACATCTTGTCCTTGTTAAGCAATTTGGCTAAAGAGAATGCTTGAGAAGATACAATTCAAGCAATCAAAGCCATCAAAATATTTCATGATAACAATTCAAGCAATTAAAAGCCATCAAAATATTTTGTGATAACAATTCAACAATTAAATCTCTAAGAATCTTGTCTAGCATGGGTGATGCAAGGATATTGATGTGAAGTTTTATTTCTTAAGAGATATTAACAATAATGGTGTAATTGAATTGATTTATTACAAGAGTGAAGAGCAGATTGCAGATATATTCACTAAGGCTCTTAAGGTGGAATCTTTCAAGAAGCTTAGAAAGTTGTTGGACATTTTCTCATTAAATACATTTGAGAATATAAATTGTATGTTAGCAAACTTCAGTTTATGGGAGGGTTTGTTAAGTAGTTGCTATTTTTAATCTATTCTAGTTGTTGCAGAACAAGTCACAAGTCTTAATTGCCTATTTAATTTCTTAGAAAGTTGTGATTGTTCTAATTTTCTATGATTCTCATTGTGAATTTGCCTATTTAAAAAGGGCATTAAAATCTAAATAAAGTGGTGCATTTAAAAGCTCCTTTTCCTTGATTATTGTGTGATAAAACACAACAATAATAAAAGTTGGTTAAATTGATTAAGGTCCTGTCTTTATGTGGTGGGGGTGGTGAGTTTAGTCCTTGGTAGGACCAATTTTTATTTAATAATAAAAAATATTTTAATTGGTAAACTAGACTTGACGGATTGGGCCCACTGGCTAGGTTAACCGGCCCATATACAACTCTAACCAAGAGTACTGAATAGCCAAAGCACTCTATGAAAAATGAAGAGTATAATCATCAAAACCAAATATCAAACTCCATCTTTTATGTCCAAAGTCATTACTTCACCAAATGTAGAAGTACTTATGTAGCATAAACACCTACATTTGATAGTGGTAACCAATTTATCTAGTTTTAGTTTTTTGAAATTCAGAATGAAGAGAATCAGGTAAAAAACATAATCAAGATGAGAGGGAGATAATAATGATTAAATATATGTTTTTATTGTGCTCAAGCCATAGATTGTAGAAGAATGCCCAAACAAGGAGATCATCGGCCTCTTATTTACCATTATTCAAATTGTTCCCCTAAAAGGGTCAAACTTCTATTAGAGTGATGGGATAGTTAGATTGACCAAATATGGGCCCAAGTGGTTCAATAACCTTATTTTAACTCACATGTAAGAAAGTGCTATTTATATCTTCTTTTTTTTTTAAAGTTTGATAAGCCTTTTCTTAGAAATAATTCTTTTTTATTAAATTAAACTATTAATATTTAAATATGCTAATTCGGAAGTACCTTTATAATTTTAGAAGTTATTTGGATTTTCAATTCTAGAAGTATTTTTTCATTATCTGAAGTGGGTATTGTACTATAGTCATGTACATTTTAAGCATTGAATTCCAATTTATATCATTTTGGTTACCAACTTTAATTTGTGTTCACCGAGAGGATATCCAAGGCATTCTAGCAAGAAATTGATGACGTGTACTCCGGATTAGCCATGTCACGCCAATTCTCCAGGTCACTTGCATACATGGACATGACACATATACATTGGGAACCACGCGACCTGAAAAAAAATGACAAAACTCCTAATAAGATTACTCATGAATCGAGTATTCAAATTCGATCTATGAATTGGACAAGTTATTCACTCATAGAAAAAAATGAAAGATCTTGCCGATAGGACACTCACAACAAGGAATCAAACAGAACAAATCACAAAAGACAATAAAAAATAGCTATAATTTGTGATGGTAAAAGATTGGAATCATGTAAAAATATTTTTCAGATACTTAAAAGATAATACATTAGATTATTACGTAAATCAGATTATTTTATGAAATCTTTCATTGAAAAATATACATAAGTATCTTCCATATTTTCAGTATTAATATACAACTTTTCTTTGAATAAAAAAAAATTTTGAATAAATGACATGCCATATGCCATGCAAATCTTTCTAAACAATCTCCTCCACACCTCTTTCTTCTTCACCAGAGCGACAACCCCTACCTCTGAGTGAGCCTGATATGTCTTGCTTCTTCTCTAGAAGAAGACTTCCACATCAAAAGAACAAGAAGCCCTTGTAGTCACTGGAGAAAGTATAGGACTTTCTAATGGAGTATCTAAAGATAGCGTTGTAAGGTTTCTCCCGCATATCTCCCAAACTCCTCTTTAATAGGGACTCTTTGTCTTGTTGGACTTGTTGAAACATAAGGTGTGTCTACGACATCTGAAGCCATGACGGCTTCTCGGAACTAACCAAGTTGGAGTTAATAAAATTGAATTTGATAATTTAGTGGGATTCAATAATGGTTGTAACAACCATGGGTATCGATATCTAGTGGCAACCATGGGCTGAACTTTCTCATATGATGATCAACATGATCCTACTCATTACACGGTTTTTGTCATGCCCCGAACCCAGCTCGCCGGATCCAGTGCCCCGACAAACTGCTGCATTTCCATAGGTAGAACCCAGTAAGCATGCAAGGCCTCAGAATTGTTCTCATAACATAAAATATAACATCAAAATTTCAAGTTCAAGTACAAGTTGAATATAAGATGTTCAAATACAAAGAGCTTTTCTAAAACAGAATTCACATACTAATATAGACATAAAGACAACCTATTTAAAAGGGAACACAAGCTCTTACTAAGCCAATAAGTGCCCATCTTAGAGTGGAAATTTCAATATAAAACAACTATAAATTTCAAAAGTCAAAATCCGAAATATACAAAGTTTGCTAAATACAAGCTCATAATTTACAATACAGACAAAAAATTCTACACCAAGGACATGTCTGCTACTTGTTTACTCCCGCTAAGCTATCATACTCCTAATTTGGAAAAAAAAATTAATAACCATATTATGAGCTTGACAGCTCAATAAGTAACCCACTAAAAATTACTGGGATTATGCAAGTTTCATAGATTTAAAATTATAATGGAATAATAAAACATTGAATAATGTTTACAAAAAAATATAGTTCAAAAAATCAGATTAAGTTAACAAAATACAAATTATATGACATTAAAAAATATGTGTCTCCTAATTTACTTTGACGAAAGCAAAATATAAGAGGTCGTTTGTTTAAACTAAAAGAACCGAATTAGATTTTCAGAGCTTATTTGCTTTCCCTTGGTGACCCGAGCTAGATTATCAAAAACTGTTATTCTTTCACCAACGGCACAATGTGAAACTATAGTCTCTTATCAAAGTTTCATGTCGACATGGTCAGTGTTTAATTCCAAGTGACAGGTTTAGTGCCTACTTAATTGAAGACTAATCGTATTTATGTGAAAATAATTTTATTATCCGAAAACCAAGCAAAATATTAGGATTTGAGATGGTTCAGGATTTGCAGAAAAATTAGCTAAGCAAACATATCAACATATGCATGATCCCATTTTTTTTAGAGCAAAATAATACAATTATATTAAAAAATAATTAGCAAACTTAAAATAATACAATTATATTTAAAAATAAAACTTAATAGTTCAAATATTAACATATATATTGAAGATTTCAAAAATTAACAAACAAAGTCAAGATGTGGAAGTTTATGTTTCAAGGAAAGAAAAACAATTGAAAAATTTAATAAATATTTAATAACAAAAAATGAATCAAAACCCAACAAACGGTTAAATATTATATAAACAAAATTAAATTAATTAATAAATAAATTAATAAGTTCATAATTGTCTATAATCAGAAATTATATATATATATACACACACACGCACATTTACATGTGGTGTTACTTACCTGATTAACATCCAAAATAACCCAAATACTTATGTCGAATTACACTCCTCGATAAGTCCTAAAATTTATAGTAAACCCATTAGATTCACCATACAAATATATAGTATTTCTAGGGATATGTAGGAAAGTTTTAAACGTATCAATGGCTTCAAAAAGACCATTAATTGTAATATATAGTTTTAGAAGGTGTGCATATGCAAAACATAAACCATTAATTTGGGCAAGTGACAGATTAAAACCTAAATCTAGGACTAGTACATTAATCACATTTACAAATCTAAACAATATATGGTTGTCAGGAGCACCTTATGAGTAATGAAAAGAAATTACTAAGCCACATAGGTTACGGGAAGTCAATAGTGATGAACTCTCCGCAAGTGCACAGATTGTTACCAATAATAAAGTGATACCCCACAAGGGGGTAGGGTTGTCAAACCTCAGGACTGGATTTCTAGTACTAATTGATCCTCTAATGTCTAATCAACTGAAAGGGTGATAAAGAGATTAACTTCTACAAGAATAAAAGCAAAAGGGTGGAAAAACTAAGTAGACTAGGGTTGAGTGTCGACAACAAGAGGACAATGCCCCAGGATGATTCCTAAATGCCTAAGATACTGACTTGAGTCTAATGCCTGCCAGGGTAAATTCTAAGATCCTTGTGGGTGCTCAAAAGCAATGTTGCATCTATGGCTATCAAATATGCCAAGTTCTGCAAGTATAACTACTGGCTTCATACGCGCCAAATTTTGCAACTACACTAGGTAATCGCAACTACGGTAATCCACACATGCCAATTTTGACACAAGCATCTATGCAAATCAAGCATGCCAAATTATGCAAATACATGAATAAACACAAGAAAACAATAGAACTCCATAGGCATTAGAACTCAAATAGTCAAAGTATCAAAGACAACATAGTTCACAATCCCAGGGGCATCGTGGAATGGTAAGCCCCTCATGAATTCATACAAATGAGAGAGAATGATAAGCATAAGGAAGAGAGACAACTAGACATCAAGAGCTCTGTGGAATGGGCAACTCCACTCCTTAGGAGTCTCTAACTCACCTTTGGCCTCCTTAGCTCAAGTGGTGGCAATTGATCATCATTCCTTAAAGGTTCCTCCGCTGGAGAAGAAAACTGCCGAACAAGATATCCTTAGAAACCCTAAATCTGGGTATTAAAAAGGACTTTTTGTTCTCGACATGTTTTTAGCACGGTCATGCTCAGATCGTGCTCTTCCTGAAGCTTCTGAGTTAAAAGGGCTAAGTGTTATCTAGAGAGAATCATGGGGAGAGCACGATCATGCTCCATCCGTGCTTAGCTTGAGCATGCCCATGAAAGGAGCGTGCAGACCATGCTTCCCTAGAAAGTATAGGACATTCTTTTCCAGAAGTAATCATGTGGAGAAAGCACCCCCCTGCGCTTTGCCCGTGCTCTTGCTGACAACCAAGGAAGTCCTAGACAGAGGAAACCATAGGGAGATGGCACGCCCTTAGAAGAATTGTCCTTTTTGGTTGGTTTTATCCCTTATTTCACTCATATGTGTTATGAGCCCTAAAACCCTACAACAGAAACAAACATACCCAGAATATCATCATTCATAGACAAAATGCGCTAAAAGACAAGCAAAAGAGTGCATTGGAGATATGCAAAATATGATATAAAATGCACTCATCAAATACCCCCACACTTGAATCATTGTTTGTCCTTAAGCAATTTCAACTCAATATAAATGAAAGGATGAGTGCATGACTTTTGATCTCATTAACATAGAAAACACTAAAGTTTAGAGGGATCAAAGGTAGTTAAGGACAAGATCACAATTTCTCAAATAAAAACCCCACTCTTGTTTTAAAAACATAATAAGTGTGTATACCCTTGAAATGAGTGCCCCATGTGCCACTAGGTCAACAAAATGAACAAAGACTTGAATTCTTACTAAACTAACTAGGTAGTAGTTTCATACACCTTGAGGGTAGCCCTTTCTCTCGGTAGGTCATCAAATATACACTTGAGATGCCCAAAATTCGACTACTCAAGAGTGGCTTTCACACTTTCAAGGTGATAGCTCTTTCTACCAACTATTTACACAAAAAAAAGACAAGTAACTTGTAGGGCATTCACAAGGAATCTGACTTTCCATTTTTTTAAAACACAAGAAAACAAGTCTCACACAAAAATTCAACCCAAACAAGTTGGTCCACAACCAGGGTAAAGAGAATTGATCTAGGTTTCCAACACAAGAATGAGTAAATAATTTGGCTCATAATAAGGACCTTAACACGCACAATACCTCCTAAACTTAGGATTTTCTATCAATAACAATCATAGATCATCCTAAGTCGTGCAATCACCCCTAAAAATGAAACAAAAACCCTCCCCCACACTTGAATGGTGCATTGTCCTCAATGTACAAATATAGGCAGTAGAGATTAAAGATTAAGAACCAAGATAAAGAGGGGGGTTCGTACAACTTTCCTGAACACGGAGAATGATTTTGCCGCTCTCAATGTGCATTCCATTAGCCAATCCACAACAACCAATCCTGAGATTGGATGAGAGACGCATAAGTGAAGCTCAATAGTCCAAACACCATAATATAACAAAAACTGAAAATGCAAAAGAAAAGTGTATCAAATAAACAAACCAAAATGTCAGTTTAGTAGGGAATTTCCCTTACTAACTGAATGCACACAAGTCTAACAAAATAGGAAAAGAAATGCAAGTCCAAATACAGAAAACTGAAAAGAAAAGTAGCTGCACAACGATCAGCATGGAGTGTTGACACATCCCTTGCGTGTGTGTACCGCAAGTGCATGGGTTGTCGAAGTAATAAAGTACCCTGGTGAGTGGGTAGTCGTATCCACAGGGAATAGTGTTTAGAAACAATAGGTATCACTATTTAGCTATGAAGGAAGTCGATGATGAGAGATATATATATATATATATATATGTAAAAGAAAATAAAAGAGCACAAGAAGAGTAATGAGTGTAGGAGAGGCAATCGATATAAAGATAGGGTACCCGGACAAAGCTCCCTCTAGGACTAATGCTTATAGTGCAAGACTAGTATTATACCCTCTAATTGATGTCTAATGAGTCGTGGAAATCTCTAAGCACACGGTCCCAAACACTAGATTCACTAGATTCACTACAACCCTTCACTCTGTTAGGAGAGTCCATCTCCTAGCACTTCACTCTACTTCGACCGCAAAGAACTCTTGAAACACGGAGGTAGGAAAATCACACTAAAGGGGAAAGGGGACGTTTCGCTACCTCTCGACTCACCCTCTCGACCCTCTCCAATCTCGGATAGTCTAATCCTACAGAAGTTGTCACACCTTCAAAGGATAACCTAGATGATTCTCAACCCTAGTGTCACGGCTAAGGGAAAATCAAAACAATTAACATGCAAGATTAGAACTCAATTAAAAGCATCAATTAAGAAAGCATAATAAAAGTCATAGAAACAATATCATCCTATGGTTTACAAGTCCAAATACCCACTAGGGTTTAGCTCTCCATGGAGCAATACAAAGTCAATAAAGAGTTTAAGAACATATGCATAAAAACCATAAAGAAAACCCCCTTGTAGATCGTATCGATGGTCTTATGGAGCCGCACGTCTTCCCCAACAAATTCCTTGTCAAGCCTAGGGCACACCTCGCCGAATTGATGCCGACGAAAGCTCCCCCAATAGCTATTTTCCAAAGGATGTCAATGCCGATGCTGTAGAATCGCCTCCAAATATCCCCAAGAACCTCTCCAAACCCTAGCCGAAAGTCCCCCAAAAGATAGGCAAGAGATAGAAGGGGGGGTCCCCAAATAGATCTGAAAATGGGGTATTTATAGGGTGAAATCTGGCTGAAATCGGGGCTTCACACGCCCCTGTGGAATTTCCATACGGACATGTGGATTCTCTGTTTTTCTGATTTTCGGCAAACAGTGAACAGTAACTCGCTACATTGTTTTGCTACAGTAATTTGCTACAGTGCTCTCTCCGAAATGCTCTCGAATTTGTCATTCTTCATCGAGACCATTGAATTGGGCACACAATCAATGGTAGATCATGTCGATTACTTCATTTCTCTTCACTGGCGAAGTTCTCCAATATTACACAAGTTAGACTTTTGTGAATGTGACTGCCATTGTGCCCCTCCAATGGAGGTTGGCACACACCCACAAGTCTAGACTCATGCCTTGTTCCTTGCTTGGTCCGAGAACACCCTAACAACGGCGAACATGACCTATTCTTGCTTTTTTTCTCCTCAATTCGTCTCCACGACCCTACATGCACAAAAGAACACAAATACACACTAATTAATGATTAAATTTGAGAAAAGTAATGCTCAATGTAAGACAATAACACTTCGTATTACTATAACACGAGCACTTGTCAAGTGTTCACAGAAGAATCAGAGACAAGGTCTAGGGAAGATGAACTGAAATCCGTAGCTCTATCAGCAGTGGCAATTCTCCCATAGTGTGGTGATCTGATAGGGGACGAAGGCTCAGGGGATAAATGGATGCCCAAGTGCTCGGCAATATTGGTGACATTATGCTAGAGCCACTAGAATGCTGAAACAAAACAAGTACCCTGATCAAAGTGGCTGGCTGAAATACGTGGTGATGGTGGGGATCACGAACAAGTAGCAGTGGCAGTGGGTGAGGCTCATATTTGTGGGTGTGTGGATAAAGGATCTCCTCGGGAAGTGCTACTTATGGGTAAGTCTAGCTTTTGCAAACTGTGAACCGAGATAGTACTATACTCGTCGATAATAGTCATACGATCAAGATAGCTAACCAAACCTATCCCTTTAATTAGACGAGTGATGTAGGGGCTAGCAAAGATATTGCTTGCCTAAGGGTCAGTGGCTTGGTGAGGAAATGATTTGGTGAGAATAAGACCCAGATGATAGGTGTAATTTTCTGCCATGCTCAGAAGATAATACAGCTCATACCTAGTGACAACGCCAATATTGCAACTTCTACCTGTAACTATGCCACTGAGTAAAGTGTGGATGAAACAAAGTGTCGGGGACTAAAGAAACGATGCCTTGGAGACACTGGGTGTAAAATTGCTACTACCAGAGCTCAACCTTCGCCAACGCTGGCTGTCACGCTCTCCAAGAAGTGGGAAGGAATGAAGGTGTCAGTAATTATCAGTGATGATGTAGCCATGATCATAAAGACCCAAGTAGATTGTGAGTTCCGAATAGCTCAGATGATACTCATGACCTAAGAGTTGAAATTTATAGCATTAGGTTCATCCCACACGTCTTGGTCTCAATGCATATGAAATGTAGCAAGGACCTCTAAAGTCGACTCGAGGTAGGCCGGTTCATGTGAATTGAGTCACGATTGAATCTTGTCATGAATGGTTTTTGATAGAAGAATTGGCCTAGGTGTAGTACGGTGCCTCGACATCACCTACAACAACAACAACCAATTCAATAGAATTTCATAAATCCAAGAGGATCAAGGTCGTGCAAAGAGGGGAGCACGATCGTACATGACATGGGCACACGATCATGCTTCGCTAGATAGGGTCCCAACACTGTAAAGAGCGCGATCGTGCTCTAATGGAGAGCACGAGCGTGATCTAGGGTGATCATCTTCTCAAAGATCCAAAAGGGGTAGAATGCCCACTAGGTCACAATGGTGACCATCATCATTGGTTTAATTAAAAGGAAACTATGGACAATCAACAGGTACAAACATAAAAAGAAAGATCACCAAACAATGATTCGATGCCTCAGAGTTATGAGACTTATCGGCGTGGCAGAGATGGTCGAGAAAATGAATGGCAAAACGACCCAAAAATGGAAGCAAATGCTAACACTTGAGCAAAGCAAAGATGACCAAAGTGGGAAAGAAGAATGGATAGGTGAGAAATAACCCGACCGGCGGCGATTGGGTCTTAAGGGAAAGAGGAGGAGGCCAAAAGGCCATGCTCGAGCACACCCTGAGTACAGGTGTGCTCGAGTGGGAACGATAGGCTAGTAGGTGCAGGAGAAGCACGATCGTACTCCACATGTGCTTCCTTCCTGTGATTCTCTCAGGATAAATTTCTGAAGACATCAGGACACGAGACACAATTGTGCAAGGAGAGCCAAAACTGTGCTCATTGATATGCATACTGGTACTCTCCTTGAAATGGCTCAGAAGATAAGAACAGAGAAAATCATAATGTGAGCACGGGCGTGCCCTGCCCGTGCTTGCCCTGAAATGACTCAAAACTTGGTAAAAACCCCAGCTTTACAAAACCAAAGCAACAAATTCAAAAAACAACCCAAGGAAGACCAGCTGACGAAACTCACTTCAAAGAGAGCGCACAATAAAAACAAAATGTAGCTAAAAGTCAATTCAAAAGCATAATGACACGACAAAACAAAGGCTTGAAACTAGAGTTGCCTCCCGACAAACGCTTATTTAATGTCACAAGCTTGACGTACCTATGCTTCAAGGGTGTCATAAAGGAAAAATGCACTAAAATTTTGAGAGGATGAAGGTTCTTCCCTTAATGCATATGATTTCAAGTGATGCCCACTAACCTTGAAGGTCCCTTTGTGGAATGAGAGATTTCGATCTTGTCTTAAGGAGATATCTTAGTGACCATGTAAGGACCAGACCATCCAGACTTGAGTTTTTTGGGAAAGAGCTTTAGCCTCGAGTTGAACAGTAGAACCTGCTCTCCAATTTAAAATTGATTGTCCCTTTTAACATGGTTATCATGAATCCTTTTCACTTTTGCCTTGTACAACAATGCATTCTCATAAGCGTTCTGTCTATGTTACTTTAACTCATTCAGTTGGAATTTTTATTTCCGATGTGTGTCCTCCATGTCAAAATTCAACAGTTTAATAGCCTAGTAAGCTTGATGCTCCAACTCGATGGGTAAATGAAAAGCCTTGCGATAAAGCAACCTATAAGGTGTGTGTCTTGTGAAGGTTTTGTAGGATGTTTTGTAGGCCCAGAGGGCGTCATCTAATCGTTCTAACCTGTCACACCTGTTATGATGTATGATCTTTCAAGAATCCTTTTCAATTCTCGATTTATAACTTCAACCTAACCACTGGTTTAAGGGTGGTAAGCCGTGGCAATGCGATGATGGACGCCATATTTTCTCATCACTTTTTCAAACTGAGTGTTGCAGAAGTGTGTTCCTCGGTTACTGATGATTGCCCTTGCAGTACCAAATCATGAAAACAATTTTTTTCAAGAATTTAACCACTACTCTCGTATCATTTGAGGGCAAGGCTTGTGCTTCCACCCATTTGGAGAGATAGTCAACTGCTACCAACACATATTTGTTTCCATTTGAATTTGGGAATGGTCCCATGAAATCTATTCCCCAAACATCGAATACTTCGCACTACTAGATAGGATTTTGCTTCATTTCATCAAGTTTGGACAGATTTTCACTTCTTTGACACTGATCACAAGTTCCAACAAATTTTCGGGCATCCATAAAAAGCACCGCCTGAAAAAAAAACTAGCATCAAGAACCTTCTCAGCTGTGCGATTAACTCTAAAGTGGCCACCCACTGTACCCGAATGACAATGTCTTAGAATTTCCCATCCTTCCAAGTGTGAGACACAACGTCGCACAACTAGATTAGCGTAAAGTTTATAGAGAAATGGATCCTCCCAAAAATAATGCTTGGCGTCAGACAAAAATTTCTTCTATTGATGATTAGAGAAATGTGAGAGGATGACTTGACCTACAATGTAGTTCGTGAAGTTAGCAAACCAAGGGCATTCATTAACTTGGATTGTCATTTCTCGAACCAAGTAAAGGTGTTCCTCTAGGAAAACATCATTAAGTGCTCTGTGCTCATTGCCATATTCTTCTGTATACTCAAGACGGGATAAGTGGTCTGCCACCACATTTTCCGAGCCCTTCTTATCTTGAATTTCTAAATCAAACTCTTGCAAAAGAAGAATCCATCGAACTAACCGTGGCTTGGAATCAAATTTGGAGAGGAGGTATCTGATTACTGCGTGATTAGTCTACACTACAACCTTGGATAGCACTTAGTACGATCAAAATTTATCAAAAGCATAAGCAATGGCCAACAACACTTTCTCTGTCGTACTGTAATTCTCTTTAGCAGGAGTCAGAGTCTTGCTTGCATAGTAGATCAGATGGAATTGCTTATTGTGTCATTGTCCTAGCACCACTCCAACTACCCAATCACTTGCATCGCACATGAGTTCGAAGGGCCAATCCCACTCAGGAGCTTTCACAATGGGTACCTGAACTAACCTCTTTCTCAGTAAGTGGAAAGCTGTGAGGCATTCTTGGTCAAAGTTGAAGGGTGTATCCTTTTCCAGAAGTTTTATCATGGGCTTAGAGATCTTTAAGAAGTCTTTGATAAATCTTCGATAAAATCCGACATGGCCAAGGAAACTTCTGACATCTTTTGTGGAGGACGACGGAGGGAGTTTCTTGATCGTTTCAAGTTTGGCCTTGTCCATTTCAATCCCATCACCAGAAATCTTGTGTCCCAACACTATGCCTTCTCTTACTATGAAATGACATTTTTCCCAATTTAGCACCAAATTTGTTTCTTCGCATCTTGAAAAAACCCGCTTCAAATTATGCAAATAGCCCTCAAAGGAATACCTGAAAACTGAGAAATCATTGGTGAAAACTTCCATAATATCTTCGATGAAGTCATCAAATATGGATATCTTGCATGTCCGAAATGTCTCCGATGCGTTACATAGCCCAAAAGGCATACTCCTGTAGGTAAATGTGCTATATGGGCAAGTGAAAGTGGTCTTTTCCTGATCCTTGGCACCACTGGGATTTGTAGGTATCTAGATATCCCATCGAGAAAACAATAATACATGTGTCCCGATAACCGTTCCAATATTTGATCGATGAAGGGCAACAGGAAATTATCCTTACTGTAGGGTTGGAATCAATTCGTTGTGTTCATTGGAAATCACCATCATACCTCCCTTCTTGGGTACCACCTAAACCTAACTAACCCAAGGGCTATCTGAGCTCGGATAGATTATCCAAGCATCTAACAGTTTCTTCACCTCCTTCTTGACAACTTCCATCATGTTGGGGTTCAATCTTCTTTGGGATTGCACCTTCTGTTTGATGTTGTCCTCCATTAGGATTTTGTGTGTGAAAAAGGATGGACTAATTCCCTTGATGTCAGAAATACTCCAAGCAATGACTTTCTTATGCTTGTAGAGCAAGGCCACTAATTGCTTTTTTTGGCTAATGTCATGTGTGGAGGATATTATAACTGGTAGTTTGGAGTTTTCCTCCAAGAAAGCATATTCCAAGTGTGCCGGCAACTCCTTAAGCTCAACGTTTAGAGGAGTAGATGATGAAGATTCAGAAGTTACACTAAGAACACCATCTCCCTGAATATCGACGCCTCCATGCATTTCGTAAATATTAAAAAAAATTTGTAACCCATTGTTTTGCAGCCAAGAAGTTTTCGCCGCCAAAAAATATTTATATTCTACTACATTTTATAATTTGTACCTAAAGTTTAAACCTCTTTTACGCACGATATTTTTTCGTAGATGTAAAGTTTCTTTTTAGCTATGAAATCAATCATAGCTAAGAAAAATTATTCGTAGGGCATTGTTTGTCAGTAAAGAGAAATTGCTTGATTCCTAAGAGTATTTAGTTTCTTCTAAGAAATCAATAAAGCATAGACAATAATATGTTTTTACCTACGAAAATAATGTCATGGCATAAAATAATGTAGATAATAGTCGCATTTCTTGTAGTGAGTATTGCCTATGTTCATAACCATAAAAATGAGTTCAAAGCGGAAAATTTTTTAATAATATCTAAAACTTAATTTAAAAAATTAAAATTTCCATTAAAACACACAATACATAGACAAATAAATAAATAAATAAAATTCCAAAATTTCAAAAAGTTATATTATGAGACTTTTATATTAAAATATTAATTTTTTTAATCCGTTTCTAGTCCCTTTCTATTAGAAACGGATTAGGAACGGATTTTTTCTAATATTTAATAATATTTAAATAAAATATTAATTTTTTAATCTGTTTCTAGTCCCTTTTTATTAGAAACGGATTATGATCGGATATTTAATAACATTTAACTAAAATATTAATTTTTGAATCTTTTTCTAGTCCCTTTCTATTAGAAACGGATTAGGAACAAATTTTTTTAATATTTAATAATAGTTAAATAAAATATTAATTTTTTAATCGGTTTCTAGTCCCTTTCTATTAGAAACGGATTAGGAACGGATTTTTTCTAATATTTAATAATATTTAAATAAAATATTAATTTTTTAATCCGTTTCTAGTTCATTTCTATTAGAAACGGATTATGAATAGACATTTTCAAATATTTAATAATATTTAAATAAAATATTAATTTTTTAATATGTTGTAGTTCTTTTCTATTAAAAACAGATTAGGAACAGATTTTTTCTAATATTTAATAATATTTAAATAAAATATTAATTTTTGAAACCGTTTCTAGTCCTTTTCTATTAGAAACGGATTAGGAACAAACATTTTCAAATATTTAAATAAAATATTAATTTTTGAATTCGTTTCTAGTCCCCTTTCTAGTAGAAACGAATTAGGAACAGATTGTTTTGTAATATTTAATAATATTTAAATAAAATATTAATTTTTTAATCCGTTTTTAGTCCCTTTTTATTAGAAACGGATTAGGAATTGATTTTTCCTAATATTTAATAAATCATATTTTTAAATGGTCGTTTGTAAGCCGTTGTTATTAAAATCATGTTTAAAACGATTGTTAGTTCGTTGCTAGTCGATTGCAATTACAAACAAAATAAATTCGGTTTCTTATATTCTGTTTTTAAACAGTAACTTTCTTGTAGTGTTGGTGAAGCATCATATGTTTAGGTATGTTTTGGGTATACAAATTTTTCCTAGTAATGGAATTTTCAAATTATCTCAAGCACCTACATTAATAGTATTTTGAAGAGGTTTAATATCCAATCATGTTCTTTTACAAAGACTCCAGCTGTGAAGGGTGATAAGTTTTCTAAAGCCCAATGTCCTCCAGATGATGTTGAGAAAAATAAGATGAAAATAATCTCTTATATTTCTATCATTAGCAGCGTAATGTATACTTAAGTATGCACATGTCCTCATATCGCCTCTATGGTTGGTATGCTTGGTAAGTACTTAAATGATCCTAAACAAAGCCATTGGAAAGCAACTAAGAAATTCTTAAGGTATCTTTAGGGCACTAAAGATCTCATGTTAACATGTTGATGTACTAACAATATTAAAGTGCTTGGTTTTAGTAACTCTGATTATATAGGCTGCATAGAGTTAAAAAAAAAAAAAAAAAAAAAAAAAAAAAAAAAAAAAAAAAAAAAAATCCACATTCGGGTATACCATTGCAATATCATGAGGAGTTGTTTTTTGAGAAAGTGTTAAACATACGCTTACAACTTCTTCACCCATAGATGTTTATGGTGTGTTGTAAGGCAACTTATCATAGAATGTGGTTGCATGATTTCATTTTAGCATTAGAAGTAGGTTTAGAGTTTAGGGTTGGTTATATACTCTATTTTGATGCTGTTGAAATTATATTCTAGCAATTCTACAATTATATCTTTCTCTCACAGCACTAGGAGCACTTTTCACTCCAAGCATAATGATATCAAGTTTTACTCCATTAAAAGAAACTCGCAAAGCCTATCATTGCTATTGATCAGCACACTCCTATGAGCAACATATTGGCAAACCCACCAAGTAACACTACACCATAATGGGTCTTTAGCTGTGTTTTTTTTTTAATATTTAGCGGCGTTTTAAAACGTCGCTAAATATGATAACGGCGTTTTCGCAAAATGCTGGGAAAAAGCCACCAAAATGATATCGGCAATGTTCCAGTAATTAGCGGTTTTTATCTTCAAACACTGCTATGTTAGTGACGTTTTATATCTTAAAAAATAATTAATTACCAATTACATTAGCGGCGTTTTAGTGACCCTTAGTGGCGTTTTTAAAAAATAAGTTTAATTTTTAACCTGAATTTTAAAAAAAAAAAAAAGTAAAGTAAATCAGCTTCTCTAATTATTATTATTTTTCTTTTTTTTTTAGATTTTTTTGTTTTTATTTTAAATTATTTTCCCTTTTCTCTTTTTTAATTATTATTATTATTATTATTATTTCTCTCTTTCCTCTTCTCTCTTCTCTCTTCTCTCTTCTCTCTAGTTCCTCCTCTTACTCCTTCTAGCTTCTTCTTTTTCTTCTTCTTCTTCTTCTTATAGTTTTTTTCTTCTTCTTCACTCCTTGTTTCTTCTTCTTCTTCTAGTTTCTTCATCATCATCATCATCATCATCATCATCATCTTCTTCTTCTTCTTCTTCTTATCGCGTCATTATCATCATCATCATCATCATCATCATCGCATTCTTCATCTTCATCTTCGTCTTTTTTATTATCATCTTAACACTTTTTTTCAATATCAAAGGGTATTTATGGAAAAAAACTGATGGTATTTAGCGGTGTTTTTTAAGAAAAATGCCGCTAAATAAAAATTTTAAAATTAATGGCACTAAATTCAAATTTTCTCAAAAAAGATGGCACAAAATTTGAATTTTCAAAAAATTAAATTTTAGCGGCGTTTTTATTCATAAACGCAGCTAAAGTTTAATTTTGTAAATTTTAAATTAAAAAATATTTATATTTTCACGGTGTTTTTTGGGATAAATGCTGCAATATTTTAAATTTTATAAATTTTACACAAAAAATTTATATCATTTTCGTGACATTAATTTATTGGAAAAACACCGCTAAATATAAATTTTATTATTTTCAAATTTAATAGTATCAGGAATTTAGTGGCATTTTTTACAAAAACGCCGCTAATTACATGACTTTCGTGCGTTTATTGGAAAAACGCCGCTAAATATAAATTTTATGATTTTGAAATTTAATAACATCACGAATTTAGCGACGTTTTTGACACAAACGCCGATAAATTACAGTATTTCCATGGCATTTCTAGAAAAACGGCGGCAAATTATTTTTTTAGTGGCGTTTATTGAAAAACGCTGCAAAATAAACACCACTAATTAAAGACCCATTATGGTGTAGTTTAAAAACTTACCTATTTATGTGTCTAGAGAACATGTTACTTATATAGGATTGTGAAAAGCCTACTTTCTTTGTTTTAGTAGGAGTTTACTATTCTTTATATGTTTTTTGAGGATTATTTCAATTTTGTGTAACACATACATATTATAGATGTTTATCACTGTTTATAATACTATACATATGTCTCTATTTTAATGAGTGACGCAATGATGATATTCATTCTATTGAATCTATATTGATATTTTTATCATCCTTTTGGATTAGCATCCCTGATTATGTATGACCTATGCATCCTATGAATGTGTTGGATTATATATAATTAGTTTAGCTATATATATTATTAAGGAAAAAATTATAATTTGATTATGATAGTTTAAGTAGGACAACTTAAACGTTGAATTATTTTGTAGGCTACATAATCTAAAGACAGCATTCTAATTATATGCATGTGAAATTTTGGGCCACATATATGCTATTTTTTTATATTTTTTTTATTAATCATGCTTAGGCCCTTTGATTCACTTTCGAAATTTGCCCAAATTAGCTTATTAGGCCTCAAGCAGACTCATAATGTCTTTTGTTGGCTGATTGACACATTATTTTTTATGTTAAAAAGTGTAAAAAAAATATAAAAAAAAGTTGCTAAAGGGGTGTTTGTTTGAAGGTATTTGTTTTTACCTATAGGTGGCATTTGATTAGATGTAATTGTAAATGTAATATATTTTCAGTTAAAATGCAACTGAAAATACTTTGTTTTCAAAATATAGTGTAATCAAATCTTGTGTTTGGTTAGATGTAACTGAAATTACTATACTATAAGAGTTTATGTTTGTTTAGAAGGATTTGCAAATCTGGAATCGAAAAACACATGTTTGGTTTAATGTATTTTTAAGGTATTATTACTCATGGTAAGATTACCTCATACTGTATTATATATCAATTTGTTATGATATACTAATTATTAAATATTTATTAATTATTAACTTTAGTATTTATTCTTTTGAAATTATTATTACGCTTTTAATAACATTTTTTTATCATTGCAATTTATTATTAACAACTGCATATCATTGATAAAGCTCTAATCTTTCAATGCTAATTATCAATTTATTATTAACTATATCTATTATTAACAACATTTATTGAACTATTGACATGAATCTGATTATCAATGCTAATTCTATATCATCAAACCCACATCATTATTTCTTATTCACAAACACACACACACACACAAACAATTTTTTCTGTTCAAACTGCTAAACTCAAATTTAATTACATTCCAGAAAATAAAATTCAGGCTTCAAGCATCACATAGAATGCTTCATGATAAAAATAAAATAAAATTACAAATAATTCATCAACTCTTTCAAGGAAAAGTTGGTAAGAATTCTTCCAAATAACATGTTCTCAAAATTCTGATCCCAAGAGACCTACCCATCGCATGCACATCCGATTTACATAACCATCAACTAAACCAACCCCAAATGAATACTTGATATAATTAAAAAAGAAAAAAAAAATCCAAAATCTAACAAACCCCGAAACCGAATTCCCGAACAATCTCCAAAATCTAGAGCAAAATTAATGATTTGATTACGCGGCTTGGATTGGCCCGGAAAACTCCCAGACGATGACGACACCAATCCCTCCCAGACTATGTCTTATGTGGAGGGATTGGTGTCGTCATTGGGAGCTTGCCGGGCCAATCCAAGCAGAAGCGTAATAAGATCTCTCATTTTTTTAATTTCGCTCTAGATTTTGGAGATTGTTTGGGAATTCGGTTTTGGGGTTAGATTTTGGATTTTTTTTTTCTTTTTTAATTATATCATGTCTTCGTTTGGGGTGGTTTGGTTGATGGTTATGTAAATCGGATGTGCGTGTGATGGATAGGTCTCTTGGGATCAGAATTTTGAGAAAATATTATTTGGAAGAATTCTTGCCAACTTTTCCTTAAAAGAGTTGATGAATTATTTGTAATTTTATTTTATTTTTATCATGAAGCATTCTACGTGATGCTTGAAACCTGAATTTTATTTTTTGGAATGTAATTAAATTTGATTTTAGGAGTTTGAACAAAAAAAAATTGTTTGTGCGTGTGTGTTTGTGCATAAGAAATATTGATGTGGGTTTGATGATATAGAATTAGCATTGATAACCAGATTCATGTCAATAGTTCAATAAATGTTGTTAATAATAGATATAGTTAATAATAAATTGATAATTAGCGTTGAAAGATTAGAACTTTATCAATGATATGGAGTAGTTAATAATAAATTGCAATGATAAAATAATGTTATTAAAGAAGTAATAATAATTTCAAAAGAATAAATACTAAAGTTTATAATTAATAAATATTTAATAATTAGTATATCATAACAAATTGATATATAATATAGTATGAGGTAATCTTACCATGAGTAATAATACCCTAAAATTACATCAAACCAAACATGTGTTTTTCGATTCAAGATTTGCAAATCCTTTTAAACAAATATAAACTCTTATAATGCAGTAATTTCAGTTGCATCCAACCAAACACAAGATTTAATTACACTGTATTATGAAAACAAAGTATTTCCAGTTACAATGTAACTGAAAATCCACTACATTTACAATTACATCTAACCAAACGTCACCTAAAAAAAATTTCAAAGAACGGCTATTTTATTAAAATATTATATTTTTTAAATAAATACCAAAATGTGCACTTAGATTGATAATTACCAAAATGCGCACATAGTACAGTCCATGTTATTTTTTTAATTTAAAATGAGTTAAAGTTGGCACAAAAACCAATAAACTTTTAACATATATTTTTAAATTTTAAAATTAGTTGTTTTAAATATTATATTTACACCTGAGTCTTTATAAATTTTTTAATTCAAATTTTTCTTATAACTCTATTTAAATTTTGACAGTTAAAATCTCCAACTATCAGATGTTATGACGGTCAAATTACAACCGTAAAAAATTATAATTCCAAAATCTGCAACTGTCAATAATTATGATAGTCAAATCTGCAGCTGTCAATAATTATGACAGTCAAATCTGCAACAGTTTAACAATTGTGACTTTTTACCAATGCAGATTTAACGGTCATAATTTCTGACGATTGGAGGTTTAACCGTGATGACTACTGATAATTGCATATTTGACCATCATAATTACTAATAGTTTGATTTAACGAATGTGATTTTTTATTGTTACAGATTTGACGGTCATAATTTCTGATAGTTGCAGGTTTAACCGTCATAATTATTGATAATTGCAGATTTAACTGTTATAATTACTGACAGTTGTAGATTTTAGAATTACAATTTTTTACGGTATTGAATTTGACCGTCATAACATCTAATAATTGTAGGTTTTAACTGTCAAAATTTAAATAAGATTTGTGAAAAAAATTTGAATTAAAAAATTTATAAGGACTTAAGTGTAAATATAATATCTAAAAATTGATTTTAAAATTTTAAAATAAATCTTTTAAAGATTTATCCTCTTTAAGGCAAACTTTTGACCCATTTTCAATTAAAAAATTCCATGGATGGTACTATGTGCGCATTTTAGTAATTATCCATATGAATGCGCATTTTGGTATTTATTTAAAAAAATATAATATTTTAAAAATAGCCTCGAAGAGCCTAAGTACCTAACATCATTCTTGGTTCTTAATTTTAATATTGTATCAATAGAAACCCAACTTGTTTGAAGCAAGCACTCACATTCTACCATCTTTGAAAGCCAATATCTTTCATCTCTATTTATTAACTAAAGATATTATTTATTTGATCAATTGTTTGATTGTTCAGTAATGGTCATTAATTGTTGTTGAAAATCTTCCATTATGATGTTGACCATGCTAAAGCAGGTTGGCATATATGCCTCTTAGAAATAATATTTTAATGCTAATCAAGAAACTATTGATGTTGTGCAATCTTATTAGGATTACCATGGAGTTTCATTTCATTAAGTTTTCATTTAAACCCATGTAAAATCAAATATTTTCACATGCATCATATGAAAAATTATATTTTTATATTCTTTATATATTTGTAGTTTGTCATATACATACATAAATGCTAATTTTTTGTTAAGGTTTATACACAATTATAACCATATTTTTTTCTTTTTTTTTTTTAGGCCTATTTGGCTGCAAAATAAAAAAAATGTGGCATAATTTTATTATGTAGGATGAATGTTTGGTTAACAAAATAAAAAAAAATTACAGAAATCTGTCGGTCAGCCACCGGACCGCCGGTGGACTAGTGGCCGGTGGCCTGAAGGCCAATCGGACCACAGGTGGACTGCCGGCCGATGGCCGGATCATCGGTGGCTGATCGCCGGAGGTCATCTAATAGTCGATTGGACCACCAGTGGACCAATGGCCGGTTACCGGAGGTCGGCCGGACCGATGGCCGATCGCCGGAGACTGGGCGGACCAACGGTGGACCAATGACTAGTGGTTGGATAAAAAAAGAGAGAGATTTTTTACAATGAAAAATATTCCACTAAGAGTGGAATATTTTTTTATGCCATAATACCTATATTATGTCATAATTTTATATTCTAAAATAAGTACCCAAACAGCTAATATGGCATAATTTTCAGAAAATGTAAAATTATGGCATAATGTACAGATTATGCTATAATTCAGGGCTATCCAAGCCGGCCCTAATAAATAGTTTATATTATATAAATATGCAATATTTTTTTAATAAAACATTTTTAATTTATAAATAGCAAGAAAAGTTTTACCAGGATGCTATTGCGGGTCATCCAAGTGGGTGCTTAATTTGCGGACTGGTACCAGTAAAGCATTTTTAATTTATTATTGATGACAATGCAATCAATTTTTTTTTTTTTTATTTGAAAAAGTGGATGAACCACAATTCATTAAGAAGAAAAACAGAAACAAAAGAGCAACAGAGTCAGAGTACAACAATCCACAAGAAGTGGTAAAAGCACAAAAGATAAGAGAGAGAGGGAGAGAGACACCCTAGATAGGAGAAATCTCTAGGGGAAACACTAAACAAGCATCAAATCTGTGGCTGGCTTAGGGGTCGCGGCAATCAGAGACGGGTCCTCCTGCTCCGCCTCTCTGGTGGTAAGAAAGTCTAAGCTTCTCTTGATCTTAGACATCTGATCCTCGAGTTTCGCCTTCTTAGGTTCTGGGGTTGCGTTATACCAAAAAATCAACATACGTTCAATTTTAATGATAATGGTAACAACAGATAAACAATTGGAATTAAAAATGCGTGCATTTCTCTCAATCCAAATGTTCCAAATAATAGTCCTCATAAGCATATCCCAGAAAGGGCGTTTGGTTCGAGGGATGCTGAGTCTCCAAGAGCCCCACAGATCCCTAAGATTCTCAGGGGGAGAGACCACTTGCGATAACTGAGAGAAATATTCCCAGATTAATGAAGCAAAAGGACAAGTGATAAGGAGATGATCATTCGTTTCCATCGCAGCATAACACATAACACAAGTGGCGGTTTGGAGATGGTTACAGCGTCTAAGGGCCAAATTTTCTAATGTCATGATCTTATTGTCCCAGGCCAACCAGTTGAAAAGGTTGATTTTTTTCGGACAAGCTCCTCGCAAGATGACAGTTGTTTTGCTGCAGCGCAACCCACCATCATTAAGAAAAGAGTAGAAGGATTTAACAGTGAATATTTTGTTAGCAGTGAGAGTCCAAAGTTTTTCATCTTGTCCGGAAAGAAAGGAGCACCAGTCTGTCAATGATAAGAGTGTTCCAGTTAGGAACAACACTTGTATGGGAAGATAAGGTTCTAGTCGAAAACTCAATAACCGACTCCCCTCTCCGCTGCATCAATTGGAATAGGTTAGGCCAAATATCCGCAGGGGCACGACCATCAACCCAGTTATCCAGCTAGAAGAGGGTAGAAGCCCCGTCCCGGATAAGTGAGGTGACATTTCTACGAAAGGCCGGGAGGGAATTCAAAATACCTTTCCAAAAGAAGGAACACCTTCGAGGCTGTTTATGGTAAAGGTTCCACATTGGAACATTGTTGAAATAATTTTCTCTAAAGATGCACTTTCCACTCCAATGAGTCTTAGTAGAGAATTTCCACCACCATTTACTAAGGAGAGCACAGTTGAAAGAACAGAGATTAGGGATACCCCAACCTCCTTGTTCGCGTGATCTACACAATCTTGCCCAACTAACAAGTCTGATTTTGCTGTGATGAGGGTCCGACCCAGACCAAAGGAAATCCCTACGGATTCTGTCAATACATTTAGTGACCCACGCGGGAAGTCTGAAGATCGACATCCAATAAGTGGGGATCGCAGTCAGAACAAAGTTAACCAAGGTAAGCCTACCTCCTAAGGAAAGGAGTTTAGATTTCCAAGAGGTAAGCCTTGCCCTGATTTTGTTCAAAAGAATGTCCCAGTCCTGTCTACGAGGTCTACCACCTGAGATGGGGATACCTAGGTAAGTAAGTGGGAGAGACTCGGCCCTGCAATGAATGGTTCTAATGAGGGTGTTGCTTGGCATAAGGTTTTTCTGGGAAGTGTAAATACAGGTTTTGTCAGAATTAACCCTGAGACCCGAGATACCCTCAAAGAGGTAAAGAATGAGCTTGATGATACGCAGATCTTCTCCATCCCCATTGGTAAGAAGAAGCAGATCATCTGCGTATTGTAAATGACACATTTTACAGTTAGTGTTGGGGAGAACAACACCATGCAAGATACCCGAGTTAAGCGCGTTGTTTATCATTGTACTGAGCACATCAGTGACAAGGACGAATAAAAGTGGGGAGAGCGGGTCTCCTTGTCTAAGGCCTCTGCGGTATCTCACATAACCACTCTGAGTGCCATTGATGATGAATCGAGCTTTCGATGATGTAAGAATGGAATTAACCCAGCCAATCCATTTGTTGCTGAAACCCCTGGCCTGCAGAAGTTCTAGAAGGAAAACCCAGTCGACAGTATCAAAGGCTTTAGCAAAATCAACTTTGAGGATATGGCCAGGTAACCGGTTTTTCTGCATGAAGAAGATTAGCTCATTCGCAGTGACAATGTTATCCGTGATGCATCTTCCCTTGATGAAAGCCGATTGAGACTCATCCACAAGAGAAGAAATCTTGGTTCTCAATATGTTGGCAAGTATCTTAGAGATAATCTTAAGGGATGAGTTGATTAGACTGATCGGACGATAATGCGAGGGATTTTCAGGACTCTGGCATTTCGGGAGGAGGGCAATGTTTGCCCAATTGATTCTTTCTAAATTGGCTCGTCCATTAAAAAAATCCTCACAAAGCTTGACGATGTCATCTTTAATGATATCCCAGTATTTCTGAAAGAAAAGGATCGGGAAGCCATCAGGTCCCGGGGCTTTATCCGCGTTCATATCAAAAACAGCTTTACGAATTTCAGAAATGGTAAACGGACCATCCAAGGAAGAAAGGTCAATAGGGGTTCTGACACGAAGGAGGTGTGCCCAGTTAAATTTAAAGCGGACATCTTGGACCGAACCATAGAGATTTTTATAGAAATTAGTAAAGGATTCGCCAATATTTCTATTGTCCGACACCCGGGAGTTATTGTGCTCAATCCAAGGAATGAAATTTTTATTTCTTCTATCATTGGCAACCGAGTGAAAGAAACTGGTATTTTCGTCCCCCTCCTGGAGCCAAGTGACTCTAGCACGCTGTTTCCAATATATCTCTTCAAGTTTAAGAATTTGAAAGAGATCAGATCTAAGGGCAGAGTCCGTAGAAAGTTCTTCAGCGGAAAGAGTACGAGTCTCACGAAGACTGTCAAGAAGGTCAATCTCGTGCTGAAGAGCAAGTTTCTTAAGTTTAATTGAGCCAAGCTCCGTTTTTGCCCAGTGTCGAAGTTGGTTTCTGGTGTAAGAAATTTTTTTGGCAAGGATAAACGCACCACATCCCTGAGGATGGGTAGCCGTCCACCATTCTAGGATACGATCGGAGAATAGCTCAACTGTGCACCAGGAACGCTCAAAACGGAAAGGGCGTGGTACAGAGCGGTGAGTTCCCGCTTCCAGCCTGATAGGGACATGATTCGAGCCTAATCTTGGGAGAGTGTTTTGTTTGGCTTTGGGAAAAAGAGTGATCCACTCAGAATTGAGTAAGAAACGGTCAAGTTTGGTCCAAAGTGGATTAGCTTGGCCATTGGTCCAAGTGAATCATTTACCGAAGGAAGGAGGCTCAAACAGTTGGAGATCTCTTAAGAGTAACTGAGCTTGCCTGATGTCATCAAGATTAGGAGTGCCAACAGATTTGTCCAGAAGGGAGAAAATAGAATTGAAATCCCCGCAGATAACCCAGGGGATCCTAATGTCAGGGCGGCAATCCCTAATTTCAGACCAAAAATCATGTTTGAGGTGTCTATCAGTTGGACCATATACAGAGGTACAGATCCAAGTGATTTTATTGGTTTTGGAGGTGAATTTAACAGATAGACAGAATCTGCCCAGGTGGCATAGCAGACCGTCAAAAAGAAGACTAGACCAGCCAATAACTATGTCACCTGCTGAACCCAGGGCGGGAGCAGCAAGATAATTGTCAAGTCTGGTACCTCCGATGGACCTCCAGATGTTATTGTCTATCGAACTAAGTTTAGTTTCTTGAAGACAACAAATATCAGCATGCTGTAATTGGAGAAAATCTCTAACAAGGAAGCGCTTAGAGGGTCTTCCTAAACCTCTAACATTCCAGTTAATAATGTTCATGATCAAACTACTTGGTGCCTGAAGTGGAACCTAAGTGAGAGGTTCCAACTTCTGAGTTCAGAGAAGAAGATCTAATTGATTCTAGCATGCGCAAATGTGCTAAACAGTTATCTTTATGTAGCAGAGAATCAAATGAGATGCCACAAGCATTACAGTAATTAATGAGTTGTAAATCATTCCAGTCATTTAAACCAAGGGGATTCGAGGATGTACCTTCTTCTGGTGAAGTACTGGTAATTTCCTTCTTTTTAGATGATCTGGGTGGCTAGGGGATGAAACCTGATTCTTCATTCCATTTGGAGTATGGCTTTTTTCTCCTTTCACTTCTTCTTGTTCCTAGAGTTGCATCATCAGTCTGTCTAGTAAGGAGAAGTCTGTTAATTTTTTCCTCAAAGTCGGATTCCGAATCGGCATTTTCCTGACTGTTAGCACTGTCCCCTTTCAAGTTCAGATGCATCTGAGAAACAATAAGTCGGGTCTGGGGGTTTCACCACAGAATTGAGATCGTCTTCTAAACCATGATCTTGTTGCTCATCATGATCATTTGGAGAAACCTCATTTTGAAGTGAGTGGGTTTCCAATTCCAATGAGAAGTTAGATGGCACAAGGGTCCAGAATCCATGAAGGAAAGCCCATTTGTAATTAGGAGGTGGATTGAAGTTTGAAGGTGGCTTTTTCGGGTTTCCAATATTATCCTCCGAAATAGGAGATGAATTCTCGGGAGTGCTAGTATTGATCGGATCAATAGAGGGCGACACTGGTTGGGGTTTTTTTAAAGTATCCAATGGATCTGGCTCCAATGAAATGGGCTCAGCAAGCGTCGAATCAGGCCTGTTTTCAGAAGGTAAAAGGCCTGTTTCTATAAGCGGCCCAGCTGGTTCAGAAGATGAGTCCGAAGCGGGGATCAAAAGTTGTTTCTCACGAGCCAAGCTGGGGATCAAGAGCTGATCCGGATGTTCATCCCGAGGTAAGTTGGATGGTTCTTCATTAGAGATGGAAATCTTCTCAAAGTGCGATGGAGACTGAACATGGTGCTTAGGAATCAGAACATCACCTCTCACCAAGCCACGTGGTAGAGAACCAGCCAAAGCTATTTGATCCTAGGACTGACGTGCATTATAGGGTTCAGAACCTTCGTCTAACCGTTGCTCGACAACGTTGTTGCTTTTTCGGAAGACGTGCGACGAAGACATAGACTCATGCAACGTCCCAGTCAAGTTGGTTAAAACCCTTCAGTCCGAGTTACGGGGTTGGGGTTTGAGACCATCGGTCCGTTGAGCATCCGAGGAGGAGTTCGTCGGAGCTCTCGGCCAGCCGATATTGACCCCGGGAGCTAAGCTCGCCGGACGGGTCTTCTCAAGAGAAATAAGAGTCCCGGGAGCAGCGCTCCCGGACGGACTTGATTTGATATGTCCTCGGCGACCTCGGGAGCGGAGCTCACCGGACAGGGTCGAAACACTTTGAGAACGAGGTCGCCATATTTTGGAAGTAGCTTGTCGTTTCCAATCTTGCTCAGAGCTGCCAAGTCGAATGGCCCTTGCGTCGTCGGCAACACCTTTTCCTTTGTTATCATCGGATCGAGATTGGGGAGGCGGAGGTGGTTGAGAAGAGAGCGGCGGGTTAGGAGCAAAGTGGTCAGGTTCTTTCATATCTAGTGCCGAAAAAGTGTATCTCTCCAGCTCTCTCCGATAGGAAGGGAAAGGGAAATGGTTATCAGTGATCAAAATTATAAATTTTCTCATTCCGAAGCTAAGAACAATTTCGTGGGGGAGCACCACATGAGTCCGGCAGCAAACAAGCACAGAAATGAAAGATTTATGGGCTTTGCTAGGGATGCGGAATTGTTACAAGATCTCCGATCGGTCGGAGAAGATCAACGAGGACTGGCCAAGACCAAGCATGCAAAGAAAGATTCCAGATTAACAGAACCTGTGCCTTCCCGGAAGCCGAGCCTACCGAACCGATTTCTGCCGACCACAGCTTAATAGCGAGGACACACGGACCATGCTTAGAAGAAGGTAAACTCAGTTCGCCGATTCTGTAAGCTTTTAAGGCTTCATCTTCACTAACCAAAGAAGCAATGAAGGAACTTCCCTTGAAATCATACACTGCTTCGACTCTAGACGTGTTTAGAGCTCCTGGCAGGAATTCTTTGAGAATGTCTTCGTTGGTTTGGCCGGAGATGACATCCAGGATGATGATTTTGCTAAGATCTTTGCGAAGCTTAGAGGTCTTGTGGGAAATAGGGATGGAGACATGAGACCGGATCCATCGAGGTTTAGACAAGTCCCCAGCTTCTAGAAGGAAGGACTCTAGGGTTTGGTTGTCTTTGGAACAGTTAGACTTCGGTTTAGGTCTGGCTCGGCGATGTCTCTGCGGGGAAGCAAGTTCTACTCTGCAGTTGATGGCGAGATGTCCCGCACCCCCGCAACGCTTGCAAGTAAGGCGGTGACGACATTCATCCGTTCTATGAGTGTTGCGGAGGCAGCGACTACAAGAGGGGGGGAACGGGCTCTCTTGGAGCCGGCCACTGGGACAAAACCTTGAGGCGGGGAGGGAGAATTGAGGAGTTCCAAAGAGCTGGGACTTCTCTTGTTCTTCCGATTGTTAACGGTTTCCCAACCATCAGAAGGATCCTCCGGAATGAGCTCAGGAATGTCAGATCTATCCTCCTTAGAAAACTGAGATGAATGAGGACTAACAGCATTTGCAAATGAGGTTCCTTCACGAACTAGACTGCTGGCCGTGGAACGACGGCTGGACGTCGAGGAGCGGCTGTTGCCTTGCCGTCCACCCCTGGAGTAAGTACGCCTATTCCAGCCACCCCTACTACCATTGGCTTTGTCACGAAGGTCGCCCGGAGGATGAGAACCACGAGTATCTCCCAGAAGATCCGCATGCAGGGAATCCATCAGAGAGGCTGTGGCAAGGGAGGAAAAAATTTACAGTCGGAGGTTGCCAGAAGGAGCCTTCATACCGCCGGGAGCCCTACCTTCAGAAGATCCGCATGCAGGGAATCCATCAGAGAGCCAATGCAATCTTTTAACCTTAAATTTCAAAGCTCCTTTTTTTTCGCTTTTCTAATTTCAGTAAAAATTAATAAGACTTTACCTGGAAATTTTAATTAATCAGTCATGGATTTACTTTAAAACATGTCCTAGATATATTGTTGAACATGAATATATTATTCTAAGACAAAACAGAAATACCTTATCTTTTCTACTTGATAGACTTCTTAGAAAGGAGAATATTAATTTGGACATTAAATTATTAATGACATAAAAATGATCAAGCCCATGCACTTGAAACATCAAGTCCTTTTTAATTTTCTATAACCTTTCCTTTTACTTTTAAGCATCCAATATTTCCATTAATTGATGGAGTTTGAAAGTCAAGCAGGCCAATAAGCACAAGACACAGAGATTACCCTTTTTTTTTTCTGTAAAAAGGGAGCTTCATTAGTTGGGAAAGAAAAAAAGAATAATGATGTCTTGGGACAAACAAGGCTTTTTGTTAGCCATGTACATGCTAAAGCTTTCAGAGCTTCATTCATTTGTATATATTGTGAATGAATTTGTTCTCATGATCAACATAGAATATGGTAGTGGGAATTTTAGTGGTATATATGAAATGAAAGTTAGTTCAGAATAAAATTACCAACTGATTTGATATGCTATAAAGTTTTGGAATTCAAAAGGAGAGAAACAATTTAGTATCATGGCTCTCTTATCTCTTTATTACTTTCATTGAAAAGAAATACAGAAGAAGTTGTCTCTTTAAATGTGGACCAAAGCCACGCCAGAACAAAACACTTTGATTACTCATGAAAAAGCATGGAACTCTAATCAAAACCAAACCTAAAGAAAACAATAACTTCCACAGAGAAATAAATGTAGGATAACTTAGTTGACCCACTCTTCATTTAATGATAAACTAGCATGCATTATTGTTTCTTAATGTATGGGATTTGATTTGCATGATGTTCTGTACCAAATTGGTAGCTAAGTGTTGTTGAATATTAAAAGCTGATAAAGCTTGGATTCTATGGTTGATGGCAATACTATTTGCATTATAATAATCGGATTCAAGCTCATCTTGTTTCTTTTGAGGAGACTTACATAGGGTGGCTTTCCTCCTTTTAAGCAAGTAGCTTATAATTTTTGTGGCAACCTTTCATTAAACAAGATAAGCAAATTGATTAACATTAATTTATTATTACTACGATGCCCACATGTTTAACTTTAAAGGTTATGTAATGGAATGGATTCTATTATAGTGTCATTTGTTATAATTGTTTCTCTCTCTCTCTCTCTCTCTCTCTCTCTCCTCTCTCTCTACTCCTCTAACTAAAAAGTTGATTAAGTTTCAACCAAAAGTATCATTTGATTCTTTATTTCTTTCTCATATACCTACTCAAACAATTAATGTGATTAATGATTCATCAACTCATCAACTAAACAAGGTTTGAAGAACATCAATCACACTAAGTCATCAAACAACTGATACTCTTTACAGATAGGAAAACAATAATATGATGTTTATAATAAGTAGTTCATAAAGACACTTTTGTGAATTGGTAGAGAAATCAAAAGAGAGATTATTATAGCTGGCTCTTTGTTCTTTTATTGAATTTTTTTGGAATATTTCCAAATGTATAATTAATCTCTTTTATCAAAAATAACGAATGCTAAATCCAATCAATCAACTTCATGTATGTGATTCATTTATCACTTCTCTGGAAATGAAGTTGTATAATTCTAAATTATTGTTTATTTTAAAACATGAATAATTTTTTTGCCTTTTCGAGGAGGTGGCATGTATTGACTCGGCAAGCAAAATTTTTTTAATTATTTGAAAGAAAATGACCACAATTATTTGTATATCATGAAGCAAAATTAAACATGTGAACCTCCTCACCCTCTCAATATATAAAACACAAGCTCTTGCAAGATATTTTCACTTTAAAAGTGACATGAGATTAATCTAATCACAAGCTGACATGGATTAGCATTCAATTGCATTCAATGAACAGTGTCTAACTCTAATCCCACCATGGAAACAACCAAAATATTAATAATATTTTATATTTCTACAAAATAGTAATCCATTGGTTGTCACTTGTCTCGAGATTCACAAAACCAATCTTTCCATCATCATCAGTATTATTATTATAATAATTATTATTATTTAATAAATAGTATAAAAGCTTATGGGCAAAAACATGTGCATAGACTGAAAATTAATCATTCAAACTACGAAATTTCACCTGTGACTAAGATTCGACTAACAAGTCTAAATCAATACAAACCTAATACTACCATTTTAAATTAATATGAAATGTTATTATTTTTAAAATATAAAAATATGACCATATTTATTCCATATTAAATATTCAATACTTTATTTGATAATGGATTGGTATAAAACAAAATTTTATAATAGTATTAGATAATATTTCAAAGATTAAATAGATAATAAAAAATTAAAAATTTATTCTTACAGATATTAATCAATCGGCTGTACTCTTATCTCGAGATTCATGAACCCAATCTTTAGCGCTTGAATATATTTTTCATCCTTAAATTACTAAATCCAAAGCATGAAATATATAGATATATGTATATAGTGAATGAGTCCAAGATCACGAGCTCTGAAATTTTTCTATTTATATAGATTCCCATATCTCAGGCTGAGTGTTAATCCATTGCATCTATTAAAAATTATAAATATTATAATTAATAAATTGTGATAAATTTTATGGGAAAAAAAAGAACTTTAATTTAATTGCATTTAATAATTTAATAGTCTTTTGCAACTTTCTGATCAGCATGCATCGGACGGTTGTCAGTGGCCTAGAGAGGAATCTGATTCGCTGTCATCCGTTGATTGAATCGCCGGCGAAGATTAGTAAACCGCCTTATAAGTCTTTTTCTTTCTTTCTCTCCCTTTTGCGTAGCTGAAACTCTTCTCATCTTTCTCTTGTCTCTCTGTTTCTCTGTTTCTCTCTTCCCCTGTTCTTCTTCTCTTTGCTGTTTTGGGTTTGGATTTCTCCATTGGGTTCGGGTTTTCTAAGGTGATTCTTTGTGGATTTTTGAGATTGGTGATGTGGTTGATGAGAAAGATGAGATTTTTATGGTTTTCTTTGATTCTTTTGTTTCCAGGTTGAGGTTTTTCTTGCAACTGGACGAGCTGGCTATCGAAAACCACCACAAGATTGGGTTTGTGAGGACAAAGCAAAAGAAAGTAATGGTAAAGGAGCTTCCTTTCTTTGGTTTTCTTCTAAAAGTTTCAATTATTTTCAGGTCTTTCATCCTTGGTCTTGGTTTGGATTGTTTAAAAGATTGGTTTCTTTTTTCTTCTTATTTTTTCTGTATTTTTTTCTGTTCTTCTTCTTGTTTAGGTTGGCCCTGTGATTAGAATGGGAAATGGAAATGATGATTTGGGGCCTCCATGGTTGACACCTCTGTTAAGGACCAACTTCTTCATCCCTTGTGAAATCCATCTTGAATCAACCAAGAATGAGTGTAACATGTATTGCTTGGATTGCATGGGGAATGCCCTCTGTTCTTACTGTCTCTCACATCACAAAGACCATCATGTTGTTCAGGTCTTCAAATTGAATTAAACCCTTCTCAATTTCTATTTTGTTTCTGTTTTCAAGTATTGAATTGTTAGTTTTGTTGTTCATGTTTTGCAGATTCGGAGGTCATCATACCATAATGTGATAAGGGTAGCAGAGGTTTCCAAATTCATAGACATCTCATGTGTTCAAACTTACATCATAAACAGTGCCAAGATTGTGTTTCTTAATGAGAGGCCACAGCCAAGGCCAGGAAAAGGAGTTACCAACACTTGTGAGATTTGTTGCCGGAGTTTATTAGACTCTTTCCGTTTCTGTTCTCTTGGTTGCAAGGTAAAAAAAATCTCTTTTTAACTCTCATGTTTGTGTTTTTACTGCATCAAATGAACAGTATCTTTGATTCATTAATAAAATGTGGTTGTCTTCTGATTAGCTTGGAGGGATGAGGAAAGGTGACCCAGACCTGACCTTCAACCTACGAAGTAATAAACTGAGTCGTGACTCACTGCATGGATCGGAATCAGACGATGATTCAACACCGAAAAAACTGCGAAAAACTTCGGCATTTGCATTATCTGAAGATGAAGGTGGTAATTTCAATAACAGCATTTCTCCTGGGACTCCTCCAATCATAAACTATAGGACTTCAAGGAGAAAGGGTATACCACATAGAGCTCCTTTCTGAAATAAATGAAAAGAAAAATGAAGATAGCAAAGAGAAGGTTCTGTAAAAGATAGAAATGTGGATACAGTGAATAAATGTGGAAAGATACCCACCATATTAGGCCTAAAGGCAAAGGAGAAAGCATAGATACATAGACAGCAAAAAAGGATGGAAGCCCTAGCTTTGTGCTTTTGAGCTTCCTTTTCTCTCTCTCTCACTCTCTCTTATGGTTCTTGTAGATATAATGCAATGCTAAATGTGGATGTGGGCAGATCCTTGTACATTAGTTTTGGCTGTGTAAATGGATGATATATTTATATATATCATAATCTAAATGCATGCTCTTGTGCTTTACTTTTATGTATGTAAATTTGGTTTTAAGCCACTTTTGTCCTTGTATTGGGATTTGTTGCTATTTTGTGAAAAATATTGTTATCCATGGGAGGATTTTTTTAGATCACCACAGCCAATGCTTTTTATCAGACTGTAAGGTGTACATGCGTTAGTGTTGAGATGTGTGTATCTATGATCCATGACACATTAGCAAAAATGGACATTGTGGTTGTTGAAGGACGGCGTTAATGCTACGTCAACATATATAAATGGATATTTCGAATTTTAATAAATAATAATTTTTTATTTACAAGTTACTAATGATTTAAAACCCTGTATAAATTTATCTTTTTCTTCTCTTCCTAGTTCATAATTTTATTGATTTTATGATTATCATTTATTTTATTTTTAAAATTATTAGAGTTTTTTTTTAAATCATCGAGAGTAGTGAGGTTTATTTTATCAGACGTTAAAATATACATATGTTGATATTAGATATTTGCCTTCATGACCAATGTTACATCTGCATAAATGGTCAATTTCAATTTTTAATGGATGACGTTAGTGTTCCATCAACGTAAATGGATATTTCAAATTTTGACAAATAATGTTTTAAGCTTAGCAAGTAATAATGATCTTAAACTAGTTTTCATAATGTCATTATTTTTAGGTTTATTGTTTATTTTTTTTTTAAATATTTTAATTATCAATTGTTTTTTTTTTTGTTAACTCACTGCAATCAATATATCGCTTATCAAATACCAAAGTGTACATGTGTGAGCATCATATATATGTGCATCAAACCCTTACAATAGGAAAATGGTAATTTATTTTTCTCCAAAATAAAAAGTCAAGAGTAAGTTTAACTCCTTTCCAACTTAATCAACTGATATAATATTAATGTAATTGATGGATATATTTGTGTTTGATACATCAACATTGACATAAAATAGATATTTTAAACTCTGGCGATTGATGATTTTAACTTTTTAAGTTTGGGAACTAGTAATGATTTCAAACTTATTTACATTTACATCCTTTTAATTTGGTTCATAATCTCATTGTTATCAAGCAATGCCACATTAGCCTAAATGAGCATTTCAATTTTCAGTAGAAGACATAAATGCCACATTAGCACAAACGGCTATTTCAACCTCTAATTTAGGGATTAATAATGATTTTAAACATAGATAAATTTTCCATATCTCACAGTTTTAAGTACTAAACAGTTGGTTTGGAATAGGACTGTGTTATGAGTGGCAGTTGGGTTGGGATGGTAGTACCAACTGAATGGAGCGGAAATTTTCAACGGTCCGGATCCGGACATCACATCTAGTCAGTGACTTTAGGGACACGCTAAGCCTCGTGATAAGGACTCTTCCATTGAGTTGAACCAATGAGTTTGAGAGCCGTGTGGAATCCCTCCTCATCCTCCTCCTCCTCCTCCTTCTTCTTCTTCTTCTTCTTCTTCTTAATATCTCCCTAATCTCTGTTGCTCTATGGTGCTAAGCTTTCCACAAAGTACGCTTTCATGGCCATCACTGTCTAAAGTGTGGATGATTACTACTTCTCCAACACCTTCTTTGGATAAGTTCTAATAACATAAGATTATTTTTTCATTAAACTATGAGACAGTGGAGATTAATTTATATTTATCATGTAAACTTGCTTTTACTGTGCACTTGTGTTTACAGGTATAAGTCTACATCAGGGAATGGGGTAAGGATTTTGATGTTGAGGTTTAGGGTTAGGGTTAGGGTTTGAGTGGAGGTCAAGAGGATCACTACTCTTCAGGTTGTGCCACATCATGGCATGTGACAGTGGCCACTTGTGTCTTTT
This sequence comes from Dioscorea alata, assembly GCA_020875875.1. NCBI lineage: Eukaryota > Viridiplantae > Streptophyta > Magnoliopsida > Dioscoreales > Dioscoreaceae > Dioscorea > Dioscorea alata. The sequence goes on from CM037018.1 coordinate 12,001,059, forward strand.
GTGTATGTTCAATGGGCTCCCTTAGTGATGGATGATGGAGTATTTATTCCTTTGCCCTTCACTTGGCTTTTTTCTTTTCTTTCACCACTTATAAATAAACATATTAAGAAAAAGATAAGGAGGTGAAGAAAATTGGGGAATGAGACAAGGAAGAATGGAGAGACATGGAGTGAGAGATACTAATGGAAAAAAGTTGGTATTGGGTTTATTACCTTTAGAGGCTTCTTATATATATTTATTCTTTCTTTGTTGGCATACCTTTGTTGTCATTGCTTGGATGATGATGATGATGATGGTGATGGCCAAAAAACATCTCCAACTTTCTTCAACTTGTTAATTAGCTTTTTTGTGTTTTGTCACAAGACATTGCAAGATTATATATTTTTATTTGCAACTATGCTTGCTTTCACTCTCTATTACACATCATTTAATAGGTCACCTTGTTTCATTTTTCTCTTCTTTCTGATGGAAGCTAAAGGGAGTTGAAGTCTTGAAGACAATGTAACAAATACTAATTACCTACTTAGCTCTTCATTTTGTAATTTTCATTCTTTGAGGCTAAGGTGACATGTAGAATTATTAGTCATGGCATTATTGAGTTGCTTAGATTTTGACCTTCACATGTACCTAGATACTTTTTTATTATTTGAGCTTAGATATATACCTACTTAAATGTGTGTGTGTTTTTTTAAAGAAAACTAAGTACAATTTTGGTCTATGTATTTTAGTTGTATTATTGATTTTAGTCTTTTATATTTTCATTATAATATTTAACATGATCATGTATTTTTGTTTTTCATTTTTTATCATGATGGGAATCCTGTGCTGGACTTTTGATAATTTTTATTAAGTTAATATCTAAATTGTTTTAGCAACAAAAAAACAAAAATTAATAACATGATAAAATATAATGAATTTATTGGATCACTTCACCATATATTATTGCCTTAGATTACACATTGGTATAGTCAGATATTGCATATTATATATGAGCAAAGTCGTCCTCTATAAGTACAAAAATAAGGGAAAAAATTAGTACAGTGACTATAGAAAATAATTTAAAATCACAAAAATGAACAATTCTACAAATTAGAAAATAAATTAAAATGCATATAATTGTACAGTTAAAATTTAGGGAATAAATCAAATTGAAAGGTTAGACTAATCCAAACTTTAATATGTAGCATTTAACAAAAACAAATATATAGAATGTAGCCTCCTCGTCAATGCTAAAATTTGGCACATGCAATATGTTGTAATCAATAGTAGAAAGTGAAAAAGTCAACAAGAAAAATGCAAATGATGATGTTATTTAATTGGTTGAGAATAGGAATCGAATTGAACATGTATAAAAAATTGATGGATCTCTGCTCTCCTTAATGGGAAATGAATGTTAATTTGAAATATAAAATTTCTCAAATTTGTGCTTGTTTAATGACCTACCTTCTTTTAATTTTGTTGAACTTCATATTCAATTAAAAGTGAAGTTGTGCTGAAGGTGACCCTCAATTTCAACATTTGAGAATCAACACATGGAACCATGACTAAAGAATTGCAAGAAATAAATAATGTAAAATTTTGCATGTTTGGCATGAGAAATGCCTTTCATCCAAATTCTAGAATTGACCCCTAATCATGCATATGAGAAAAATGGAAATCATTAAAATAAATAAAAATCATAAAAATTAAAGACATGGAGCTCATTCTTTGTTTCCATTTAAAATAGGATGGGAGATTTTTCTCATTTACCCAACAATTATTATATACCTCTGACTTGGATTCTTAGTTTATATGAGAGTCATGTTACTAAAAACGAAAATATCATACATGGAACAATATATCTATCATTAATTACACCAATTTTTTAATCTAAAAAATTGCCTTAAACCATTTCTATTAAGTTTACAAGAAAAGTCAATCAAAGAGTTGCATATATTTATCTATGTTTAATTATCTTCTCCAAAAACACACATGAAATAAACTAAAAATATATTGAAGAGAATTCGTCCCTGTGAATCTCTTTCCTTACGGTTTTTTTTTTTTATTTTTTTTATTTTTTTAGAAATATAGATAAACTACTAATTTATTAAATCAAGAAGTATAGGACAAGACTAACACGCAAAAGAAGGTAAACACCAAAGCAAAATAACAGAGCAGCTGAGGTCTCTCACCAACAGTGAGGCACTCAGAACAAGAAGAAGGAAAAGAAGAAAAGCAGTTGGAACGGCGAAGACATTCATCTAGAGTCATAGGTCTGCCCAAGTTGTCTGGAGAAGCCAATTACTCCTGAGCTATTGTTTGGTCTACATCATCTATATCGTTTGCAATTCTTGTGCTCATGAAGTTGAGGGAGCGCTTAATCTTGTGCAAAGCTTCGTTGAGTGTTTACTATTGAGAATCTGAAACTGGGAAGCTTCGTTGAGTGTTTGCTGTTAATTAGTAAAAAGATATTATACTTTCTTGGTTAATTAATACTAAGCGTATTCACCATATATAATTGAAATTTTAAAATCGGAAAAATTTAGTCAAAAAGAGCCTCCCTTTGATAATATATATATATATATATATATATATATATATATATATATATATATATATATATATATATATTTAACGAATACATACCTGAAAAAGAAATATTGATGAGATGGATTTATTTGAGCAATCATTCACTTCATTTTAAAAACTTTACTTGTTTTCCCAATATAGTAATTTTTATATATAATACAATGAAGTTTTTAAAATATATGTATATATTTTTATGTATAATCATGTTTAATTTTATTTAATTATGCTTAATTATATTTTTTTATGTAAAGGTTAAATATCATCTATATTGTTATCTGTGTTTTTTTTTTTTTTTCTATTAACCATGTACTAACTGAGTTAATTAATCACATTATGCTTTTGTTGAAGAGGATTGACTGATATATATTTGAGTCCACATGATCCATTTATGAACTATAAACCCCAAATTGTGTTATCTATGTGTTTATCCATTTTATTTAAATAAATAAATAAATAATATTATTCGTTAATTTCAAAATACGAAAATTCACATAGATCAATTATGAGTTTGTGCTTGTAGTATTTGTTTATTTAAATAATTTTTTTTATAGAGATTAAATCTAGTATTTAATTTATGTTATTATATAATTTTGAATATACTTAAACATTGATTTATTAATTTTTTTTTGCCCTTTTGTTTGTGATTTCTGGTTCGCTACCAATGATCTTACAATAAATTCTACACAAGCTATACTTGGGTAAAAAATAAGCATATATAATCCACAATTACTATATAATTAGTACAATTATATAGTAATTGTGGATTACTATATAATTGCTACAATTATATGGGGTGGACGTAGGATGGAAGGTGTCATGGACTTGCTCTCTAAACCCGTGCCGGCCATCTCTCGGTAGGGCTTCTGCCCGAGCAGCCACGTGGAACTCTGACGGAAGGTGCAACATTGATCCAATATTATTGAAGTGCACGCGCACACACACATACACACACACAAATACACGGTTCTAAGGGTCAACTTTGGTTGCTAATCATAGCCTTCCAACAAAATCATTTTTGCCTTTCATCCAACCAATAAACATGGCACGAATACGATCCGAGGGTTCATAGCTCCCTCATTACTAGACCCCACCTTCACCTTCTTTATCTCTTTGCAAACCCCATAAACAACAGCCCCACATATTCAATGTAGTATGAACCTAAAAATTAGATTGACTTCATGTCTTCTTTTTAGGGACACAAAAACAATGCTTTGACTGCAACTATTCTTCATGAGATTTGTGTATGAATGAACAAGCACCAATAAAAAAAAAATATCTCTCGTAAGCCATGACTCACTCCTGTCCATTTCGTTCTTGTGACGCCTTCACGGACATCAGCATGTACTTCTTTTGACTCTCCTTCCCTTTATCTCTCTATATATATGTATCTCTTTGAAGGGGTAGTGATACATCAAATTAACATGGGATCTTGCTTCTCTTCATCTTCATCTTCATCTTCATCAATCCTTGATAACAAACCAGTGGCCAGAGTTATCTCTCTTGATGGAACATTAATGGAGTGCTTGCTGCCTGTTAGTGTTTCCCAAGTGCTTGGTGAGAATTATAACTCTTGGTCTTGTTTTATTTGTGATGCCGATAACCTTCTATACAACAGCTACATTCCTCCACTGGATTCTCAGGAATGGCTTCAGCATGAACATATCTATTTCATGCTACCTGCCTTCATGCTTAATCATCCTCTCACTGGTTTAGACATGGCTGCTCTTGCTGTCAAGGCTAGTGAAGCTCTCGATAATGCTGCAAAGGATAAGCTTGGCAAGAAGAGATCATCAAGTAGAATTCAGGTGATGCCAGTTGATGGTTTTAGAGAAAATACTGCTAGTGATGTTGATCTGAAGATCTTTCCAGCAGTGAGCTTGCCAACAAGAAGAAGAAGAAGAGGAAGCAGTAGTAGTAGTAGTTATAAACAACGGTTAAGTGCCATTGTTGAAGATTCAGAGTGATGTTGCACATCATATTATGGTCTTTTTTTTTTTTTGGTAATTTTTGTTTTAATTATTTATGCACACCCAGTGAAATTAATTGCTGTATTTTTTTTCTCACTTTTTTTGGGTAATTAGAGATTGTTGTTGTTACTATTTATGTGAAGAAACAAAGATGCCATTGGTTATTCTAAAAGCAAAGTGTTTGGACTGAGGGATTATAAAGTAAATAGATTGAAAGAAAACAATGTAGAACAATGAGTTTAAATGGAAATTAATGGGAATGTGATGCTTGACTGAGATATCATTTGAAGACTTTTCTTGTTTGTTTGGAGCAGAAGAAGTTAATTACTTGGAAGAGAAGAACTCTTACATGTAATTACTGCATGCACCTCACTTTCAATCTTGATGACTATCAAATAACCGAAGTACAATTAATCATTGATGGAAACTATCGCAATCTGGTCAAACTTCGCACCATATGCATAAATTAAAAAAATATATAAATAAAAAATATGCACGCAATTAGGAGAGTACATCATTATTGTCAAATCATTACCTTTACAACCTTATTAATATTAATAAACAACGGCAACCAGCGTACGAAGAAGAAATTAATGACCCCCTGCAAATGCACAAAGTTAACTCAATCAGTCTTTATTTATTAAATTTAATTATTAATTTTAAAATATTATTAATATCAATAAATAACATTGATTTTGTATAAAAGTGGCAATTTTAAACTCTCAAACTTGGACACTGCTACTCTTGTTTTTTTTTAATATATATATATATATATATATATATATATATATATATATATAAAAGTGGATAAACCACCATTTTATTAATAAGAGAAAACAAGTTCAGAACAATAATAGAGTAAGGAACAGAAATAGAAAACAGAAAAAGGGTATAACTTGAATCCAAGAGAACTAGAAGGTCATCACTAGAAGTGATGCATTACCAAATTACGCTGGACCTAAACTAAAAAAAAGCAAAAACAAAGAGAAGACACCATAGCTGGGAAGACAAAGATCACCAGAAGGTATCAAGGGTCTTCACCAGCTAAAAGAGAGGAGAGAGGATGAATCACTCCCTAGCTGAAGGTTCTGCGGTAGTATGATCTGTATCGTTGGGATAATCCAAAACTCTTGTGCTCAGGAAATTGAGTGAACACTTTATCCTCTAAGATGCTTCATTGAGCGATTGCTATTGTGAATCTGCAACTGCAGAATTCCAAGAAAGAAGCATACTGGCAATTTTTAAATCACAGTGTAATAAGGAAGAGCAAGTAATTGAAAGATGTGATCATTTCGTTTCAATCAAATGTTCCACATTATGCCTCTAGAGCTGAGGTTCCAAAGGGTTCATAATTGAGAATTTAAAGATGGTAACCAAGTGGCTCAAATCTTAGAGATGGATGGAGGGGTTGAATGTAGATTGAGGATTTGACTGAAGAAGATCCAAGTTCGCTCCGAGAATTGGCAGTGAAAAAACAGGTGTTCCACTGTTTTAGAGGCTTTGTGACAAAGGACATAACTGCCTGTAGCAGTTTGGAAGTTACAACCTTTTTTTAAAAGGTTTGAAAGGGCAAGAATTTTATCATCCCACTCTAGCTAATAGAATAGTGAGATTTTGCTTGGACATCGGATTTTCCAAAATTGGGGGCATAAAGGGCTATGCGTACTGTCATATACTAAAAACTTGTAAAATGATTTCATTATGAAGGTACCACTTTTAACCAATGTCCAGGTGTTAGAATCATCCTGGTCATTAGAGCCATTGGGAATTATTTTTAGAAATAAAGAGAGGTCTTTTGCAATAGATGTATGGAGAGAGTTAAGTTACTGGTAGAATTGCCTTAAGGTTAACCAAGGAGATGTACAATCGTCATAAAAATGGCCAGAGGTCTTTAAGAGGTCTCCTAGTGAGCCATCTGTCAAGCCAAAGAGCTGTGGAAGCTCCGTTTCTAACAATTTTGGAAATGCACGAATGGAAAGGTTCTAGGATGGAGTTAACTCCAATCCAGAAGAAGGATTTATTTCTAGGTGGGGTGTGGAAAAGAACTCCAGTTGTATTTCTGGCTAAGTAATTAGCTTTGATAATTTTGATCGAACAACTGTTTGGATTAGAAGAAATCTTCCACCACCATTTCCCTAATAAAGCTTTGATGAATTCCTGAATATTGATAATTCCCCAGTCTCCTATGTTCCAGGGGCTGTAAATCCTTTCTAAGCCTATATTTAGTTTTGATTTATGGAGACGCACAAGTTGCACATTTTTTTAATAAGCGACAAGCAAGTTGCACATTACTTATGTGATAGTGCAGGTGTGACATAAAAACAATAAATATATTACTGTTTTTTATTGAAAACATCTAAAAATGGTAATATGTTTACTATTTTTGTAGAGAAATATTTTTCTTGGATTGTTTGTTTGATAATACAATCATATATCGATTCATACAAAAATCTAGTATTTACAATATGAAACTAAATAAAGGAGAATATTACAATTACTATCTTTATGTAATTGATTGATCCTCAAATCATACCAAAGAATGTATAATTGATTGATTCTCAAATCATACCAAAGAATGTGTGATTGATTGATCCTCAAATCATGCCATAGAATATTATGTGATTACAATATCACTATATAAATTATTTGTAAATGCAATTTTTTTTTTACCAATAGATTAGATGTGAACATTTTTTTTTTTTGCCACAAAACTATTTAGAAAATGTATTGACTGATTTGGATTGTTAAAAGTAAATATTGAAAATGAAAAATGGTGGGCTACATGTTGCTAAGAGGAAGAATAAAAAAAGAAAAAGCTTAGGCTTTGGAGTGCTTAATTTGTAGAGGAGATGGGGAGCAATGATCGAACAAAAATGATAAGCATTTTATCACCATCTCTAGAGGAGACAGGTGTTGGCTAATTAACACTATGCAAAAATCCGACACTTACCTTGTTTGAACATAAAAGGAGGTTGAGTTGTTGTATTGAAAATGATATATGTTACTGTTTTAAAATAATTAAGGGTAAAATAGTGATATGTTACTAATGTTCCTTGAACATCCAACAATTAGCACATTAGCCATAATGGATGTCTCTACTGGTGAACCACCTCCTGCCCCTTCCTGGGTAGAGATTGCAGGTGATGTCCACTAACATCCAGGTTTGCCAACACCGGTAGATGGCGCAACACTCGCTCCATTGAAAGCTTCAGTCTAGCTCAACTAAAGCTTCAGTCTTTGATACTGTTTGCATCGATGCTGATATCCGAATGAGAGCCTAAATGCGATTTCAATTTGCTTTGTATGGTAAATTTTTTGGAAAATCTCCTCCATTCGAGGTAGTTAAGAACATTCTGATGGGTTTATGGAAGGCTTATGCGATGACTCATATCTCAGATCTACCCAATGGTTATTTGTTGATATGTTGTGAAACGGAAGAAACCAAGCAACAGTTCCTCTTTAGAGGATCATGGACAGTGAACGGGATCACGTTGCAGCTAGTACCATGGAAGCCTTATTTTGAACCGGCCTTCACAAAGCTCACGAAGTCAATGGTTTAGTTGTAGTTGCACAACCTCTTTGTTGAGTTGTGAGATGGGGACTCTTTGGAAACCTTGATAGAGCTTATAGGAAGACTCATGAAAGTGGATGAATATACTTCTTTCCCCTCCCAAGCTCGCTTTGCAAGGGTTTGTATGGAAATAGATTTGGCTCAACCTCTGAAACAGGGTTTCTAGATTGAAAGTGGATGAATATACTTCTTCTCGGCAGCTGGCTAGAACTCTTCAGCAGGTATGGGTGGTATTGGATTCACCATTGTTGATTCTCATGCTTAGGTCCTTTTTGTAGGTAATTTCCCTGTGGATTCAGATACAAGATTTGATCTTGAATCCAAAGCTTTATCTATATTCAATGAAAAGAATACTCTATTTTACTATTTTTGTAGGCCGGTGCAATCCGTCAATTAATGCGTGACCTGCGTGTAATATCCCGAAATTAAGAACCCTAATTAAATTCGTAATTAAAATGTACTATTGTGCATAATTATATTAAAATAATATAATTATTAAGTAATGGTATTTTAAATAATTATTAATGAGTCACAAGGCTGAAATACAAATAAAATAAATACTGGGGTCTATGGAAAAAACTGGTATATAATTAAAGTAAATAAATAAATATTTATGTATACATTTATACAAGCCTCAAAATCCTAGCTGTCCCTCTTATTTTCCTCACATAGCCACCGATTTTTTCTTTTTAAAAGCTCAAATATTCCCTTTTCCTTGCTTCAATTTTATGAGATAGACATGCGAGTTATTTTCAAACTATAAATGTTAGAAGGTTATTAGCATTAATTCAAGATCAGACTACAGATGTGCAAGATAGGGGTTAAGTAGAAGGTACACATACTACGCCTTAACATTAGGTGAGAGGTAAATACTTACTCATACTTGTAGGTAATTGTATGTTTGAATGAGTATGATGTACATGTTGTTGTTTTTGGATTGATGGTATGCTAACATTTGTGTTGTCTTATGAATAGTATATAGTATTTTGTTTGAGGTATAGATATGGCTAAAGTAGATAATGGAAATATGTGGTATAACGTAATTGGTTCGATATTGAGTCGTGAGATGTGAAATACTTGAAAAAGAAAGACGATTAGTACTTTCCTAGATTGGGTAGGGCGAGATATTGATGTTGTGTGTTGTGATCATCATATGAGCACCTGTCCATATGGTGACCATAGAGTGCTGACACCTATCCATATAGGGGGCGATAAGGTGCCAAGGTATCATATAGGGGACAATAGGATGCCAATGTACCATGTCCATATAAGTGATGACAACATTATTTGAGATTGATGAGATTGATATGTGTCTATATAGGAGACAATAGCGCATGCTCGGGGAGAGATATGACCATTAAACTATTGGACATACTTCGTTAGGTTAAACATGACCCAAATAAGTAAAATGGAATAGCATATGACAGTAGAAAATAAGTAAATAATTTGAAATTTTAAATTATTATATATGATTAATTTTGTGTATTATTTGATTCTTTATATTTTTTTAATGTGAAAATTGAATTGACATGTTCAATTTCATGTTATTGATTAACCATTTATATTTCTTATTAAAAAAATTAATTGATATGATTAATTGCATGTTATTAATTATATTTCATTGTATGATTATGTACCTACACATATAATTGTGTAAGTTTAGTACTTACTAAGCCAACAACTCATCCCTTGCGACCAATTTTTCGGGAGTAGACGATTGAAGTTTTTTTTGGATACCACTATTAGTTTGCTCTATTGTTTAGGTTGGCCAGTACATGGAGACTCATCTGACTTTTAATTATGATAGTTTGTGTTTGATTGAGTGAGGATTATTGGATTATGATAGATGTCAGAATTTGTAAAAGAGTGATACTATTTTTAGCGAATAGATTTCCTGAATAATGTGGATGCCAACTTGTAATCCACATCATCTTCCACGTCATTATTTTTTTATATAAACTTCAAATTTAAACCTTAAAAATTTTTAAATTCTTAAAATAAAAAAAAATTATAAAACCATATTTAATATCTAAAATCTTAAACCCAAATACTACAAAATTTATACCTAAAAATCTAAAAACTTAAATTCTATATAATAAATTTAAAAACTTAAATTCTAAATAATAAATACTAAAACCTAAACCCTAACCCTAATTTTATGCCCTAAACCCTAAACAATAAATCACAAACATTACACTTTAGGATTTAGGGAGGAAGTTTTCGGTTTATCATTTACGATTAAAGGTTTAAATTTAGGATTTAAATAATAGGAGAAATTTAAATTTTTTTAAAATAAAAAAGAGATAAAGAAAGAATGACGTGGATGCCAACTTAGCATCCACATTATTCAGAAAATTTATTCGGAAAATCTATTCAGTAAAAATATCATTCCTCCTTGTAAAATATGGAAATTCTTAATATTTGGGTTGGATTATGTTTATTATGGTGGATTAATTATTATTATGTTGTGCACTAGATTTTTGTGAGATATTATTATAGCTTATTTATTTATTTTATCGATCCATGATATCAAAGGAAAAAAAAAGGTGTTACACCATACATTGCTGTAAATAAAACTAAATATACAATTTTTTTTTTTAAAAAAAAGCCACCACTCTTCTGCCCCTAGCCAAATATAAAAAGCTCCAACAATTATTCTTTACTTAAAAGTTCAATTTTTATCGTCATACAGTAGTTTATATGTCTAATATAACATATCAATAAAATAATAAACAAAATAAGAAAATATTTCAACTAAAAGAGAAGAAATTCATTTTTTTGGGATAAAAATGAAAAAAAATATATTTTACAAAGAAAAAGTTCTCTATGCTTTGGGACAGAGAAATATAAAATTGACCCTCGTTATCCCACCATATAAGTGCAAATGGTTGACTGTGAAAGCAAGCAAAAAATAATATTTAATTAATTTTGAATGTGACTGTGAAAGTGAAATTATGAATGAACATTCATGCGTAAGCCATGACTCCAAACTTTGATACTAAGCTATCACTTTCATTTCTATTAAGTCTTTCAGCAATGCCATATATATATATATATAGAGAGAGAGAGAGAGAGAGAAAGAGAGAGATATGTATGTATATGGGTACCAGTTCTCGAGATATATATAGAGATATGTATGTATATGGGTACCGGTTATCTATGAGCATTCGTGTGTGTATATATATAGAGAGAGAGAGAGAGAGAGAAAGAGAGAGAGATATTTATGCATATGGGTACCAGTTCTTGAGATGTATATAGAGATATGTATGTATATGGGTACCGGTTATCTATGAGCATTATTAGATAACAAAATCTATGGATATTCGCAAATCACTGTTCATTTGAAATGGAGCAGATGTGATCATAGGATAAACAGTAACTCTTACGAATAGTAAAGTGCTAAAGAACAGTAAACTAGTAACTCTTATAAACAATGAAAAGCGTGATGAATAGTGCACTATCTGTGATGTATTCTAGACCATCGGATCATTAATCACAATATTTTTTGTGAGATATAATTTCTCATGATTTAAATAACTCGCAACAAGCCAAGTTAGGCTGTAACTAATCATCAGCCTTAGCACTAGACCTAGCAAGCTCTGTCTCCAATTCCTTAACTCTGTTACGGAGTTGTTCAGTTGATTTAGAAGATCCCAAGCGTGGCTTGTAATTGGCTAAAGACATTTGCCTAACAATATTAATTACCCTTTCCTATCTCTCTATTATGACTCCCGATGGCTATCTCATCCCATAATTTATCTTGGCTAATAGAATTCTTATCTACCCTTTGATTGCATTTATTTACGATTGCTTTGTCAAATTCCTCCTACATCCATTAAAAAATAAACAATCTTATGGACATGTGATTACCATTTCCATCGTAAACTATATAATTTTTATTTATTTTAATAAAAAATACATTATCAAGACTTAAAATCCATAAAAATCCTTAGAATCATCGTAAGTCATTACCTAATGTAATCCAAATAACACAAAAATATCAAGGTAGGTCTTTTCATTTTTGATACTCAAAATGTAACCTTGGAAATCATCAAACACTAGAACACGATATTCATGCATCTTGCCATGATACACAATAGTAATTTTACCTCCATTGTTATCTTGAGAGTGCATGACATTGAAATTTGAAAATAAGCTTGCAAAATGAATATAAATAAATGAGATGTTAATTGACATGATGACTTGCACTTCAAACATCAATTTACCTTTATTTATTAATTGAGTTTTTTGGGTGGAATCACCACACAAACATATAAATACAAATTAATACATGTTCTAATATATATATATATATATATATATATATATATATATATATATAATTTTATTATGTTTGTTTATAGTATGTGTGAAATGTTTGATCTAATTTGAACCAAATTAAACTAAGCTTAGCATGTAAAAATAAAGTGGCATAGAATTTGGGTCAAACTCAATAGCTTATGTAACGACTTCTGTAAACAATATATAACATATAGCCATATTGCATGTTAAATTAAAGTGACATAGGATTGTCATATTGCATATTTGCCAAACTTCAAGGTTGGAGGAATAAAATCTTTGTTCTATAATTGGTGATGTATATAGTTTACTAGTAATAAAGGATAATATGAAATCCTATGCTCAGCTATGGGCAAGAGCACATAAACATCTTAACATAATATGAAATCTTATATAACTGGTGATTATAAGGTTTACTATTGTTTTTTTTTTTTTTTTTTTTTTTTTTTTTTTTTTTTTTTTTTTTCATGTGTGGAACGTCCTAAGCACTCTCTAACTATAAAAACCGCTCTTATCAAGGAGGTGAACATATATAGGTTGTAGGATGATAGAATGAGGACATAGGTTAAGTGAAGTTGAGAAAACACACAAAGCACTAAATCAACACTATCAATCACCACATTTGCTCTTTTTTCAATTTTCTCTCTCACACAAAGTATTAAATTTTATACCCTACTTAATCAGAATCAACTCAAAACAAAGACGGATAATTTAATTATGATAAAAGACAAAACTAAATAAATCAAAGAAACCAAACAAAAGGGAATGGCACTAACAAAGAATTAGAATCTCTTGAAGTCTATCCTTAATATATTTATTTATATCATGTTAAACTTAAAATTTGAATTAAATAAAGAAATGCCGCACTTTAATTTCAAATGCATTAATTTTGAGAAAGTTGTCAACCTCGAGTGTGCCATCCTTCTTTTTGTGCATGCGGATAAATCATTCTTTTGGTGTCGGCTCTCTACCTAATTGCTTTGCCTAAAGGAAAACATATTAAAAAAAAGTTAAAAATTAGGGAAAATTATAAACAACAATATTTATGGTATTTATGTGGATTAGGGAATTACCAGTCTAAGCCGGTGCACGTACAGTAGTATTGACAGATCCACCATGGTAAATAACGGTGGAGAAGCTTCCGATTTTTGCCATATTCTATTTGTTCATTGTACTTATTCTTTTAAACTCCTTAGACTCCCAATGCCTCTGCAAACTTTCCCAAACCACAAGAGCCATCCATGGATATGGAGCATTGTAAAGATTATGTGCAAGATACAAATTTTTCTTCCACTACAAGAATACAGGAAAAGGCAATGGAAATATTGCTACAGATTCATTCCATTGCTATTTTGTAAACATTGGCAATGGAATTAGTGTTGGATTACCGATGAAATAAAACTTCAAAAGTTCAACTTGTTTTTATTGCATTACCAATGGAATTGTACAATATAGCAACGAATTGTTGATGAATAGCAACGGAATAAGTCTGTTGCTATTTCGTTGCAAGAGCTTACCCGCCTTAATTTCCATTGCTAATAATGTGCTACGGATTAATTCCGTCACTATTTATAAACATTGGTGACGTAACCAGAGTTGGATTACCGACAAAATAAAACTTCATAAGTTCAACTTGTTTTTATTACATTACCGACGGACTTGTAAAATATAGCAACGGAATTTAGACGAATAGCAACGGAAACATAGCAACTTAAAAAGTTCGTTGCTATTCCATACTTTAAAAATTAAATAAAATATTATTTATTAATATTTGTAATTTATATATTTTTAACTTATACATTTTCACTATTTAAAAATATTTGATTTTCCATAAATATATATAAATTAAAATATTTAAAAAAATTAAGTCTTAAATTGATTTAGCTTTTCTACATAATAGTAACAATAAGAATAGGCCTTAATTCTTTGCTTTTATATTTTTTAAAATAAAATTAAAAAAAGTATAGAACAATATATAGAGATTTTTAGGACAAGTTGGGTATAGAAAATTAAAAAAAGGCATAGAAACTTTAAAAAAAAGTATAGATTTTTTTAGAATAATACAAAAAATATAGAAAATTAAAAAAAGAAAATTAAACTCAAGTCTCCATTAAACTTAAGGCCCTGTTGTGGTACCACTAAATTCCATAGGAATGGTGGTCATTCCTTTGGAATTTAGAATTATGTAGGAAATCAAATTAGAGGGTGTTTGGATACTATTTTGATAGTAATAAATTCCTATGGAATCATATGATTCCATAGGAATTTGTAAAAGCGGTGACCCCCAAAATATTTTTCCCTTGCACATTTCGGGTTGTGCAAAGTGTGACTGGGAAAATAAAAAAACCTCTCCTGCTATCTCTCGCTCTCCACCATCTTCACTCATTCACTGCCGCCGCTTCCCTCAACTGACTGCCGTCGTTGTTTGCCGGCCCACTAAAGAATGGCTCAACGTCTTCACTCACTCTCACTGTGTGTGTGTGTGTGTGTGTGTGTGTGTGTGTGTGTGTGTTTGTGTGTGTGTGTGTGTGGAGAAAGGGGATCATGGTCAGAAATGGAGCAGGGAGCAACAACAGGGCCGGTGGTGCGTCGATTAACATGCATAAATGGCAGTCGGCTCTAGTTAAACCAGAGCCCCTCCAATCGAGTGGGCATAAGCTCTTACCCTTCTTTAGTTCAAATGTTGGTCTCCAAAGCTTGCTTAAGACTGGAGAAGTCCGATTTGATGTTCTTCCTATTAGATCTAGGACTTCACCTAAAAAGCATATCGATCTTGTTTACGTTGTACTGATGGAGCTTTGGATTTTACTTTGCTTTGTTGCTTAATTTGGTTAAACATTAGTCATCTCTAAAGGGACAAAGGGATTTTGATAATTGAGATTACCATCAATGCTGCTTGTGAAGTTCATACTATGGAATCATTTGCTCTGAGGAATTTCTCTAGTTCATGCGAGTTTCCTCTTAGAATTTGAAATTAGCAAATTAGGTATATATCTGTATTTTGAGTCCTATGCTGCAACATTCAATTTTCTCATTCCTCATATTCACTAACTTAACAAGTCCAATTTAAGTGTTGATTCTATGATGTCACTTTCATATGGTTGTCGTGCTCATTTTTATCTGAATTGTATTCAATTGTGTACTGGCTTCAGAAAATCTTCATTTTACTTTCCTGGATTGCAGTATACATTCTTCATTCTTTTGATAATGTCCAGTGCCAGATTTTAGATATTGTGCTCTGTAGGAGATGTGAAAATGGAAGATTTCTGTATTCTTATTTATATCTGGCTTTATGAAATGTAGATTTAACTTCTTGGCAATATTAACATTTTATGAAATTTGCCATTCTTGCTCTATCATGAATGATAAAGCTAGTTATCTGTTTGTAGAAATGTGACTATGAGTATCACTGACTAGTATTTTTATTCTTCATATTTTCTTAGAAATCTAATTTGGACCTAGTTTGCCACCATGAAGAATACCAAGAGAAATTGGTAGTGAGGTTCACTGAGGCTATTTGTCATGTTTTAGATGGAAAATTAGGTTGATGTCTATTATTGTCAACCACTTTAATGTGATATTAAACACCAGCAGATTTTCCTAGGCAGATATATGTTATGCTTGTTTGATGAAATTATGGGAATAGTTTTTAGTTATGGAATTGCAAAGAGAGAACTTGGGCTGAATCCCAGTTTTATTGGGCTTCAAGTTTAAATTAATGCATCAACCATAGTTTGATTAGTATACATCATTAAGCACATTTGCACAATGTTTTGAAGTATATTCTATTTAGTTCTTCAATGCTATTACAATAGTTTAATGGTTTATTATTTCTTACATAATTTAGTCATTTCAATGTATTCCAATTCTTTATCTAGTATGGATATTGGCATCATTCAATGTATTCAATATTCTCCAAAACTCAACTTGGCAAATACCAAAAAAGAGAACATTGTGTCTAGTCATTTAATGCATACAAGTTGGACAATGGTTCAAGTTCTTCAGATTTGCAATAAAGGGAATTCTAAAAGCAATGTTAAAGTATAGGCATAAAAACAAGTGTGAAATTAAAGCTGCATTTGGATTTGTGACAATAATTTTGTTAAATTCACACTTTTAATTTGGATAAGAACTGACGGTGCAAGAACTAAAAAAAATGGCACATGTATATAATTTTTTTTTCCTGTAGGATATATATAGAGGTGTTTATACAGCAGGAGGGTACCCGAGGTTTATGTTCATTTCTGGATGCTGAATGTTTCTTCTTGAACCCCATTCATGGCCGCATTCCAAAGCGAGACGAAGTGCCGTTCCTAGTGCCAACACAATGAGCACACCTGCATTTTTAGTTTTTGACAAAGCTTTAGTTCCAATGTAAATCATAAAGATATTTGATGATGAGAGAAAATAATTGAATATTGACGTACAAATGATATGGATGATATGGGGAGTATTGTGAGGATTTAAAGAAGTAAAAGCTATGACAATAATCAACCTAGAAATCTAGATAGTTTCCTATGTTTGTTACGCTGTTCATACAGGTCCACATGTAATTTAAGGCATTGGTGCAGGTTTTGTGCCAAGGAATCTAAATCTTGATGTCCTGTTTAATGAAGTGATAAACATATATTCTAATTATGCTCACAAATTTTCAGTTTCAGTGCTAGATGATTCTTATGTTCATTAATGTTTCTCTTTCTGTTCATTAATCTACAAGATTTATTACCATTATGAATTGCTATAAGGAGAGGATTTTTATTTCCATCTCATATGTGTTTAGAATATCAACAAATTGTATGAATTGTAGCTGAGATTTTGAAAGCATGAAATTGTATCTCTTGTAGAATGCTTCTTGTGCAACAATATAGAAATGACATTGACTAATACCATTACCTTTGTATTATAGATGGCAAATCAAGAGAAGACTTACACAAGGGCCAAATGGAATGAAAATCATAGGGATCATCTAGTGAAATTGTTAGGTGATTATAATGTTCCAGCGTACCGCTCACAAAATGGATGGACTAAAGAGGCTTGGAATAGAATATTACATAACATGGTAACGAAATTCCCTAATTTAAAATGCACTGTTGTACAAGTTAAAGCATTAGAGCAAGAGATAAAAAAAAAATTATAAGCTTTAGAAGGGTTTACCAAATTAAGTGGCTTTGCATGGGATTATGAAAAAAATATGGTAGATGCCACTGATAAAGTTTGGGCACCACTACTTGAGGTATATATTTGTATCACATAATTTATAAACTTTATGCAATAATGTCTTTTAAACATTTTCATCAAAATATGCAGAGATATAAAGAAGAAAGAAGATGGGGTCATAAACCCTTTCCATATTTCATAGCATTGCAGGAGATTTATGAGGGTAAAAAAGTGTTGTTTACTAATGTTTGCTTTAAAGATTTGTAATAAATTTTCTAATCATTTGTACATTTATTACACAGGGAGATATGCAGAAGGAAGACGGTCTCGTGATGTAGATTATTATGCAAATGTGCCAATGGACACTCCATCTCTAAGCATTTCGGCTCCAAATGATCCCATCCAATCATTGTCTACACCTGAAATAGAGACAAAGGATAGTGATTTTGCACAAACGGAACCTCCATGCCGTCAACCATATATTTCACAACCACAAAGTTCATGTAGTGTAGGACGACAAAGCTTAGGTGAAGATATGCAAAGAAGGAAAAAGGACCGAAAGCGAAAAAATGTTCAAGAGGCATTCTTAGAACAATATATAGATATGCATCAAGCTGAGACTGATAGATATGCGGTAACTACTATATCAGTTTGAGAATCTATTGGATGAAAGGTTGCAACTTTAAGTATAGAAAATCTCATTTTTAAGACACCAATAATGCGTTCAATATGATTCCTCAATGAAGCATACCTCAAATTAAATAGTTCTTTGTATTTGCTTGGTCTACATCCTGCCCGTCCTTACTCCAGTAAGTGATAACACACACCCTGGTATGGAGTAATAAAATTTAGAGTATTTGCATATCTTGCATCGACCAGGTAATATTTACTGGGCGGGACATGGAAGCCTTGGTCGATTGAATGCTGAAATACTCTAGCATCAGAAGCAGAACCTTCCTAACTAGCTCGAACATATACAAAACACAGGTTAAAATCTCATGCGACCATAACATTATGGGACAATGTTTGTTTTCTATTTCTATAAGGATCATGCAATGCCAGAAAAATAGTGATTGGAATATGTGTTCCATCAATATCACCAATACAATCCTAAAATAATAAACCCATAACATTTGTTAAGAAAAAATTAAAAAAAAAGTAAATAATAAATAAAAAGACATTATAAAGATTTCTAACCTTGAAATATGGGGAAAAAATCTACTGTTCTAAATAACGGGTGATGTTGTTGTTGGTGGTAATTCTATATATGTACTAGCAAGAGTAGTAATACCTTTAAGCACTTTACCAAAATAATGATTAACCGTTTCTGCCGAATGTTGAAAGCGGTCTTGCACATAACGATTACTGGCATTGTGCGCAAGAGTGTACACAAACATTGCCAGTTGTTCCTCAACTATAATTCTTTTCGAGTTGGGAAGAAAAGATCTTTCCCTTAGACAATTAGCAAGTGCTTCAAATATACGAGGCTCCTTTTAAAATTCACGCTTACAAAGTGTCTCATGACCTTGAAGAATTTCTTGTACATATGCAACACTTGTTAATATTGATGTATGACAAGGCCTACTTTCTGAACTTATAGGAAATAGACTTGGTAAAATGGTGAGGATGAATTCGTCATCATCTTCATTAATCTTTCTCCATTGATCTAAATCTATATTAAAACATAAAGACTTTGAGACGTAAAAATTTGAGAGGAAGAGATATAAGTTTACATATTGCATAAGAGTATAGGCTTTAATTAGAACGAAATTGTTAATGACTGGTTTTTAAAAAAACGCCAAAGGCTAGTTTTTTTTTTTAAAACCTCTAACAACTAATTTCATTTTCAAAATTAAAAATTACTATAGAAAAATTCCTATGCATATCCAAACACCATTATGTAGAAATTTTCCCTGTAGTAAATTTCACAGGAATTATTTTTGAATCCTATAGAATAAAATTCCTACAAAATAAATTTACTATGCATCCAAAGAGGGCCTAAGTATTGAACAAACGTAAAGTGTTTGAAGACCAAGGAAACCCTAACCCCACCTCAAAGCTATCATAGCCCTAACTCAGCGTCGCCGCCCTGTCCAATGATCATGACCATAGTTGCCGCCCCTTGAAGAACCACAAACCCTCGTTGGAGTATCTTTTTGGGGGGCGTCCAGAAATTATCCGGCAAAATCGGATCGCCAGTTCTTCTCTGGTTTTCGAGGTGAATTGGAATTCTCTTTTATTTGCCTCTAATTTATGAATGTTTGTTTTGACCCTCATATGTTCCCATTTCTGATCTCTGATCACCGACGTGTTCTCTACTCTATGTCTCAAGCAATGGTGAATGACTTTGATGATGCTCATGAGCTGATCGACACTACGGTCTCAAATGTGCTGAAAGAGACCAAGCCGGTGCATATCAGCATCAGTTGCAATTTTCCGGCAATTCCTTACCCTACCTTCAGCTGCGAGCCTGTGCCTTTCTTTCTCGCTCCCAAGTAATCATCTCCTTTGTGCCCTAGTTTTCCTTGGTAGATTCCTCAATTGTTAGCTATTTTAAAGATTTCAATTTATTTCTATTGACTTCTCTCCTAGGTTTTCACTGACCTTGAAAATTATGTTTAAATTCTCATAAATCAATATGTAATTAATTCCATTTAGTACATTGTCAGTTTTTCATGACCATAGATATGATTGGCTATAAAACTTGGCTACATTATTGATTTTGGATGGTTTGTTCTAGTATTCAATAAGATTCATAAGGATGTTGATTTCCCATTTGATGATCATGACCATATTTGTTGCTTGTTTCTCTAGTTCATTTACTTATCAAGATTCTGATTTCTTGTCTCATTTGCAAGTCACATGCAGAGGTATAGACCTTTTTTGGTACGATCTCATTTTATCAAATTTATCATCATCATCATCATTATTATTTTGTGATTCTCTCTGACCAGATTTTAGCACTTTTGGTGTGGCAATTTAATTTATTTCAATTCTGACTACCCTGTTATTTTGTGTATCATTGATGACTGCCTTTTTTTTTTTTTTTTTTTTTTTTTTTTTTTTTTTTTTTTTTTTTACCGTGGTTCTAGTTTTCTTTCAGCTACAGGATTTGTTCATTCTTTTGTCTTTGATTGATTAGGGCAGTTAGTGTGATTGAAATGTGGCATGATTTGAGATCATAAACAAACCATTTTGTGGGGTCATTAATGGTTCTGACCTTATTTGTTCTTTTTTAGCAGAAAATAATCTAAAACACAAAAGAAATGAAATGAATATTTAGAGTGAAAAGTGTGATATTATTATGAGCTGTAATTTAAAATAGTGTGTTTTCATAGATTACTTGTTTCCTTAGCATCGTTTTATCAAAATGAGCTTTGTTGTGTGTAGAAGCCATTCTACCATGCTGTGTCTATATATATATATATATATAACCATTTGTTTTAGCTGATCAAGCTCACCAAGTTTGCTATATTCCTTATCCCTCTAGTAAGAGAGATTGCTGTGATTGGTGGGCCATTTTCAAAACAAAGGCAATGAGTACATTTCATGTTTCTACAAGGAAGATTCATGAAGAAAGTACAGCTGATTTAGTTGATGACATTTATCAAGAAAGTGAAATATGCATTTCTACATATGTTACTCCTTTGGAGGAACTTGAAAACCCAATTGTTCTTGCTAATGGTATATTTGAGGAGAAAGATTCGTTTGTTGAAGAACAACAAGAAGCTGAAGATGAAGTTGATGAAGATGAAAACGAAGATGAAAATGGCGATGAAGACGGGGATGTTGGAAACAATGTGAATGATGGAGATGAATATGAAGAGTATGAAGAAAATGATTTTCATTACTCGATGATAATTTAGAGCTTTTAATATAGTACTTGTCAAGGACATATATATTTTTATATGCAGACTTATCTATGATCTTTTATATAATTTACTTATTTCTCATGAAAAATTGTTAATCTCTCCATTTATTTCATGCACAAAATTTATCTTGCCTATGAAAGTCTTTTTCTTTTATTCATTTTAAGTTTTTCACTAATGTACTCAATATATGTTTGCAATTTGTCTAACGTAGTCACTAGGTTATAGACTAAATGTTTGTATTTTTGTTGTTCACAAATATTGTTTAATTTTTGTGTGTATGTTTTGGTTATTATGATAGTCACTAAAGTATCATCAATATGAATATTGTTTAATTTTTGTATTAATATGTAACTAAAGGTTTAATTGGTCTTAACAATTAATGGTTTTTGGCAATAGTGCGGCATTGGTTAAACCAAAAGATCCCAAGACCAAAAATAAAGGTAAAGGTCAAGCAATTGAAACAAGCGACAATTGTCCTATAGGGAATTCTGCATATCGTCCACCTTTGAAAGTAACTTCCACTGTTCAGTCCACTATGGAACTATTTATGATGGTGTCTTCTATGAGTACTCTAGGTAATCAAACATCAACAAATAATGATCCACCACTTGAAGCGCCATCTAATTCATGGATTGAACCAATAGTAAATGAGACATTGGAATTAGGTTCTGGTGGATAATCAACTGCAGGTAAAGATGTTGCAAGACAAGATATACAACTTCGAATAAGAGGTCCTACTTTAGGAAGAATCACTCTAGAAGATGCAAATAAAAAATGTACTTTGATGATTCTTGGTGATAGGTAATTTGAAGAAATTTGGATTTAATGTGATTTATTCACAAGTGATTCTTTTTCTTTGGGTTTATTAACTATTTCTTTGTTTTTATACTTTATTGTTTAATGGCTAACTATAACTTGTTACAATGTTTTTGCGGAGAAGGGGTGTCATCAACTATTGTTAAAATAATTAAAAACTATTTTACCAGGGGTGTGGCCAACATGGAGAAAAATTTCAGATGATGTAAAAGAAGCTATGTGGAAGAAATTTGGGGTAACTATTAATTGTGTTTATTTTATCTTAATTTGCTTTACTTTTGTAAACCTTAAATCTTATTTTTGTGGATATGACTTCTAATTATTAATGCCCAATATTAGGAATATTTAATTAGCCCTTACAAGAGGAACCTAATATATGAAGAGTATGGGAAAAGACATGTAAGGAGCGATTCAAGGACACATTGAATGGTGAATGAACAAAAGCTATGGAAGAAGCTGGTGTCACTAATATTGTTGATATTAAGAAGTGTAAAGGAATGAAAAGGCATTGGATACCAACTGAAATTTGGTATGCTTTGATAGATACAGTTTGGAGTATAGAGAGTTGGTAAATTAAATCTAAGAAAGCATTGACCAATTGTTTAACTGAAAAAAGAAATAAGTATCATGAAACACACTAGCGGTCCTCGTTCATTTCTTGCTACTCAAAAGCTAATGGTATATAACTTTTTCACTTCACTCATGTCATGAATTTAATTTTTCCAATTTGTTATAGTCTAATTAAATACATTTCTTTTGTAGGAAGAAAAGCTTCAACAATCGATACAATATCTAGAATTGTTTGAGAGAACTCATAAACGGGTCAAAAGGAAGTGGTGATTTTGTAGACAATAAATCCAAAGTTGTTAGTGTATGTTAATCATTAGTAATTCATTCCTTAAATTTTGAATTGTTACTTCATATTTTGGTAAACTTAAATCAATTAATTTATTTTTTTATGTTCTTCACTTATTGTAGGATTAATATCAATTTGCATTATCCAAAAAATATGGTGATAATACTTCTGATCATCCTGAGTTTGATACAGAAGCATGGACGTCATCAATTGGAGGAAAGATAGCTACACGCAAGCATGTATATGAGTTTGGCACCATGGTCAATTATAAAGCATTATTTGATGCTACTTCTAGTGCAGCTGCATGCACAACTAACTTAGTTTGTGGTCCTTCTACTAGTACTCTGCATATGGATGTTTCTCTTAATGATGATAGAATTGTGAGTTTAGAGCAGAAGCTTGAATTATTGATTGATGATTTGAGTCAAGTGAGGAATGCTATAGGT
Source organism: Dioscorea alata (assembly GCA_020875875.1). Taxonomy (NCBI): domain Eukaryota; kingdom Viridiplantae; phylum Streptophyta; class Magnoliopsida; order Dioscoreales; family Dioscoreaceae; genus Dioscorea; species Dioscorea alata. The sequence goes on from CM037018.1 coordinate 12,024,611, forward strand.
GATATAAGCGACTTAAAAAAATCAATTTCAAGTTATGATGAGTTTCATGATGGAGAAATTTGGATCAAATATTCTTCCACCAACAAGTAAATGATTTCAGGTATAAATTTTATCTTACTTCTTTAAATTTTTAGTGCTAAACTTATAAATTCTACTTGCAATTTAATTTGATGGATTTTAAAATTTCATGATTTTCATAGAGGAAGATATAGGGGCAAGAAGAGAGCAACAACAAAAAAAACATCAAGGTAATTGAATGTACCTTCATATATTATTTTTACTTTGTTGTTCACAATTGTATTTCTATAGCAATTTTATTTGATGGATTTTAAATTTTAATGCTTTTTAATAAAGGAGGACGATGGCCAAGAAGAGGGGACAAAGAAACTCAAGGTAATTCAATGTATGTCCATGATCGCTTCTTACTTCACTTTGTTTATTGGTGACAATTGTATTGATGGATTAGATAATTGTTGATGATGGATTCTTGGTTGTGATGGAATGTTGGATCATTTGTATAGATCATTTGTATTTTTGGTATGATTGAAATGATGGATTATGGATACTTAATGAGATAATTTTTTTGATGTATCATTTGTATTATTCGTATTTCTATAGGCAATTTTTTTCATTTGTGCAATAAATTGTGCAGGTTGTGTGAAAATATAAATTCTGTAGCTAATAGCTATGATAATTAATAACAAAAAATAGCAATGAAAATTCTGTTGCAAATGACAAATGATAATAGAAATTCCATTGGAAATGGGAAAATAACATCGAAAATTCGGTTGCTAATACATATATTGAAATTGTATAATAACCAAAATTTCGTTGATACCAAAAAAAATAGCAATGGGAAAAAGAAAATCTGCTGCTAAAAAGAAAACAACAACCAAAATTCAGTTGCTACAAGAAAAATAGCAACGGAAAAAAAAGAAAATCCGTTGCTAACAAGAAAACACCAACTTGTTATAAGAAAATTAGCAAGAGAAAAAAATTCCATTGCTACAACAAAAATCGCAACAGAAATATTAAGGATTTTCTAGTTAATGAGGACATAGCAAAGGAACTTTCATTAGAAATAATATAATAGCAACGGACATTTCGTTGCTAAAATAAGAAAAATGTTGCTAGTAAACTAAACCTTTTCGTTGCTATAACAATAATAGTAATGGAATAGTCTGTTGCTATGCAACACTAGAGACGGAAATATAGTAATAGAATTTTAGTGAACCATAAAAAAATGAATATTTTATTATTATATTAACGATTGAGTTCTTGTGTTTGGCAACGGAAGTGTTTGTCAGCACAACATAAGAAATAACCATTGAATTTTATCATATCGACGAAATTTGAATCTTGAGAATAGCCGTCGGAATGATTCTGTTGATAAATATTTATAGCAACAGAAATGCAGTTTTTAGCGATGGAAAATCCATTGTCTATTCTTGTATTTCTTGTAGTACCATTCACTTGCCTCATGGTTGGAATGTCGCAACACTGAAGATTTATGTTGCGCTTCCCATGTGTATATGCCTTAGGAAACAAGAAGGTTAATCAAGTTATTGTTTTTCTCATAGTTAACATATATAATTAAAAATCATTAATGCATTTAATAGTTTAAATGATATTTACCATATAAGCAGTGAATATCCTTTGCCTCACATCTTTGGGCACTTTCCCCCATCCGGTCCATGCCTTTTGATGAGTGTACAATGTTCATATATTTCATATCAATTTTTACACTCAATTGGCATGTATTAGAACCATAATGTGAAATTTGATGCTAAATATTGTGTGTTTTGTATTAACATGTTTAGGGCACTGCTTAAAGACAAGGTACAACCAAAAGGAGCATTTCTACACCTAAAACGATGAAGTTGGAGCTCTCTTGGCAACATTAGAATAAGGACAAGGCAGAAATGTGTTGCTTACAGTCATTCTTACGGTCGTAAGTCTAGTACATAAGACTTTGTGGGCATGCTTATGCCCATAAGGGGATTCATAGCCAATTCAGAGGATCTTACGAGCAAGACTTATGCCCGTAAGGATGCCCGTAAGGACCATCCAAAGGAGCTTATGACCGCAACAGACGTTTGTAAGGGTAGTCGCAAGAAGCATAATAGTGAAGCTTATGGTCTAGTGCTTACGGCCGTAAGCTGGGCCCTTACAAAATCAGAAGGCCTTACGGATGGGCTTACAATCGTAAGAGTTCCCGTATGGTTCGCGACAATCTTCTCCAGCAACCTTACAGCCTAATCCTTATGCCCGTAAGCAGCTGTAAGCAATTGGGTATAAATATAACTTATAAGGTTTCTAGGGCATTCTCTATTATGTTTTTTTTTTTTTTTTTTGGGGGCCAACTCTTGGAGGTGAGGTGGAGGAAGAAGAAGGTCGAATCTCCAACACTCTAAGAGCAATTTGGAGAGGAATTTGGTCCTACATTCAAGGGGATTGAAGATCATATCCATCAAGCTCATCTTGACGGTGTGCGTGGAAGCTTCTTCGGCAACTCTTCATCCTAGGGATTGAAATGGGATTTTTATGGATCTCATGTTTTTCTCTATTCTTTGAATCTTGAATGCTTGCCCTTCATTAATAGAAGGCTAATTTGTAGATGTTTGGGCATAATTTAACTCTAGGGTTTATTTCTTTGACTTTGGTTGTTAGATCTTTGATGCTTTAATTGTTTTCTTATTTGTAATCATATCTATTTGAATCTAATTGCTTGTTTGAAAGCTTGGTTGCTAATGAGGCGAAAGCCCTAGCTATCATGTTTGTTGTGCTACGTGACGAGTAGAAATACCCACCTAGCATAGATATGTCATGATTAGAGGGAATTGTGAGTAAGCTTGAGTATATGGTACTTTGGAGACTCTGTTTCCCTTAATTCTCCTGAGTGAGTTGTTGGCAATCTCTGCACTCTTTGCAATCATGTGGAGGAGATTTTAGGAGAAATCATATTTCTATTTAATATTCGAATTAGGGGTAATCTCTCTTTTCTTGGGAGAGATTATCTACTGAAGAGATTGCTGATAGCTCACACTGAGGTTTCATAGAGTGTTAATGCGATTGTGTGGATGTCTATATCAGCTCTGCACTTATTTATTTACTCGTCACCTGAGAAATCGGGGTTTAGTATAATTATGAAAATCTCTCAGTTCAATAGGATTGTATGCTTGGATAACCATTGTCCTGTACTCAATAACCCTAGAGGGATGCCCGGACATTGCATTCTCGTCCTATTGTTTGCCATATTTTCTTGTTTTCTTTTGCTTCATTTACGCACAAACACTTCACTACTAAGGCTATTTTTTGGATATAGAGTTATTACTAGTACTCACTTTCTTCCCTATAGACTGACACTTTGCATTTACGCACACTTTATTATGCGATCAGCATGTACACTTGCGTCCCTATCAAGTTTTTGGCTTTTCTGCCTAGAAGAAGATTAGTGATATTAGGAACACTTGAATATATGTCACTTTAGTCATTTCTTTTCTTTTTCTTATTTGTTTATATTCTTTTTCTCTTTGATTGTCTTCTGATTCTTTTTTTTTTCTTTTGTGTGATTTTAGTGTATGCCACCAAAGGGCAAAGCTCCAAGACTGGCAGAAGACGTGAACAGCGTAGAAAGGGTGATTTGAACCAGATTGAGAATAACCTTATTGAACGAGATAGGATCTTTGATGGTGAGTGTTGAGGGAGAGCAACTATACACTATGTCAAATCAAGGGAGCTGACACAGGACAATTTCAGATTATGCTCACTCCACTCTTGACAATTCTCAGTGAAGTATAGTGCGCCCACCAGTTACAGCAAACAACTTTGAGCTTAAACCTGCATTTGTACAGATAGTTCAGAATTTAGTACAATTCCTTGGATTACCGAATGAGGATCCCAATAGTTATATTGGGGGATTCCTTGAGGTATGTAACATACTAACATCAATAATGTTTTTGACAACGCTATTAGACTCTGCTTATTCCCATTTTCACTGAAAAGAAGAGCTAAACAATGGCTTCAGACTCTTCCTCGAGCATATATCACAACTTGGGAATAGCTTGTCGAAACATTCTTGACCTGTTATTTCTTTCCAGGAAGAATGACCAAATTACATCAAGAGATTACATCTGGACACTGAATCATTATTTGAGGTGTGGGAGAGATTTAAAGATTTGTTGAGGAAATGTCCGCATCATAACCTCCTCGAATGGATGGAAGTTCCGATTTTCCATCAACGCCTTAATTAAAGTACACGACAGCTAATTGATTTGGCAGCGGAAGGATCACTTGGCAGTAAGATCCCAAAGATGGCCAAGCAGTTGATCGATGAGATAGCCATGAACAATTATCAATGGAATTCAAGATGCAAGTCAGTTATGAAGCCAACAGGGATGATCGATGTTAGTGAGGTCACAACATTAGTAACCTAGGTGGAAGTTTTGAGTAAGAAATTTGACAACTTGTTTACTCAGAGATCGGCTACAATCATAGCGTGCTACACATATGGGGGAGGACACACCTTGATAGATTAATATTTTGTTGTAGGAGCAGCGCATGAACCCACCGAGCAAGTAGATTTCGTTGGTAGTGCCCTCCGACAACAAGGATATCCTTACAGTAGCACTTACAACTCAGGTTGGTAGAAACATCCCAATTTCTCTTGGGGAAATCAAGGGCAGGAGCAGAAGCCCTTCCAGGATTCCCTCCAAACCAACAGAACGACAAGAGACCCACATTGGAGGAAGTGCTCACTCGGTTCATTCAAAGTATAGACATTAAGTTCCAGTAGTCAGACAACCAGTTCCAAAGCATAGAAGCATCGATGAGAAACCAACAGACTTCTCTTCAGAACTTGGAGAACTAGGTGGGTCAAATTGCAAATCTGTTATCCAAAAGCCCTCAAGGAAGCTTATTGAGTAACAATGAAGACAATCCTTATGAGCATCTCAAGGCAATTACTCTTCGCAGTGGTAAGGAAGTGGGGACAGGTAGTGAGAAGATGATGGAGAAGGAAAAATAGCTAGAAATTGAATTCGTTGAGAGTCTAGCAAGGGAAAGCAAACTTACTTCTATTGTTGAGAAGAGAATGCCACCACTAGTGAAGGAGTATGCTTCCCACCTTCCTTATCCTTCAAGGATGAAGAATGATCGTATTGACAAATAGTTAAAGAGAATTCTAGACTTGTTGAAGCAATTACACATCAATGTACTATTTGTGGAAGCCTTGTCTCAAATGCCGAAGTATGCCAAGTTTCTCAAGGGCCTATTAATAAACAAGAGAAATCTTTAGGAGGTGTCGATGGTGACATTGAGAGAAGGGAGTTCGGCATTGCTCTAAATCGTCTACCAAGGAAATAAAAAAATCTAGGGAGTTTTACTATTCCTTATAACATTAGTGATTTGGTTAATGAAAAAGCCCTAGCGGATCTAGGTGCTAGTATTAATATAATGCCCTACACCATGTTTAGGAGACATTGGACTTTGTGACCTTAAACCAACTAGGATGATATTACAACTAGCGGACCACTCCATTAGACATCCTAGGGGAATCATAGAAGATGTTTTGGTTAAGGTTGAAAATTTTATTTTCCCGGTAAATTTTGTGATTCTAGATGTAGACGAGGATGTTGAAGTGCCTCTCATTCTTGGTAGGCCATTCCTAGCCACCTCCCAAGTCCTCATTGATGTTAGTAACAGTAAAATGATACTTAGGGGTGTTTGGTTGTAAGGTATGGAGTGGGAATCATTACTTAGTGATTCCAATGTCTTGTTTGGATGACTATGTATGGGAGTGAGAAAGGAATGGTTGAGTAATGAGTGAGGAGTGAGAGATGAATAGCAATCCTCTCAAAAATGGGAATATTGCTTATTCCTCTCAAACTCCTTAGGGTGAAATATCACATTTGCCCATCTTATTTAATAATAAAATAATAATTTGATTCAATAATAATTAAATATATAATTCCAATAATAAATAATTATTTTTAAGTGAAATAATAATAAATGATAAATAAAATAATAATTTAATTTAAATATTAATTAATTAGGTTATTTGAATAATACATAATAATTAATGTGAAATAATAGTAACTACTAATTAAATATAATAATTTAGTTCAAATAATAATTAAATAAATAATTTTAACAATAAATAATAATTAATGTCAAAAAATAATAATTAAAAATTAAAAATAATAATCTAGTTTAAATAATAATTAAATATATAATTTAAATAATAAATATTAATTAAAGTGAAATATTTAGTTAAATGAAAATAATAATAGTCAAAATATTTTAAAATTAAAAATAATTATTATTTATTATAAAAGATAATTATTATTTAACCTAAAATTTTTTCTTTATTAACTTGTATTAATGGTAAAAAAGGTCTTTTTACCATAATTTTTTTTTACTTTTCCTCATTCCCAATGAATTACTCTCTCATACCTTCCAACCAAACACAATTTTTCTTCTATTTCTAATCAATTTCCCCTTATTCTCATTCCGATCACATTCCTCCTCAATTCCATTCTTTGCAAACAAACATCCCCTTAAGGTTGGAGATAAAGAAATTATGTTTGCTTTATCCAATGCAATGAAACATCCCTCTACTTTTGATGATACATGCTATTACATTGATCAAACTGACGCACTTGTGGATGAATGTGTGCAGGAGATGTTGCACAAAGAGCCTTTCATGGAGTCATTGGATAACCCTCAAATTGAAGAGACCACCTCGTTGTTTACATCTATCATTGTTGAGGAAAGTACGCAAAGAAGTAATTTCACAAGGTCACTTCCCCCAAGAAAAGGCAAGAGAAAACCTTCGCCCAAGAAGGTAACCCCCGAGTCAGTCCACTACATTGGTAAGATCCCTAATTTCTCTGATCTCGCATGTGGGCACTATTTCGGAGACATTAGTTCTGGTTATGAGGAGTGTTTTTACTTTGAACCTTCATGACATGTGTGTTTTAGGTATATCAAGCTCGTGATGTTAAACAAGCGCTTCTTGGGAGGTAACACAAGCAAGATTTTTCATATTTTGTTGAGTTTGAGTCTTTAGTAGTAGTTGTGTAGTTTTGTTTGAATTTGCAATAAATTGCTCAGCTTGGTATGATTTCATGTGTTGGTTGGATGCTTGTGATCATAGACACTCATTTTATGCTTCCTTGGTCATATATGTCTTTAAGCCTAACTGTAAGAAACAGGGAAAACTTTGCTTAATTTTCCAAGAGTTTTATGGGCTACTTATGCCTGTAAGAACGACCGTAAGCCTCAAACAGAGAGCTTTACGGGCATCTTACACCCATAAGCCACCCCGCAAAGGTAATTCAGAAAGCCTTACGAGTGCACTTACGGTCCATAAGTCCTGAAGAGCACAGTTCAGAGTTTCCTTGTGGGTGGCTAGCTTACACTAGTAAGTGAGGCGGTAAGGGTCATCCAAAGCACCTTACAGTTATATCTTAAAGCCTTACGGCCCATAACCTTTTGGGGAATTCAGCCTAAGTTCCTTACGGATATCTTAAGCCCGTAACCCAGACCGTAAAAGCAAGACAGAGAACCTTAGGGACTATAGTGCTAAGCTTCTTACGGTTGTTACCTAGGTTGTAAAGGAGATGTAGCCTTATGATGTAGGCCTTAAGGCCATAAGTACCCCATAATTGTTTATTTAGAGAGATTTGCGGTCCCGGCTTATGCCCGTAAGTTGCCCATAAGCACTTAGGATTTAAGCACCATCGGCGACCTTTGATCTTCATTCCTAATTGTTTTTCACCAGATTCTTGGTCACCGGCGCTCGTTTCTCCTCCCATTCTCTTCCCTTAGTCTTCTTTTTCTACTTTTGAGTGTTTTCAAGTAGGATTGGACCGATTTTGAGCTTCCCACCGGCCGTTTTCTCCATTTTCTTCTTCGCATCAAAGGTAATCTTCGTTTTCATTTTTTTTGAGTCCATTGATTGATTTGTTGCACTTGTTTCTCCTCCCATTCTCTTCCCTTAGTCTTCCTCTTCTACTTTTGAGTGTTTTTAAGAGGCATTGGACCGATTTTGAGCTTACCACCAACCAGTTTCTCCATTTTCTTCTTTGCATTAAAGGTAATCTTCATTTTCATGATATTTGAGTCCATTGATTGATTTGTTGCATGGGAACAACTGCATGAATGTTGAGAAATGCTTAAAAGATTTTTTAGAATTAAATTCTGTAAATTTTGAAGCTTCAATGTATAGGAGGGACCCTTACATCTTGAGCCAGTGGCTTGCGGTTGTAAGGTCGCCATAAAGATGACTTCCCCCGATGCTTATGGTCGTAAGCCTTTCCGTAAGCATCTCATAAGCATTACAGTGTTGCTCGAATTTCATATTTTTGCATTCTAAACTTCATATTTTTATATGCAGGATGGTTAGAACGAAGATGATTGATTCTAGGCCGGCCAAGAGGAAGCAATCTGAGGCATTTACCTCGGGTACAGTCACCGAGGGGAGACATCGACTCCCTCGGTTCCCTCAGCTCCCATATTTGCAAAGGCTCACTTTCGAGAACGGTTTGGCCAATCTTGTATAGTGGATTGGCCTGTATTAGCATAGCTGGCGCTCAAGGACGAGGTCATGAGGATGATACAGTCGGGAGATTGGAGCCGACTGTTTTTTTATGAAGGAGCAGGTGTGTCGTGACACCACTCTTGGGGTCCTTAGCATGTTTGAGTTAGATCGAGGGATGGTAGGTTTTGCTAGTCTAAGAGTGATTTGATTTCAGGTTTCAGAGAGCAACAACCACTGACACATACAGAGTTTGCTCTGTTGATGGGGTTATACAACACCAACTTCACTAGCACCACATAGTACGAGCGGTTCCTTACCGACTTCCTTCTCGGCGTCACACCCAGGGGTGCTTGGTAGCACTTGAGCCACAGGAGGAGCTACGAGCCAAGCCTCACCAAAGCCTCTTTTTTTACCCAGCCAGAGCTTAGGTATGTGCACGCTGTCATTGCCTAATCCTTTGTAGGGTGAGGCGGCAACACTAGAGTGGTGGGGTAGTAGGAACTCTTATTCTTGTTTAGTCTGGTTAAGCGTCACCCTATCCACCTAAGCTATGCGTTGGCAGATTTCATTGCTCATCAGGGCCTACATGTACGCTTGCGTGCGATCTTTGCCAATCCATACATTACATGACTCATCAGAGTTATGGGACAGGGAGATTAGCTCCAGGGTCAGGAGACCTTGGACGGTGCGACATTACTTGGCATGGATACATTACAACTAATGAGGATGGTCATCCACTATGGCTCTAGATGGGCCCTCATCCCCATTTATATAGAGCAGATACCGATAGAGGAGGGGTGAGGCAGAGGATGAAGAGTCAGACGATGAGTTCGATAGTGAGCCATCCTTACCATCGGCCACTACATTGGCGAGTGCAGCTAGCCCTGTAGTAGTTCGTTCCCATCAACGGTTGGAGGTTTACGAGCTGCGAGCTAAGATATGGCAATTGCAAGAGAGCCAACAACCATACTTGTAACCCAGGCATAGATGGAGGCCGACCTTGGCCATGCACTGGTTCTATTATCACAGCTGGTCCCTCATCCAACTCCAGCTCCTCCTGCATCAAATCCTTCTTTTTCCTACATTCGCCGATATAGTTTGCACCCTCAGATGATGCCGTACATTAGCTTATTTTATTTCATTTCTTTTTTGCTTCCCAAACATTGTATTCAGTATTTTTGGCAAAGGTCAATCCTTCCTAGTCTATACTTATTTTGAGACTTCTAGTGGATTTTATTTTATGTTCTATTGTTTTTATTTTTGTTGAGCTTTAATGTTTTTCCTTTACACCTTACAAGACTTATTTGCAACACCCACTATTCTCAATTATAAAAGGGGATGCTCACTCAATCAATTCTTGTCCTTGAGTGACCCCAAAACTACAAGGCACAACCATGGACACACTAGGTGGATTCCAAGCTTCAATGATTTCACATTTGTGAATCGGGGAAGTAATCTTATTCCACTACCTCCTTACTAATGCTTGCATTATCTTGCATGCTTCTCTTTTACACTCATTGAGGACAATGTATGATATAAGTGTGGGGAAGGAGTTTAAGTTTCATTGCTAACGTTATTACATGTTAAGTGTGACTTATGACGGTGATTTGAAATGAAGAGGAGTTTCCTAGTATTAGGGTGGACACTTGCACGAGTTTGTTCCATTTTGAGCCTTCTTTTTAGTGTGCATGCTATTCTTGGTTATTCACCTAATTAGAGGACACAATTTCTCTATTGTAGTGACTTAGACCATGTTGGACTTCTTTTAGTTGTATTCATGGTACTTCTTGTGGAGAAAATTTTTTGCAAATCTGAAAAAATTTGTTTCAAAATAGAAAAGCAAAAAAGTTGAGAAATGAAAAAAGCTACCATTATTAGAAGTGTGAATCTACTCTCGACAAGTCAGATACTATGTATTCCCTAACGAGAGAAAGAGCTACCTCTGTAGGCGAATGAAAGCTACCGTATTCGTTTAGTCAAAGATGTGGAAAGAGCTACCTCTCTTGTAAGTGTGAAAGCCGCTCATTTAATGTTCACAGGAAAGGGCTATCTTGGGAGTTGTGTGAAGCTACCACCTTATGCATAAGAAATTTTTGTGTAATTGTTTGCTTTTGGAAGTCCTCTAGGTCGAAAGAAGTGAAGTAGAGAGTTGTAACACACATGCAATGATAATCTTGAATGAAATGTTCACTATTTTTGGGACTTAAAATTTTTAGCATTCTTGTATTGTGGAAACTTGAATTACTTGTGAAACTCCTAACTTTTTTAACAACCGAGGTCATACACTTTGATAAGTGCTTGAGTAGACATATTTATTTATATGTTTTACATGTATTGAGCATTATTTTTTAATCATGGTTTATGTCTCATAAATTGTATTTGGTGTTTGTTTATGCAAATAGGTTATGAAAGCCGTGAGAGAAGAAAATGGAGCAAAGATAGGCTATGAAGGCACCTTGTGGGAGTTTTATGCAACATAACAATCAGTACACAAGAGGTAGTACTGTCAAAACGGGCCGGCGGGGCGGGCCGGCCCGCGGGCCACCAAAACCCGCCAATTGGCGGGGCGGGGCGGGCCGGCCCGCCATTTGGCGGGTTGGCAAAATGCCAACCCGGCCCAACCCACCTTGGGTTGGCGGGTTGAGCGGGCTAGCCCACTAAAAATATAAAATAATTAAAAATTAAAAATTTTATTTATTTAACAAACCAAACCAAAAGAGATTATAATAAATCACATACCTAAAAAATTAACTACAACATTATCATCCATTAAAAAATTCTCACATCAACAACATTCAAAAATTCTCATACCTAAAAAATTAACTACAACATTATCATCCATTAAAAAATTCTCACATACCTAAAATAAACCAAAAGAGATTATAATTAACTACAACATTCAAAAATTCTCACATCAACAACCATATATAATAGAAATATCAATATCATGATAATACATAAATCACCTAAAAAATTTAGCATCATTATCATCCATTAAATATTTAAAAGCAACAACAATTCCATCCACATTCTAACTTAAGTCTTCATGTCTCTTACTTTCTTAAGTCTTAAGACATACAATAATAAAGTTTATTACAAATTTAAAATTCATCAACCATTAAATTAAATCATGCAAATTTTCCTCTTCTCCATCTCCTCCTTCCATTCTATCTTCATCAATAAGTTCAAGAATATTTGAACCCTCACCGGATGTAGTTGGTTTAGTGTTTGCTTCATCTTCATTATCTACATAAAAAACTCCAAATATAAAAATTAGTAAAAAATTAAATTTAAAATAAACAAATATTTCAAGATTTCAACTAAAATAAACAATTTAAATTAGTATCTTGTAAATTACCAATGTTATAACCATGCAACCAATTACGGGTGCAAATGAGAGCTTGTACTTTTTCAGGAAGTGTACAACTTCTATATTTGTTGAGCACACGAGCACCAATAGAAAAGGCCGATTCAGATGCAACAGTTGTTATTGGAATAGCTAAGACATTACCCGCCATTAATGCAAGAATTGGAAACCTATGCTTATGATTCTTCCAATACTCCAACACATCCAAATCTTCATAATACGCAAATTCAAGCTTTGGCTCCTCCAAATAAAGATCCAATTGAGATTTCCCCGCACTTGTAATTGATTGGCTCTCAAATTCTTTAATTTCCTACAATTAATAATTAGCATATGTTATCATAAAATATATAAACAAATTAGAGAAATATATAAAGAAATAGAGAAAGTGATAGAGCACTTACATCAAAAATTCTTTTGCCCTTACTTTTCATTCCTCCACCACCTTGTGTAAATGTAGGTGTAATGATAGAAGAAGATTGTGGTTGTGAAGAACATGACTTATTAGCATTAGAATAATGCTCAAAAAGTGCATATAATTTTGTTCTCACAAGTGATACCTTCTCTTGGCATTTAGTAGAATCACTCTCAACCTTTCCATAAAAATACGCCAACATTGATAATTTAATTCGTGGGTCAAGGATAGCCCCAAATGCAAGCACCATGCTATATTGTGTCCAATATTTATCAAACTTTTCTTTCATCCTTCTACACATGTCACTAATCACCATATCTTCGCTTGACAAGTTTTCTTTTAATAAAACTTCAATCTTCCAAACTTGCATAAAATACAAGTTTGATGTAGGATAAGAAGATCCCGATATCATTTTTAACAATAATAATAACAATGATAAGAATAATAACAATATACTAGTTAAAGAATAATTAATCTTTAACAATGACAATGATAAGATGTATAATAACAATATACTAGCTTAATTATTATTTCAAAACTCATCACTTCTCTACCCAACTATTGCTATCATTATAACTCCAAGTCCAAGTTTCAAAAAAATTGCCCCATAAATATAATAGTCAAGATTTTAGCATCATGGTGAAATAATATTACAAATTCATGCCAACTAAGCTCAATTATCTCTTGAAGACAATAAAATTCCATTCTATCACAAAACAATGATCATGATTACAAAACAATAAAAAATTTATACAAAAATCAAACAATAATAACCATGTGAAGAATTAAAACAACACTAAATTTCTACAAAAATTTAAAATTTAGAAGTAAAAATGAATCATTCTCACAAATATACACTCACATAAATAAAAATATTAAAAAAACCATGAAAATGGATGAATATGATAAAAAAAATCAAATGAAATACCTTGAAAAAACCAAATTGAAGAAAGGAGTGGAGGCAGCCGTTGGCACTTGGTTGATATATGTGATGCTGGTGATGATGCAGGCGATTGGTGAGTGGTGATGATGCCCCCTGATGATGATGCTGGTGATGATGCAGCTAAGCTGATGATGCAGGCGATGATGCTGGTGAGTGGTGATAATGCCCCTGGTGATGATGCAGCTGATGATGCAGGCGATGATGCTTGCTGGTGAGTGGTGATGATGCAGCTGATGATGCTGGTGAGTGGTGAATCTGGTGATGATTATTGATGCCCCTGATGATGCCGGTGATGGTGATGAGGGATGGAGATCGGAGAAGTAGCTGTCGACTGGCTGTGTTGGTGGAGGTTGAAGAATAGATTAGGGGTTAGGGCAAAATGAATGATGAATAGTGGGTAGAGTTGTCAAAACTCAAGGGCCAGCTAATTTTTAATTTATTTGATTAAAAAAATTAATAAATTAAAGGGGCGGGCTAGCCCGCCCAAAGCCCGCCCCGCCCCGCTTAGAACCCTAACCCAAACGGGTTGGCCCGTTTCGGCCCGCTTCCAAACCGGCCTACAAAAGGCCAACCCAACCCGCCAATTTTTATTGGCGGGGCGGGCCGGCCCAACGGGTCAGGCCCGTTTTGACAGCTCTAACAAGAGGAGATCATACACATGGGGGTGTGTGCCAACTTCCAAAAGAATTCAAGCTAGACTTTGAGTTGGAAGGGCATAAAGATAGTCACACTTTCATGTTCCTACTTTTGTGATGAATGCAAATGCTTTCCTAATGATGGTTTGATGACAAGAAGCCTCATAATTACCTATCACGTGGATGTGTGCCTGACCATGTGGGCTCATGAGAAGAGTATGTGAGGCATGTTTATGAAGATCACTGTTAAATCGACGGTGTGAACTTTCCACGTGGTGGCGTGGGCATTTCTACCGCCCACATGGGTGTGTGAAGACTCACACGGTTGCGTGGAGGCACGTGACAAACACGGGTTTTTGACTATAAAAGCCCATTTGCCCTATTCTTTGGAGACTTTTTGCTAGCATTTCAAAGGTAAAGTGGCTAGGTTTAGAGAGGAGGTCTGTGGCGAATTTTTTTTGGGGGGGGGGGGGGGGGGGGGGGGGTTTATTTACCAACTTTGGTAGATTCTTCCTCCGTCATGTCATAGCATTAAGGGAGCCTTCGGCGACCTAGCTTTGGAGAGGAATCCTTGAAGACCTTGAGTGACCCATCAAGGCCATCATCACGAATTCAAAGGGGTTTTATTCCATGATTTTCGTTGCTTTACATTACTTTATATGTTTTGTAACTTGCCCCATGGAGGGCTAAACCTAGTAGGTATTTGGGCATGTGAACCCTAGGATTTTATTCATTTATTGATTTACTTTGTGTTTTCTATTAAACCTGAGTTTAATTGAATTTCAATCTTATTTTATCATTGCTTACTTACCGTACTGATCTTTGTGGTTCATTGGTTTGCATGAGTTGTTTGCCTTAATGAGAGAGATGTCTCCATTAGGGTTGAAACCTCAAGATTGAAGAGGGTTGAGAGGATGAGTCATGAGATAGTGGAGTGTCCCCTATCCCCTCCGATTAGTACATCCTATTTCCGTATTCCATAAACTTTATGCAACCATATTTGGTGTGAGGAGTGAGATTGAGAGATTTCTTCACCGGGACCTTATAGTAATTAGGGATCTTTTACCTAGAAATAGGGTTAGGTCTATCTTTAGGAATCATGTGTACTCTTAGGAATCCCTTGACTTTATTGAGGTCATATGTGGTGTAAGGTGTTGAGATTGAGCGATTTCTCCACCGAGTCCTCGTAGGGGACTAATATCGGTGGCATGGAGGCAGAGACCGATTGTTCTTGGATTTTCTCTACTCGATTAACTCGGTTTAGAAGCACTTGTAAGTCTTGCATTTTATGTTAGACCCTAGGGGAGCATTGCCCGGGTAGCTCATCTTTATTGATTGATGCTTCCCTTATTCCTACTTTTCCTTGCTTTCTTGAGATATTCATATTCTTGTGATTGATCATTTTGCCATATTCTTGATTCCAACTAGATAACCAAGAAATAGTTACTATTAATACTTCCGTTCTCTATGGATTCGACTACCCTACTCACCGGGTATTTTATTACTTTGACACCCGTGTACTTGCGGTGCACGCATGCAAGAGGTGTGTCACACTTCCTCCACTTGGTGTGCAATGTTCTATTTTGCTTGAGGACAAGGAAAAGCTTAAACATGGTGGAATTTGATGAGTGAACAATATTCATATATTTTATATCAATTTGTATACTCAATTGGCATGTGTGAGAACCATAATGTGAAATTTGATGTTAAATATTGTGTGTTTTGTATTAACAGACTTAAGGCAGTGCTTAAAGATGAGGGAGAGCCAAAGGAAGTATTTTTAGACCTAAAAAAAATGAAGTTGGAGCTCTCTTGGCAATATTAGAATAAGGATAAGGCATATTAGGTGGCTTACGGGTAGCTTATGGTTGTTCTTATGGCTGTAAGTCTAGTCCAGAAGACTTTGAGGGCATGCTTATGCCCATAAGGGGGATTCAGAGCCAATTCATAGGAGCTTATGGGCAAGGCTTACGCCCGTAAGGATACCCATAAGGACCATCCAGAGGAGTTTATGATGGCAACAGGCGCCCATAAGGGCAATCATAAGAAGCAGAATAGTGAAGCTTATGATCCACCATTTACAACCGTAAGTTGGGCCCTAATAAAATCAGAAGACCTTATGGATGGGATTACAATGGTAAAAGTTCCTATATGGTTCGCGAGAATCTTCTCCAGCTTCCTTACGGCCTAGTCCTTAAGCCCGTAAGTAGTTTGTAAATAGTTGGGTATAAATAAAACTTATAAGGATTTCTAGGGCATTCTCTATTCTATCTTTCTAACTTTTTTGAGAGCAACTCTTGGAGGTGATGTGGAGAAAGAAAAGGGTCGAATCTCCAGCACGCTAAGGGCGATTTGGAGAGGGATTTGGTCCTACATTCAAGGGGATTGAAGATCCTATCCGTCAAGCTCATCTTGATGGCATGCATGGAAGCTTCTTCGGTGACTCTTCATCCTAGAGATTGAAAAGGGGGTTTTCATAGATCTCATATTTTTCTCTATTCTTTGTATCTTGAATGCTTACCTTCCATTAATGGAGAGCTAGTTTGTAGATGTTTGGGCATAGTTGAACTCTAAGGTTTATTTCTTTGACTTTGGTTGTTGGATCTTTGATGCTTTAATTGATTTATTATTTACAGTCATACCTATTTGAATCTAATTGCGTGTTTGAAAACTTGGTTGCTAATGAGACAAAAGCCTTAGCTATCATGTTTGATGTGCTACATGACGAGTAGAAATACCCACTTATTATAGACATGCCGTAATTAGAGGAAATTGTGAGTAAGCCTAGACATATGATATTTTGGAGACTCCGTCTTCCTCAGTTCTCCCGAGTGAGTTATTGGCAATCTCCGCACTCTTTGCAATCATGTGGAGTGGATTTTAGGAAAAATTATATTTTTGCTCTGTATTCAGATTTGGGGTAATCTCTCTTTCTCCTTGGGATAGATTATCTACTTAAGAGATTGTCATTAGTTCACAATGAGTTTTTATGGGGTTTTAATGTGATTGTGTGGATGTCTGTATCAGCTCTGTGCCTATTCAGTAACTCTTCGCCTGAGAAATCAAGGTTTAGTATAATTATGGAAACCTCTAGGTTCAAATAGGATTGCATGCTTCGATAACCATTGTCCTGTACTCAATAACCCTAGAGGGATGCTATGCACGGACATCACTTTCTTCCTTGATTCCCCTCCCATTGTTTGTCGTATTTTCTTGTTTTCTTTTGCTCTCATTTATGCACAAACACTTCACTATTCATACTATTTTTGGGATCTAGAGTTATTACTAGTACTCACTATTTTCACTATATATTCATGCTATTTTTCGGATTTAGAGTTATTACTAATACTCACTTTCTTTCCTATAACCTCTTTATAGTGCCCTTTGACCAATTCATGGATTGCTCCCTTAATTTCATAATCTCTAAAAAAACATGATATGAAAACAAATTAATTAAAATGGAGAACATCAATTTTTTTAAAAAAATTAAATACAAAATTATAAAATTATCATAACATAGAATTTTACTTACATAACTAGGCTATCTGGGGTGGTAAACCAGGGGTCTAGTGCTCCCAGACTCATTAGAGGCCCTTCCATTGCTAGGGGCCGGTCATGAATGGCATAAGCAGAAGTCTTAGCATGTGGAACTGGAGGAGTCTGCGCAAATGACCGAACTATTGAAGGTTGTGGAATTGTTATCGATGGAGTCATTGTCGTTGTTGTTTGAATATTTGGATGTTTACATGGAGGCATTCCTAAATCTGCAAATGTATTAGATATTAATAGCTGTTTAACCTATCTTTGATGAATATGTGGGGTACATTGGGCCCGGCCTGATGTGAATTGACCACCACAACTCAATGTTGATTAACCGCTAGATCGACATCTAGATTGACTGCGTCTTGAGGCTACCATATATTAATCTTAAATGGTGAAACTTGAAAAACCAAATTGGGCAATAATGAGATAAGTATACAAATATAAACAACTAAACAAAAAAAATTCCTACAATAAGTGCATATGATATACCTTTCATGCTAATTGTTGCATAGGTGTCAAGACCAAAAATTAATTTAGTTACATCAAGGAACAAACTCATTTTGGTACTATGGTCCTTAAAGTTATATATATATATTCGGACTAATATGTATTTCTCAAACCTAAGTTCAAATTTGAATGGCTTAAAGACCATGCCATTTGGACGTATGATTAAGTTAGCTTTGATCTAATAATTCTAGTGAAGATAAGTGTGAGATGAGAATTTTGCAAAGGTTTCACTAATATTATAACTAAACCTAAGCAATCCTTTTTAGAGAAATATAAAATAAAATCCAATGTCTAAATTAATACATATACAATGTTTAATGCAATACATACTACATTCATTATCAAATATTAACCCATGATATGTGGGGGAACAATTTTGTGCTAATGTGTTTATAAATTAAAGTTGAATGTAAGTTTGGGAAAAGGGAGGCTTTAGAAATGGATAGTCAAACCGGATGTTGAGCCAGAATCTTGAAAATGATCCATCAATCTTCAAGTGAAACAATCTATCCACCTACATAGAAGTACAAATGTGAATATAAGTGGTAAAGTTAAGTGTGTGTTGCATATCTCCATAGTAGTTATTTCCCAAACTGTTTGATAACATTAGATTTTCATGGTGAAACTATAAAAAAAACTCTATTAAAAAGAAATGTATAATACCCAATTTGAAAAAAAAGAGAGGTTCATATCTAAAAGGGACAAAGACAAGAGAAGTTCTTCATAGTGCATATTTTAATAAAAATCATGTTCTTCATCATTTTCATCATTAACATCATCATCATCGACATCATCATCATCATCATCATCATCATCATCATCATCATCAGATTGTTCATTTTCTTCATCATCTATCAATTCATCTTGGTCCTTCTCCTTCATCTCACCCTCTGATATGGGTTGCAGCATATTGGATAAGTTAATAATACGTCGTGTGCCTTGTGGGCAAACAAAAGGGGAATTTCTTCTATAACACTGACACTTGTATGGATTAAATTTTCTCTAATTTATATGCAGATCCATCATTTTTTTTTTTTTGCCAACTTGCCTCAACCATTCTCCAAGCTTTGGTCTTGCACACAACCAACTAATCAACTTTGTCCTTTTTTGTGCTTGGGTTGACAACGTAGTTCATCTGAATGGCTTGTTGTGCCAACACAAATGAATCATACTTGGATAAATCCTTTTATGATTAATATCGACCAACTTATATATGGGGTGAACCTTAGTGCCATTTACATGTACACTCAAAGAGGATGACATAATTCCGTCTACTACCATGATACTCAAGTTGGACTATTCTTCGAGTAAACCATAGAAATCAAAAGATGTATCATGAGCATTGGTCCCTAGTACACAAACACCACTATTCATGGTTGCCTTCTCCATGTCATGTGTGACAATATGAAAGTTATAGCCATTAATGAGATATACTAGCCATGTTGTTGCTTTCTTAGATGGACCCCAAGCTAAGCTCTATAAGAGAGGATCGGTAACTTGATTGAACACATTTGTAACCTACATCACAAAAAATGTTCATGAAATTTTTCACTATTTTTTTTATACAATTTCAATATATTCATATCATTACTTACAAAATTTTCAAACCACTTTATGAAATGCTTATCAATCACCTTATTGATGCCATCAGCGGGGTTTCCTTACAGGTAGTTGACGGATATCCTAAGAATATGCATTGAACTAATAGTTAAATATTTTACACATTGTATAATTATACATTTTATTAATTGATAATAACTTACTTGTAATATGGTTGTACTTTCGGGCAATTTCATAATATGTAAGTATCTACTACATGTAGCTAATTTTCCGATAGCATCCTAATCTTTATACAACCCTAACCTCGACCATTGTAATTGAATATGGAGAAAGGTAGGAAATTGTCATTGCTCACACTCTCATCATTCCGCCGCAGTCTGTTCCTCCTACATGATATGTGAGGTTCAAAGTAATGCACTGCATAAATGTTGATTTCCTATGCAATATATACTTAACAGATTGAACTCTCAACATATGCCTTATTGTTTAATGTTTTCTTTAGTTCTTGAAGAAACCTACAAATATAAGAATGACAAAACATTGCATAAACTAAGCAAAAAATTATATATTTTTAATATATCTATGAAATTAGATAATGACTTGTATTATGTCTCAGAAAGATACATCTATCTATATTGAATAGGGCCTCCAATTCTAACCTCATAAGGCAAATGAACAACAAGATGTTCCATAGAATTAAAAAATGGTGGTAGAAATATTTTTTCCAAGTTATATAAAATCACCATAACCTTTTCTTTTAACTCAATAAGTTTGTTAATGTCAAGCACAACAAAACATATATTCTAGAATAATAACCTCACTTTTGTTAATAACTTCCAAATGAATGATGGCAATAATTCCCTAAAAGCAATCGGAATGAGCCTCTCTATAAACACATGGCAATCATGGCTCTTCATGCCAGTCATTTTTAATTCATTTATGTTAACACACCTTCCAAGATTAGAAGCATAGCCATCTAGAAACCTTAGTTCTTGAATCCATTCACAAATAATTCTCCTCTGCTCTTTAGTTAAAGTGAAGAGTGCCTTAGGAATAATTTTACATGTACCATTTGAAGGAACTGATATCTCCTTATGGTCACAAAGAACATCTTTTCTTGTGTTAATATTATCCTTGCTCTTCCTTTTCACATCCATTACAATGCAAAACACATTATCAAAAAAAAATTTCTCAATGTATATCACATTGAGATTGTGTCGAATCAGATTAGTTTTCCAATAGGGTAGATCCCAAAAAATACTTTTTCGTCCATTTATGATCTGCACCATACCCTAGGGGAGTGTTAATTAGGGTCCTCCACTACTGTTGAGAACTTCATAACCATATTAAAAATTTCTTCACACGACATTCTTGGTGGCGGACTATATTTTTCCACATGACCTTGAATGAAAGACTTCTTGTCCTTACAATACGAATGATTTCGTGGTAAGAACACCCTATGTAAATCAAAATAGCTTGCCTTCCTACCATGTTCTCCATACATATTGAACATCCTAAAACCCAGGTAGTACTCCACCTAGATAGCATCCCATAAGTAGGAAAATCGTTAATTGTCCACAAAGTGTAAACCTCATGCAATAATATTCATTTTTGGAAATATCATAAGTCATTTCACCAAAAACCCACAAACTATTCAGCTCATCAATCAAAGGTTGTAGAAAAACATCTATGTTATTCTACAGATTCTTAGACCCTAGACAAATTAGAGATAAGAATATATAAGGTCTTTTCATGCACATGCTTGGTGGAAGGTCATAAGAAGTCACAACCACTGGCCAACATGAATAAGTCCTCCCAAATTGCTCATGTGGTGCAAAGCTATCAGTACATAAACCCAAATGAATATTACGAAGTTCCTCAGCAAAATTAGGGTAAGTTCTATTAAAATGTTTCCATGCCTCAACATTAGATAGATGTTGCATTACTCCCTCATTTCTTTCATGTGTAGCATGCCAAGTCATGTGTGTTGCTGTAGCATTAGAAGCATACAACCTCTGCAATCTTTGAGTTAGTGGTAAGCATCTTAGTATTGCTTGTGTAATCCTTTCATGAGTGCGGTTATTAGATAGCCTACGTTGACCCTTGATCTGTTTATACTTGTCTCATCACAAAACTTACAAGAAACTTCCGTAGCATCATGTTTCCAATACAACATGCAACCATTTTTGCAAGCATCGATTTTTACCATAGGTAAACCCATTTGATTCATGGTTTTCTTATGATGGTAATAATGAGTTGGCATTGTATTATTTGGAGGAAGAACCTCTTTAATTGCAGTAATCATGGAATTGAAATCAGCCTCAAACATGTTAGTATCAGACTTGATAGATAAGATCTTAGCAACAAAAGACAACTGGGAGTGATTGTCACATCCTTCATACAGGGGTTGGGTAGCAATTTTTAACACATAAAAAAACTTCTATCGGATAATTGACTTCCATCATCAATTTGAAAACTTGAAATTGGCTCATATAACGGTGGTTGCACACTTAAACCAGCTTCATCTACAATGAGATGGGTCCCATGGTGGAACACAAGAACAAAGATAATTATATACCATTCTTTGATTCCAAGTCATCTGCTCATAGTCACCCTAATTCGTCACATGTTCTACACTCTGGTCACCATCCTCATTTAGCTCCTCATTAACTAGGAACAATTCTTCCCCATGACAAGTCCAATGCCAATAACATTGTTTAAACCCATGACGATATAAATGCGAAACTACATCATTTGGATAAAGAAATCATGTACTTTTGCACTTGAAACAAGGACACCTAATGTTTTCTCTATTTTTATATGAGTCATCTTGATTAACAGCAAATTGGATGAATTCATCCACCCCAACAATAAATTCATCAGTCAATCCTTTTCATCTAGGTAGATTTTGATTATACATGCACTTTCTTAACAACATTTTTAGGCCTATAACCAATATTTTTAATTAGGTATTCACCAATATCATTCAACAGATGTCCTAATATTATAGAACACTACAACAACTGTTTTCTTAAAAAAAATATTAAAAATAAATCTAGGCTAGTCTTAATGCAATTTACATAGCTTTTATAACCAATAATGGTGATTGTTTTTGGGGTATCACAAGTGACATCATTGCAAACAATTCACAAGATTAAGCCATGTCACACTTGATCAAGAAGAAATTCTCGATGTGATTGTTTGAATCTTCGTCTGCCAAACCATTATATTGAGCGGACTGTTGTACCATCTGGATGATGCCTAGCTTGAGCTCAAAACTTTGAGTTGTGATTGGTGTCCTGTCAAGGCTAAATTGCATGCCACACACTGTAGGCCTCGTATAGTCTGAGAGTGTCCTCTATTGCTCATTCTACTCAACCATGTTATTAGACCCCTTAATCTCTATTTCACCTTGATAGTTTTATTCTTATGCAGGTTCCTTTCCTCGGCTATGAATTATTTTCTCAATCTCTGGATCATCTTCAACTAATGTCAAAGGGTTGCCTCAGATCACAACCTGGAGCAGAAATCAAGAAAAGAAAACAAATTAGAATCATGGAAAAGTAGAAGATATGAAATAGAATTAGGTGAATAGCTAAAATAGCAAAGTATAAATTGTTCCTAAAATGTTATTCCCTGCAACGGCACTAAAAACTTGACACACCCTTGCATGTGTGTACAGCAAGTCCACGGGTGTTGAAGTAATAAAGTACACAAATGGTGGGTAGTTGAATTCACAGGGAATAGACTTTAGAAACAAATAATCTTGCTAAATAGCCTAAGTGACAATTAATTTGTAAAGACAATCAAGATGTTATCAAAATAAGATTACACTTCCCTAATTGAGATTTAATGAGTCATGAAAATCTGAAAGCACGAGGTCGCAAATCTAAGGTCAACCATAAATAGTCCCCTACGAGATCCCTACGGAGAGAAGACTCTCAACGGCTCACACCATGTATGACTGCTTAAAGCTCAAGGGATTCTAATTGATAAACCCTATTCCCAAATCTAATTTAACCCTTTGGTCTAGGTGAAAGATCCCTAATCGCAACTAAGCCCAAATGGAGAGGGAACTCTTGACGCCTCACTCTATATGCAATTGGAAAGAACTCTTAAAATGTGGAGGTAGGATAAATCACATAGGAGGGGAAATGTGACATTCCGCTACCTCTCGACTCACCCTCTCAACCCTCTTCAACCTTAGTAAATCTAATCCTAATTGTGATGGTCACTCATCAAAAGGATGATTAGAATAGGTTCTCAAATCTAGTGTCACTCTAAGAGAAAACCAAACATCAAGCACACAAGATTGAAAATCAAATAAATACTTAATTAAAGGAAACACAATAAAAGTCAAAGAAACAAATACATCCTAGAGTTTACATGTCCAAGTACCCACTAGGAGTTTAGCTCTCCATGGAGCAATACAAAATCAAAGATGAAAGCAAAGAAGAGTGGAAACAATCCATAAAGATAACCCCCTTTTATCCCGTGATGATGGCCAAGAGCCGCTCCTCCTTCTCCAAAGCTCCGCTGTCGAGCCTAGAGCACACCTCGATGAATCAATATCATCGGTGGCTCCCCTAATAACTCTCCTTCAAAAGAAATTGATGTTGAACGGTGTAGAAGCGCTCCAAAACCTTGCAAAAACCTCCTCCAAACTCTAGTCGCACTCTCCCACAAAAGATAGAAAAAAGATCACCAAAGAACTCTTCAAAATAGCTATTTAAACTCTCAAATCGGGAATCCACACGAGCATGTGGGAAATCCACAAGGCCGTGTGAAAATTCCACACCCCCATGTGGATTTTCAGCTTTAATAAAAATTGTTCAAATGAACTCCGAATTTCGTTCATTTTTCTTCTAAGGCCACCCGGACAGACACACATCCTTGTGTTAAGTCATGGGGCATTTCTTGATGCATAAAAAACCATGTGTAGAGCTTTTGAACTTTTCGAACAACCTGGAACATGAATGTGTGACTGCCTTTATGCCCTTCTACATCACCAATTTACTTAAACTCTTTAGAAGTTGGCCCACACTCTTATGTGTATAATCATGGCTTGTATCTTGCTCGTTATGTTGGACAAAAGAACTCCATAAAGAACCTCTATGACCTATTTTTGCATTCTTTCTCCACAACATGCCTTCACAATCCTAAATGCACAAAAGTACACAAAAACACAATAATGAGCCATAAAACCTTATGAAAACAATGCTCAATGTAAGTAAAACATATTAATTAATATGCACACATGCACAAAAATGTATCAGTAATTATACTCAAAACGATAACATATTCTTAACTAACTTAAACCTAAAATAATAATTAAATAATTATGAGATTATGTTTATCATAGAGTGTCTTAAAATCATCGTAGATATGTATACCTTGCATTGTGTTATTATGAATAAGTGGTGTTCATGCATGAAAGCTAATCAGTAATTTTGTATAATAATGAACATAATAAATCTCTTATCATTAAGCTCACTTTTTGAAAAAACACTAATGAAATCTTGCTTATGAATAAGTGGACTTTTTTGTTTTGTGACAAAGTACCTACAAATATAGCAAAGAAACTAAAAAAAAAACACTAATGAAATCTCAATCAAAAGATAGACCAGCTTCAATCACTGCCTCCATTAACCAATGAGGGAGATCGAGTGTCACACCTCGAACCCGAAGCGTTGACAAACGGCCGCCTACCTACAAGGCCGTAACCAAGTAGGCACGCAAGCCCTCAAACCTGTCTTACAAATATGAATAATATCTAACAAGAGTACTAATTCCAAAACAAAAGAAACCACAATGTTTGGAACACAAAGAAACACATAACAAAGTTTGACATAACTCTTAAACAAAGACAAGAGAACTAAGTTCACAACAAAGGAGTTTTATTAACTTGACAAAAGCTAGACGGTGACTTGCTCAACGACTCCGCTAAGCTGTCCACCACCCAACCCTACTCCTGATCTGAAAGGGAAAGAGAACAACTTAATGAGCTTGGGAGCCCAGTAAGCAACCACTAAAAATATCGGGATCACAAAAATATTCAATAATTTTGAATAAACACAAGAGGTGTAACATAACGAAATACATATCAAAATGAAATCCAGAGTTCAGAAATAATTCAAAGCAGATTTAATTTGCCAAAATAATATAAGTCCCCCAATAACTAATGCCCAAAACAAAACATCAGAATTCATTTATTTAAACTCGGTAACTTGAGTCAGATTTTAGAGCTCATATGTTTACCCTCGGTGACCCGAGCCAGAATATCAGAAGCTGTTATTCTTCACCGACGGAACGGTGGGAAACTACAGTTTCTATGTCAGAAGTACGTGTCGACACGGTCAGTGATTAACCCCCAGTGATAGGATTATTGCATAGTTAATTGAGGACTACGAATTTTTTTATAGCAAAAATATGTCAGATTTAAAATTTATCGTCAACGCAGTAATACTGAAATTTAGTGATCCCTGTTTCTAACAAAAATAATTCCAATTATTTCTACAATAACACATTTAGCAAAACGATAATTTAATAGCCAATATGTGACAACATCAATTAATATAAATAATCAATGCTATCTATGTACACAACTAAGATTATATATATATATATATATATATATATATATATATATATATATATATATATATATAATTTATGAAAGAATGCCAACATTCAATAACGGGTTTCTTTCTTTTCTTTTAATAATTTGATAATAAAATAAAATAAAATAAACAAATGACAACCAAATGAAAAACTCATGTCAGGTTAACATATACAATCCGTACTATGATAAAATATCATAAATTAAATAACATTAACATGTTTGGATGGAAAAGAAATATATATCAATAATCAAATAAACAATTTGTGAATAGTATAAGAATACTTTTCCTAAACAGTAAATACCAAATCAATCAAATAATTATGTAAATCACTATCAAAAAATCAAAAAAATTTGCATATACATATATATACAGATTTATACATGGTTTACTTACCTGTCTAACGTCAAAAACTCGCTAAAAACTAAATACACCCCGAATTTAAGTTTCCACGAAATATCCTATATTTGAGAACACATTCCAAGGATATCAATAACAATGACCACACAAGTCTAAAAATTATACCAGACTAACCTCACTCATTAAAAGACAATTTTCTCTTAACTAATTTCTGTGGATAATTATAACAAGATTAAATTAGAGAGCTTTGGCATAAGTATTAAAATCTCTAATACCAATTTAATAGGTTTAAGATCCCACAAATAAATAACAACGAAATATACAAGGAATCAATTTCCTACACTAATAAACACCATACTCAATTTGTCAAACAATTTAATATATATTTATATTAAATAAGTGAACAATAGCACTGAAAAAATTAATTTCCCTGTACAACCAAACATATATACATGCACAGTAAATAAATAAATAAACATCGTCCAGAACTCCTATATATATATATATATATTAAACACAAAACTTTCTGTTTTCTAATCCCTACGATATCAAAGCATGCACAGAATCTAAAACAACTAAATCCCTATGATATCAAAGCATGCACAGACAACTAAATCAACTATAATATATATATATATATATAAATATATATATAAAAGTTGCTGCAGAACATGATATATATAAAAGTGGCTGCAGAACATGATATAAAATCCATTCCATCCATCAAAATTCCGTATGATATTCATTTACAAAACCCATGCTTCCCTAAAATAAAAAGCAACATATATCAATATATAAAGAACCTAATTTTATACACAACATGAACCATTCCAACTTATCAATTATATATATATATTTATTTATTTATTTATTTTTATTTTTTTTGTGTGGTAGACGCCAGCACACAACACTCAAATCTACTTTTCAAATGAGAACTTTGAAACAGAAAAACCGAATTTAGAAAATAAATAAATAAATAAATAAAATCTGATTTTTCTGTCAAACAAAATATAATATTTTCCCTTTTTTAAAAAAAAAACACAAACTTGTGCATCAATGAAAGTAAAAACAACTAGCAAATCAATAAAAAGAAAATTCAACATTTAGCCCTAGATCCTAGAAGGAGAACGCTTACCTCACAACAACCGACACAAAACTCTTGACGAAGAGACCTATCTCCGTCCTCGCCGCCGGCACCACACACAAACAAAAAAAACAAAAGAGAAGAGAAAAGAGGATAGATCTCTCCCTCTTTCTTAACCCAATCGGAGATCTACAACCGAAGAAACGAGGAGTCGTACAGCTAGGGTTTGGAAACTGAAAAAAAAAAGAATATAAAAGGTTTCCTTTTTTTATTAATTAACATAAATGCTAGCAAACCAAAATTTTTAAAAATAAAATAATAATTAACGGTGTGGGGCCCACATCGAGTCCTATATATGAAATAGTGTCACACCCAGGTTTCACCTATCAAAGGTTGTAAGAACATCTGCTACACCATTGTGTTCTCGGGAAATGTCCTCAAGCAGCATTTCTCTATTGTGATCAACTAGTTATCAAATCTTGCTTATTTCCTCATCAAATTACCATCCTAGCCAGAGGTCATTCTTCTTAATTAGATCAATCACCGCTGGAGAGGCACGTAAGACTTGATCAGGATTTAAATTCTTCTACTTGCACAGTTCCAAAGCTGGACCAATTGCTACCACTTTAGCTTGTAAGCTTGTTAATTTGGGGGATATCTGAGTAAGCACATACATGAATTATGTGTTTGTTCCTAGCAACAAGGATGAATCCTAACCCACAAATTATTGATAGTTAGTCCAAGATGCATCAGTCACTGCTGAAAATAGAGTGTCTAAGAAAAGGGGTTGAAACAAACTCCCAGATGATATTTTTTTTTCTCCTCAAATATTCCTTGGTGAGCCTCAACTCATGCTGAAAATTTGCTAAGGATTTACAGCTTTGTTCCTAAAAACCGCATCACAGCTAGCTTTCCACAAAGCCCAAGCACTAGATACCATAAGAGCTTTCAAGGAATTATTGCCCATTCAAGTACTCCAAGATCTCAATAACCAGAATCCTTTTACAAACTCTCCAATTTCTACAAATTAACACTTGCAAGAGTTTCCACTATATCCAAGCATTGACGGCTTTCTCTGCATTCTCAAATGATGTGTTCCTTATTTTCTTTAAGTATTCCACAAAAAGGGCACATCATCTAATGCCCAAGATTTAGGTTATAGAAAAATTCAAATGCTGGAATGTGACCATGCAGCAATCTCCACATGAATGTTTTAAGACGTGGTGCTACTTGATGTCTCCATAGCATATGCCAGCCATCCCAAGTACCAAAATTAGAAAGGTTTTTGTGATTATAAAAATAGACCACATTAGAAATTTTGGCAGAGCATATATCATGAAACCACACCCATAGATTAGGGCAAGAGTCATCAAAAATCAAATTCAAAAGTCTGCTCCAATCAAGATAATGCTCAAACTATTTGACATAAGACCAAAATCCAATTTGTCATCTTGACTCAACCCCTCAATGGGAAGATTGATATTTAAAAATATGGGTTTAAAAGCTAGTGGGATTTCAAAACACCAAGGATCAGTAAGAAAACTAGTAGAATCAAGATTACAAATATTAAGCCAAAGATTGGGCATGACTCTCACGCAGCTCTACACAAACCTCTAAATAACTAAGAGGCATTTTTATACTTAAGATTGACCCGCATGTTTAAACTACCATATTTCAGATTTAAAATATGCACCCAATGTTTATCTTCAACATTAATGACAATAAGGATATTCTTGGTTATTAAGTCTATATGGACATGTTTAAGATTCATGATGCCCATATCACCCTTAGTATTAGTAAGTGTAGTAGTACTCCATCTCACGGTGTGGAAGTCACTACCATTCCTACCCTTACCCTAAAGGAAGGCCTAGGCGCGCAAGCTTGGAAATCTTGTCTAGGATAGACTCAGGAACATGATAACAAGAAAGAGGATACGTTGAATGAAAAGAAAAGAGCTATGAAGAAGAACTGCCTTACCAACCAAGGAAATCATAGAGTGATTTCAAGAATTTAGGCACCTAGAAGCTCTGTCTTCAAGATGTTAGCGTTGGCTAATGGTTAGCCTTCTAGGAGAAACCCAAACACCAAGGTATTTGAATGGAAAAGCAACCCAATTTAATACCAAGGATATCTCTAATAGTAGATCCAATCCTTTTATTGCACCAAGAAGACATGCAAAGAGGATTTAGCTAAGTTACTCTATTGACCAGTGAGACTCTTGTAGATATCCAAGCATAACTTACAAATTCTAGCAGTAGATCTAGTGGCCCTGGTGATAATGATAAGATTGTCGGCAAATATATATAATATGACTGAAATTCTTGTTCGGCCTCTGATCAAAACCAGGAACCAAGTTCAAAATCAAACATGGTTTAAGATAGCACTAAGATTTTGCGAAATTGATAAAAAAAAAAAAGATAAGGAAAAATGTAGTCTGCTTGCCTCACCCCTCTAGAGTTCCTAATCCAATCAATGGGCTGATCATTGACTAAAAAAGAAAAACCAAGAAAGGTAATACAAGCATTAATCCAAGATATCCAAGCTTCTGAAAAATTCATCACTTTTAAGGTAGCAAGAATAACTTCCTACTCCAAAACATCATATCGTTTCTCTATATCCACTTTAATTAACATTCTAGTAGGGTGATGAGTATCAAATTACAAAGAGTGCATTTTTAATTTGTAGGCTATTTTCCCTTGCCATGCTTGGTTGGTAAGCCCTACTTACAAAACTTCCGTACATTTCAAATCATGTCCTATCTAAAGGCCACTCTCAATGTCATTAGTCAAATGAATAGCCAAAGGCCAGAGCATTAATTAGAGTATTGATTAGCAATAGATTTTGATGATCCTCAAAACAATTAAACAATAGCACCACAATTTGAAACTTGTAATTAGAAACTCTAATCATAATTGATTGGGAGGCCCTTGCATCATGCTTAAAAGAAAAGCTACTTACTGAGAAGCCAAGAACAGAAGAATTAATAATAAATTAATAGCTTACTTTGGCTTTTTTTAAGACCAAAAATATATGTGATCAGAGCACTAGAATAAAGTTAAGAATTAATTAATTCATGCAATACCTCTAGATTCCTTAAGCACAAACCCAAAGCTCTGAATGCCCAACTCTGCATCTGCTTTTCTATGAGTGCGTGATGAAAATGACAAATTAAGAAAACCCATTGCTTTTCCTCATGCTTTTCCCCTCATGATTTCTCCCAATTACCATCTATCATTGAAATATTAGTTAATTAATTCACTAATCAAGTTGTATAAACTTGCAATTTAATAGTGTTGTCAATGACTTATATATTTTGGAAATGTTGAAAATCCATATCTATCACTTTCCACGTGGTGCATAGGGTAAAGCAAAGGTAGGAAACAGTGTATTCATGGATGAACTGTTTATGGGTCCTTTGAAATCTCCATTCATGTT
The DNA here is from genome assembly GCA_020875875.1 of Dioscorea alata. Lineage (NCBI taxonomy): Eukaryota > Viridiplantae > Streptophyta > Magnoliopsida > Dioscoreales > Dioscoreaceae > Dioscorea > Dioscorea alata. Next base: position 12,055,619 of record CM037018.1, read on the forward strand.
CCTTGAATAATCAAAGTTAATGGCATTCATTGGATGGTGATTCATTGTCAAAAACAGTCAGCAAGGACCCAAGCACTGTCCGAAGCTTCCATCCACCAAATGCATGGTCAAAAGGCTATATCATTTGAACACTAATGCTTAGCCACTGCATGTCATATTTATTCTAGTTCATGCCGCCTGAAGGTGGCCATTTATATATAAATATATTTGTGTGTGTTGGTGTTGAGGTAAGAAACATTTCGTTGTTGTGTCAAAACTGATGAATAAGTGTGGAGTGGGCATGTAGGTGAGGCGAGATGGGGCCATGTAGGTGAATTATTGGATTAGCCATGCATGCTTGAATTAATGGCCTTTTTCACCCAAGTGCGTCAAGGTTTTGTTCCTCCTTTTGATGCCAGACCCAGGTGGGTGTTGTCATCACCTTGTCTATTTGTTTTGCACCCTCATTAATTTCCAATTCCCTTCTAGGCAATTCAATATATGTTGAATTTCTTTTGAACATACCTTATTTACTCGTGATGAAGCCTTTCATTTGGCTTTTGCTTTTATGATAAGATTTTGATATCACTGAGCCTAGTTTTTCGAAATTGTATTGTATCCTTATCTTGTTTGTCTTTTTTGTTATAGGGAGATCGAAATAATTCTTCATCTATTCTTCTTTCGTAATTTCTGTCCAATGGATTTGGAGTCATTATCTTTTCATTTTCTCCTTCCCCACCGACCTAAGCTCTATAATTGAAAGTTGGAATCCATAGCACCTTGCTATCCCTACAAAATATCTGATTGGAAGTTTTTTTTTTTTTTTCTTTGAAAAGTATTTCCAACCATTTTAATTACTATTGACATTAAGCATATGTCATCTGTATTAGTCTTTTAGAAATTATATTATGATTTCAAGAGCTTAGCTACCAAGGATGGATGACCTCATCACTGAGGGATTTCGATCTGAATTGTTTTTTTTTTTTAATATGACATGGACTTTAAATTTTTATCATTTATGATAGTTAATTTTTTATATTATTATTACGTTATTTTATTGATAAATTTGTGGTTTATTCATTTAAAAAAAATTATCTTGTGATATCTAATTAAAAAATGTCTAATATGTCACATATTTAAACAATTATAATATATATATACACATCATGATATCATCTTAAACATTGAATACACCTGTCTTGCTGCAAATATCTAAATACCAATATAATCCACCCTAATAAATAAATAAATAAATAAAGATCAAATCATTTCCCCACAATGAAAAAGAGCCACCAAGACTCCAAACTATTCTCCCCTTGCACACGCACGCGCACCCATACCACACCCATGGGCCACTACTTCCTCTCCTCATGCTAATTCTTATTATTACTACCCCACCCTCTTCCTCTCTAAATCATTCCTCCCCCTATAAAATCCCCCACCACTCCCTCCCCCTCATCTTCCACCAAAACCAACATCATTAAACCCCCAACAAGAAGCCATGAAGATGATTGATTTAAGCACCAACCCACGAAACCCCCTCCAAATCATAGACACAACCACATCCGTGGACTGCACCAAAGACGTCCGTTTCCGGCGCTCATTCCGTTCCTTAATGGAATGCATGATCCCCACCTGTTGCGCCTTCCAACACTCCCCGGTCTCCTCCGACTCTGACACCGAGTCTGTTAACGTCTCCTCGACCATCACCGGCACATTCTTCGGCCACCGCCGAGGCCGTGTCAGCTTTTGCCTCCAAGACGACACACGCAGCTCACCTCTTCTCCTCCTTGACTTTGCCATCCCCACCGCCCATCTCGCCCGCGAAATGCGCCACGGACTTCTTCGCATCGCTCTTGAGTGCGACCGTGCCAGCACTCGGTCTCAGACCAACTCCCTTTTCTCCGTGCCTGTCTGGTCCATGTACTGCAATGGCCGGAAGGTTGGGTTTGCAGTGAGGAGGCAGATGAATGACAGTGATGTTGCTGTGTTTAAGCTCATGCATAAAGTCTCGGTTGGTGCTGGTGTTCTTGAGGGTGATGTTATGTATTTGAGAGCCAGCTTTGAGCGTGTCATTGGTTCTATGGATTCAGAGTCTTTTCATATGATTAATCCTGTTGGAAGCTCTGGCCAGGAGCTCAGTGTGTTCTTTTTGAGATCTTAGTTTATATGTACATATACTGTTTTATATAATTTCCTTTTTTCCTTAATTTCTTTTCTTTTTCTTTTATATAATTCAATCTAAATCTTTTGGTTTATATATATAGAACTCAGTAAGTTGGAAACTATAGCACTTGTTATTGTGCTAATAATTTTAACTTAGTTAAATCCTTAACTCATTGTGAACTGGACCATGAACTACAGACAGAATAGAAAAAAGAAGGAAACGAACAGAAAAGACCAAATTTTATTTGGTAAGAACTAAGTTGTCTGGGAGGTGATTTTTTATGTAACAGAAAAAAAAAATTTGAATGGAGAAAAAAAAATTTTCATTGCGCAATAATATTAATTTTTAAAATCATAAAAGAAACTAATGATTTTGTAATATTTTCTTCTTAACAGCGGTAGAAGGCTGCAAAAAGTATCCTTAACAATCATGTCACTGATCATCTGAAACTGACCTTTAATCTGGTTGGATTTGACAGCTAAGTTAGATGCAAAAAGTATATACTAGACCACATTATACTCTGCTTAAAGCCTAATTCTGAGGAGTTCGTACGTACCTAAACACATTTTTACTACACTTTGTGACTTCCAGCATGTTCAATGCGGAAGTGGACGTGCACACGAGTTCATAGTGTTTATATATATATAGCCTTTAAAAGCCAAGGGCCCTACCCTACACATGCTAAGATACCTGAGAAATCTTATGGACACGTCCTACTGTTTGTACTTTTGGGAGGCCGAAAGGAGAGTGAGAGAGAATTGGAACTTAAATAATGCAACAATTGGCCGGGTATATAGGCTTTTATTTTTATTTTTATTTTTGGTTCAGTGATGAAACTATTAAGTAATGGAATTGTGACCATCTTCAGTGCTCACCATGTTCATTCATTGTGCAATTTCATTTGGTAAGATCTTGAATGTCCTTAGTGTTACTATTCATTAGCGTGGGCATTGGACAAACACCTAACACCAGTTTCAAATCAAAAGATCATTGTTCTTCATATGCCTCTACAATAATTTGGTTTGGTGAACATAGTACTACTACTGTTTTCCTTTGATGATGATATTCTCCCACGTAGCGTTAAAAGTGGAGATCACAATGCGAATATTTTTGATAAGATTGATGTGATTGTTGGTTTTGGTTAATCAAATAAAAATTATTTGTTGTTTTGATAAAAATAAATAAATCACTATTTTTATGGAATACTAACATTACATTAAAAAGAGTAAAATAATAATGCAAATAATAAAAATACACTACACATAGTTGATTTAAATGTAAAGAAAAATCATAATTCTATAAAGAATGAAGATGAGGACAATAAGGGAATGTTAACAACAAGGTATAGATTTGGTAACCAAAAAGCAATCATTAGATGATAGATTGTCAATCCTACATAGCATGGATAAGGGTGGTGCAGATTATGTGTTATCTCTATCGGTTCAGTGGATGATTCTAACAAGTCTGCGCTATACTTAATTGTGGTGACTGAAACATTCAACTTGAGTTTTTTTTTACACAACGAACAGACAATCCGAAGACCTTGCTAATCAGTCAGAAATGTGCACAAGTCTTGGTGGAATAAGTGGGAGCGGAGCCCGTGCTCAAATGGGCGCTAGGACCACCAGCACACAACCACCGCTCACATCTTCCAGAAATATGCCCTCACTCGAGAATTGAACTCTCACCGTTCGGTGAAAAGCTCTATCGGAGACCCAGATACCAATAGGCCGTTTGATCATTGGCAACTTGAGTTTTTTATCCTAGACTTAATTTTGAAATCATCGAGCCATTTGAATCAAACTCAATTAAATTATGAACTATGTTGTCAATTTTTATTATTTTGAAATTTATACGTCTTTAAAAATAATTATTTTGTTAAAGGAAATGCATTTTCACTAAAATGAAATTATTTTAAGCGTACAGTTGCACATAACCACTTTTCCTTTTCTTTTAACAAGCTAACATCTAATTAATTATATTTAATAATTTTTTTATTCTCCTCGTTCAAAATAAGTCGCTTTCTCTGGAATAAAAGAGAAATGCATGCAATGATGAAATGGCTTTTTTTTCTTTTAAAATATATTATTTTTTAATATTTTAAAAAATTAAATATAATTTTGTTAACTTTTTATAATTAATAATAGAAAAATAATCTGAGTATATATTATTTTTTATACGTATTTTTGTGAATAATACTAGTTTGGCTATTTTTAATAATTATAGTTCTTGACTATATATAAAACGAAAAATATTTTTTGAATAACAATACAAGATCAGATAAGTTGTTATTTATAATAGCGAGAGAGAGAGAGAGAGAGACTATTTTATGGATTTAACCATAAAATAGAACTTACTAGCGAATCAATCTTACGGTTTTTCACAAGTGTAGAGCTGCAGAGCATCTAAAAATTATATTAGAAAGTTGAGACACAAATGAAAAAGAAAGGAAAGATGTGGGCTCAATGAATGAAAATGAAAGATGGAGGAGCATGGAGGAAGCTTCACGGTCAGCAATGCACGTTGGTGAGAGGTTTTATTTCAGCCGACCTAATTATGAGGAGGAATGAATCAAGCTTAAATCAGTAATACTCACCATGAACATTAAAAAGCACCTTGTTTGTTTCCTCTCTCTCTCTCTCTCTCTCTCTATCTTTTAATTTCTCCCTTATTTCTGAGGAGCTGAAAGCAAGACACAAACAATCAATCATGGATAAAGACACCACCATGGATACATATCTTCCAATTCATTGGATGCTCATGATGGACACTATGTTGGTGTTGGAAATGACTTGTTAACTAGAAGTAAACATTGTATTTCCAACACGGGTATAACAAGACCAAGGATTGTTAGGTTGATGCTTGCTCTTGAGGATTACATGTTGGCTGTAAAGCTCCCAGGGAAGACAATGCATGGTTGTTTAAAATCTATATATGTTGTTTGTCTGTTAATTGGACCATTGTTCATTATCGGACTAATCATTGAGTCGAGGCAAAACAAGCAAAGTCAGCCAGAATTTGTAATAACTCGTACTGTACCGGTCTGGAACACTTTCGTATATTTTCATTGTGATAAATGCAGAGGAGGATTTCTGGTTATGAGATGCTATATATGGACAATGCCAACATTGCCTTATGATGGAACATTTGGCAATGCCAATGTCGTGTTATGACTAGTAAAATTCGATGGTTTTCCTACTGTAGTTATATAATAAATTTAAATATATCATTATATCATCGTGTGACAGAAGGTCTTACTTATTTTAGTAGTGAAATGCACTCTGATCAAATGCATCCCTATCAAAATCTAATGCGTGCTTATTAATTAATTAATTAAACTATAAAATAATCACAAATTAAACGAGAAAGAAATTATTGTGAAATTATGGAACTGGGTAAAACAGAGTTACAGAAAAAGTACTTGAAAATAATAACAATAAAAATGAGGGACACAAATTTTACGCTGAAACCCCCCAAAATAAATTAGGGTAAAAACCACGAGTAAGGTAGAAGAATTTTACTATAGTAAAAATAAGAGTTGTAGACTTTCTATTAACAAGAATAACAACTTTTTGTCTCCTGTAATAGAAGCAACACAAACTCTCTAATTTTTCTTCTCACTATTTTTTCAACTTTCTCTCTCACCCTCACTGACTTCTCTGAATAGTGCACTGAGACAACCCTCTGCCCCTCTGTTTATAGGAGAAGATGATGAGGCTTAGCTTAGGTGAGGATTAGGTGACGGTTTTGTTTTGTTTTTTTTTTTATATTTTTCTTTTTTTCACATTTGCAACAACACATGTTATTAACAATTCTCCCACTTGAAAATTTGATTGATAGACAATCAGATCTTCACATTGTTCTTTCTTCCTTACCATTCAATGTTGCTTACGTCTTTACCAGGCAACATAAGGATCGACACCATATAAATTTGTCAGTGTTGTTTGCTTTTGTTAGAAAATATGCTAGATTATTTTTTATATGAATTGTCTGCATATTCACTATTCCTTCTTCGATTTTCTCTTTGACAAAGTGATATTGAAATCTGAAATCTTTTATCTTTGGATGAAATGTTGAATTTCTTACAAGATGCAAAGCACTCTGATTGTCACAATATAGAGAAACATTTTCTTGCTAGTGCTTGAGTCCTTCTAGCATGATCTTCAACCACACTACTTCTTTACTAGCTTGTATAGCTGCTAGGTATTCTGCTTCTGTCATTGATGTAGCCACAACTAACTGTAGTTTTGAAACCCAACTCATAGCCTCTCCTGCTAATATAAACACATATCCTGTGGTGGATTTGCTTTTATCAAGATCACATGCATAATCAACATCAGCATATCCTTTGATAATAAACTTTGATCCCCCATAACATAATGCAACATCTGAGGTTCTCTTTACATATCTGAGAATACTCTTGATAGTATTCCAATGCTCTCGACTAGGATTCACCATGTATTGACTTACCACTCCCATTACATGTGCAATGTCTGGTCTTGTAAATATCATGGCAAACATTAGGCTTCCCACTGCAGATGTATACGGTACTCGAGACATCTCCATCCTCTTATCTTCACTGCTAGAATACATACTTAAGGATAATTTGAAATTAACAGGAAGTGGGGTAGAAATTGGCTTTCAGTCTTGCATGTTGAAGCGCCATAAAATCTTCTTCAGATAATTCTTCTTAGAAAGCCAAATCTTCCTATTATATTTATCTCGGTAAATTTGCATCCTTAGAATCTTGTCTGCTAGTCCTAAGTCCTAAATACCAAATTTCCTAGCCAATTGTCATTCAACTACTTGATACAATCTTTATTGGGGATTGCAACCAATATGTCATCAACATACAACAACAAGAAGATAAAATCTTCTTCTTCAAACCTCTTTTAGACAGTACAGAGATTTGTTTTAGACAGTAACAAGGGTCTGTATTTAATCTATTGTATCCAAGGCTCATGACGAAGGAATCAAATCGCTTGTACCAACATATTGGCACCTGTTTTAGACAGTACAGAGATTTGTTCAACTTGCAAACCAAGTTCTTTTTACCTTTTTCTTCAAATCCTTCTAGTTGGAGCATGTAAATTTCTTCTTCAAGATCTCCATGAAGAAATGCGGTTTGACATCGGATTGGCTCAAGCTACAAGTCAAATATATTACATATCGCTAGGACTACTCAGATTGTTGTTTGTCTAACCACATGTGAAAATATTTCATTGAAGTCAATTCCTTCCTTCTAAGCATATTTTTTTCGCCACCAATCTAGCATGATAACAATCTACTTGATCATCACTATTGCACTTGATCTTGTAGACCCATTTGTGGAAATCCAGAAAACCGAATCCAGAAAATCCACACGGGCGTGTGGATAGCCGATTTCAGCTGATTTTCAACCGCGACTCAGCACTATAAAAGGGACTTTTCGGGACTTTTTCTAGATCTTTTCACCTATTTTCTGGAGGGTCGCTGCTAGGGTTTGGAGAGGACTTAATTTGTGGAGGATTGGAATGTGTCATCGGCATCAACATCGAAGCCCGTCAGAAGATAGCTATTGGGGGAGCTTTCGTCGGCACCAATCCGGCAAGGTGTGCCCTAGGCTTGACAAGGAGCTTGGTGAAGAGACGAATAGACCGCACAAGACCACAACCACGCTACACAAGGGGGTTTCATCTATGTTTCCGATTTGTGTTTATTCATATATATTAATGGATCTGTATAGCTCCATGAGGAGCTAAACCCCTTGTGGGTATTTGGACTTGTAAACCCTATGATGATTTTGTTTCTATGACATGTTATTATGCTTTCTTAATTGATGAATTTAATTGAGTTCCAATCTTGCTTGTCGTGTTGATTTTCCCTTAAATGTGACACTAGGGTTGAGAATCATCTAGGTTATCCTTTGGAGGTGTGACAACTCTTATAGGGTTAGACTACTTGAGATTGGAGAAAGTTGAGAGGGTGAGTCGTGAGGTAGCGAAACGTCCCCTTTCCCCTCCGCTGTGATTTTCCCTAACTCCGTGTTCCAAGAGTTCTTAGTGGTCGAAGTAGAGCGAAGTGCTAGGAGATGAACTCCCCTGGGGCTTAGTTGCGCGAGCAATAAAGTAAAGGGTTGTAGTGAATTCTAGTGCTGGGGGCTTAACTAAGACTAGGGTTCTTTCACCTAGACCAAAGGGTTAGGACTATATTTAGGAACAGGGTCTATCACTTGAAATCTCTAGAACGTAATGCAATTCCACGTAGTGTGAGGCTTAGGAAGATGGACTCCCCTAGGGCTTAGTTGACAGGTCAACTAGAGTCAAGGGTCATAGTGAAACCTAATGCCAGAGCATAATGTTAGGATTAGTCACGGTTGACCTTAGGTTTGGGACCGTGTGCTTTAGGATGTCCATGACTCATTAAACATCAATAGGAGAGTATAATACATTGTTTTGCGCTAGAACATTAATCCTAGGAGGAGCTTGTCCGGGTACCCTATTTTACACTTAATTGTTTCTCTCTTTATTCTTTACTTGCACTCTCCTGTCTTCCATATTTCTCTTTCATTTTCTTATTTCTTTTAAATATTCTTGCACACACACATATATCTTGTTCTCACTTTCTGTACTTCGCATTAGCTAAATAGCAAGTTCTTGTGTCTACAATCCCTACTCCATATGGATTCGACTACCCTCTCACCAGGGTATTTTATTACTGTGACAACCAGTATACTTTCGGGCCCCTGTCAAGGAGTTTTCTTGCTTCTTTATTGTATCTCTTTTCCTTGTTTGTTATATAAGTATCTCTCATCATGAGGGATTAACTTATTGTGGTGTTTGGATTTGGATGAAACCTAGGGTTCATCTTGTGTAAAAACCTTGGATGTTGTCATTATTTAATTTGATGGTTGTTTAAGATTCAATCTATTATGATTTGCATGTCTTAAGCTACAAAAGGAGAAATCCATAGTTTATTCTTGAATTATATTTGTTGACGTGAGAATGTGCTTATACTAGGTCATACATAGATTTAAAGGGGATACTTGTGCCGACATGCTAAGAGATCAGGTGTTGGCAACCCTTTAATGCTAGGTTTATGCCAAAGGATAGTAGGTTTACTCATATTTAGAGATTTCCTTGAACTCATTGCAATGGTAGGAGGGTTGATCTGGAAGATATTCTAATCATTACTTGTATGGGATTAGGGGTTAGCCACCAAGAGATTGGGGTTAACCTATCTAAGAGATTTCTAGGTCTTAACTATCGTCATTACATAAACCTTCCTAGTTTGGGACTTAATGACAACCCTAGAGGGATTCCTTTTCCGAACACTTCCTTCTTATGCTTGACACTCCCTTGTTCATTTATTTATGTGTGCTAGTAACCCGGCCATAGATTAGTTAGTTTATTTTATTTTATTTGTTCTTCTTACTAAGAATTGTAGGCTAGATAGTAGATGAAGAGTGAGTAATAATACTTCCTTGGCCCCGTGGAATACTACCCTTGTGTCACACAAATGATATTACTTGGTGACCCTGTACACTTATGGGGAATCAATGAGGTAGTGACACTAGTTCTCATGAAGAGCTTCGATTTCTTCTTACATTGCTGCCATCCGCTAAGATACATTTAAATTGTTTAATGCTTCTTGAAGATTTGATGGCTTTCTATCCTCAGTTAGAAGACAGTACGCAATGTTACTGTTTATATAAATAAAATAAAATAAAATAAAATAATAATAATGCATGTTTTAATCAAAATCAAAATTATAAAATATGTTTATCTTAATTACATGCAACCAAATCGCAATGGAATTAGGATAAATCTCAAGATCAGCCGAGAGCACCGATCTCGAGGTGATCTAAAATATCAAAATCCCAAGATCAGCCAAGAACACATATCTCAAGGTGATCTAAAATATACAAATCTCAAGATTAACCGAGAGCACAGATCTCGAGGTGGTCCAAAATATTCAAATCTCAAGATCAGCTGAGAATATATATCTCAAGGCAATTTAAAAAAAATTAAAATCCCAAGATTATCTAAGAGCACAGATTTAGAAGCGATTGAAAATATTCAAATCCCTAGATCAATTGAGAGCACCTATCTCGAGGCGATCTACAAATATTCAAATCTTCGGATTAGCTAAGAGCACCGATCTCGAGCCGATCTAAAATATTCAAATTTCAAAATCAGATAAGAGCACATATATCGAAGCAATCTAAAATATTCAAATTTCAAAATCAGATGAGAGCACATATCTCGAGGCGATCTAAAATATTCAAATATCAAGATTAGCAAAGAGCACAGATCTCGAGACAATCTAAAATATCCAAATATCAAGGTCAACCAAGAGCACAGATCTCGATGTGATCTAAAAAAAATTTTATTCTCAAAAGTACTTATAAATACAAATTGCAAAGGAAAACAAAAAAATAAAACAAAATAAAATAAAAATCAAATTAGTTAATATATATATATATATATATATATATATATATATATATAATAAAAAAAGATAAGTAGTAGTAGCAGTAGTAGTAGTAATAATAATAATAATAATAATAATAATAATAATATATGATAATGATAATAATAATGATAATAAATTAAATAAAATAAAAAATTCGCCGTGGGTGTCGTGGTCCAATGCAATCGTCTCATGATGAGTGGAACTTCCTCACGATCAAAACAAACTGCCCCCACTACAAGATAACCATCTCACGATCAAGCATGATGAGGGTGGGGATTGAAATGCTTCAAAAGGTACCGGCAGCGAAAGAAAAGAAGAAAAATGAGAAGAAGAAAGAAGCCTGAACCCAAAGGAGGCAAATCAACGAGAGAAGAAAATTTGGAGAAGCCATAGAAGAAGACAAACAAAAGAAAGAAGATTTGAAGAAGAAAAAAAAAGAAGAAGGTGTTTCTCTCCCCCTTATACCTACATATATCTCTATATATATAAAGAAAGAGTAAAAAGAAAAAAGAAAGAATCGTTGTCATTGCAGTCTGTTAATGCTTATTACTGCCTGACATGATCTGCCGCCACTGCTTACTACCGTTACCTGACAATGTTGTTGCCGCTGTTGCTGCCGGAGAGAGAAATGGACTGGCGAAGAAGATGACAATAGTCCTCGGAGACGGTGGAGACGATAGAAAGATCGAACTGACTATAGCCGCCGCTAGAAAAAGAAAGGAACTGACGAAGAAGATGGCCCTAGCCCCCGAAGGTGCCTGAAGGAACGAGACTATGATCGCCATCTCGGATGCGTCTTATGTTCACCCTCATGCAAAAAGATTCTTGTCGCTCGGCTGTCCTCGACTGGAATACTATGTCGGGGACGAGCTCCATGGTAGACTCGAAGGAGACCCTCATTAGAAGGTTTACAATTTATTCATGGTGATGACAATGATAACGGCGGTTACCTTAGTGGAGGAAGCTCGATATAAGGCTGCCAAAGATTTGAGATCCCTACACTCATTGTTGTGCAAATGATTCATGTGTGGTGATCATGGCACATGCATGCGTTATTTGGTTATTCATGGATCCGATTCATTGACATTGTTGCCGGCTTATGTTCGAGATGTTAAGATTGTTCGCTCTGTTTCATACAAAGACTTTATGTGTCATCCGGATGTCGTTGTTGCTCGCGTTGAAAGATCACGGTCTGATGGCTACGTTAATCATGAGGTGCATTCTGGCCAACCACAGCTGACGCCTAAGCCGCAGCTTTCGAAGAAGATACTGGATGGCAATGAAGATCCGAGGTTAACGATTAAGAATCTTGATAATGAGCTTCTGGACATGATTCTTAAGCCTATGCTTACCATGCTATTCTTCTTTCCTTGCAATGATGAGGCCAAAGATGAGATCCAGAGTTTAGGTGGGCAAAAGGATCCAAGTAAAATATATATTTCTTGAAGCAAACTGTAGGCAATGCTTGTGGAACTATTAGTGTTCTTCATGCTTTGCGAAATGCGACTTCAAAAATCAAGTTGTTTGATCAAGGATCTTATTCTGATAGGTTCTTCAACATGGATCCTCTTGAGCGTGCAACCTTTCTTGAAGTAGACAAAGAAATGAAAGATGCCCATTCTATAACAGCATCTGCTAGTGATACAGAGGCTAATTCAAATGTGGAGGAATACTATATTTTGCTTTATATGTGTTGATGGAGAATTGTATGAACTTGATAGGGGAAAATCCCAACCTACTGAAGTATATATATATATATATATATATATATATATATATATATATATATATATATATATATATATATATATATATATATATAAAGCAATGATACAGACTCCATGAATTTCAATGTTATGGCACTTTTAAAGATAGAATAATGCATATCAATGGTAGAGAACTTTGATGTCAAAGTGGTTGACATTGATCTCTCAGTAAACATGGTTTCATTTGCTTTTTGAAAATGCTATTGGCAGCAAAATACTTTGTTGAATTCAAGTTTGCAGATTGCATGAAGGAAGCATATCCAAATAATTTATTTGATGTAATCTATAGCCGTGACTCTATCTTGCATATACAAGACAAACCATCAGTGTTTAGAAAGTTCTCAAGTGGCTAAAACAGGGCAGAAAGGTTCTAATAAGTGACTACTGCAGAAGCTCAGAAACACTATCCCAAGGATTCATTGATTACATCAAACAAAGAGGTTATGATTTGCATGATATCAAGGGTTATGGCGAGACACTTGAAAACGCTGGTGTTCACAAGGTTGTAGCAAAAGATCAAATTGATCAGTTTATGCATGTTTTTTTTCGAAGAGAATTGGATGTTGTCAAAAAAGATAAAGATGCCTTTATTCATGATATTTCGGAGGAACATTATAATGAGATTGTGGATGGATGGAAAGCAAAGTTGAAGAGGACATCAAATAGTGAGCAAAAATAGGGTTTCTTCTTCACCATATTGAAATGAACAAAGCTCATGCAGAATATCTCTAAAAGACATGGAAACTATCTAATACAAGTTTATTGTGAGATTGAACTCAGTAAAACCATCTTACATGCGAAAACACATGCATACATGCAAGCTTGTACGTACCAACCAAACAAAAAAAAAAAAAAATCAAACGACAGGTCCCACCATGAAAGAGATGTGCACTAGAATGATCACTAAAAGAGTTACTATTCACTTAACCCAAGAGAGTGAAATTGTCTTTATAAAATATGATGGGAAATTGGAAGCATTAAAGGATTTTGATGGTTAGAGCAAGATATTAAAATTCCGAGATTTATCCTATCTCTTTCATTGAGATATTAGACTCAAAGAAGTTGTATAGAATTGGTGCAATTATACATTAATCGTGATTGTTGTCTGGACAAAAAAAAAAAAAAAAATTCCTTCAAACAATATTATTTTTTTTTGAGGGACCTATTCTTGTGTTGACTCTCTTCCTCCAAAATAGCAGCTGTAATGTGGTCGAAGACTGGAATGTCTGTGGGGACATTATTTGTTAAGTTGATAATGAGTTGATCATAAGAATCTTGTAGACTTTGGAGTAGAACTTATTCATGTTCACCTAACTCTATTTCATGTCCCAGTGATGTAAGTTGGCAAAATAGAGTATGTAGTGTGCTCAGGTGCTCCGTCACTAAAGCGGATGCCATCATACGCAAAGTATAGAGTTTCCTTTTAAAGAAAATTTTGTTATGGAGTGACTTGGCCTCATACAGCTTTGTGAGGTGATCCCAGATCTCCTTTGCTGTCTTCTTCTCTGCTATGCTTGATAGAACTCCATCAACAAGCACCAAATGAAGATTTGCAATGACATTACCATCGATTTATTTCACTTGTCATCTTTAACCTCAGCTGGCCTTTTAGTAACAGTCACTAAATAATTATCCTTCCTTAGGATAGCCTTCATCTTTAGCTTCCATAGTGAGAATTACTCTCATTGAGTTTTTCAAACTCATACTTTGTTATCATTGCTTCTGTCACAAACAACTTTAAGGGTAGTAACCAGTTCCTACAAAAGGTGAATAATAATCTAACTTATTTTCTGATGTAGAGAATCTACTATTAGTGGTAGTCACAGAGCATGTGATAATTAGATATATACACACATCCTAATCCTTGCTCTGGTACCACTTGTTGTGAAATTATGGAACTGAATAGAGCAGAGTCGCAGCAAAAGTACTTGAAAATAATAACAATAAATATGAAGGACACATATTTTACTTGGAAAGCCTCCAAAATAAATTAGGATAAAAAAGACGAGTAATGTAGAAGAATTTTAGTATAGTAAAAATAGGAGTTACAAGCTTTCTATTTACAAGGAGAACAACAACTTTTCTCTCCTGTAATAGAAGCAACACAAACTATCTAATTTTTTCTCACTATTTTTTCCACTCTCTCTCATCCTCACTCACTTCTCTGAATAATGCACTGCGATAACCCTCACTCCCTCTGAGAAGATGATGAGGGTTAGCTCACCTAATCCTTGGATTAGGTGAGGGTCTTTTTATATTTTTCTTTTTTCACATGTGCAGCAACACATGTTTTTAATAGAAACTTCATTTTTTGCATATGATATCAGTCATAATTAGTAACATCTATACAGAGCTCATAATAGCTATCACGATGGAAAGTACGCTCTTCCAATAACTTGCAGCTATGATGTATAAATGATAATCAATGACCTTTGAGTAATGATCAAGAGGTTATGATCCTATGCTCTGGTTATAAGCTTGCCCAACCGCATTATTATTTGGTGAGTTTCCCTCCTATATCCTATATAAATGATGGCTCAAGTTATTTTTTAACTCACTTGATGACCTATAAAGTGGCCTTACTGGATTTATATGAGGGCCCCACTAAAAGAATAAATTTTTATTTAAATGTTAATGTTAGGCGGTTATGTTTAAAACCTTTTTATATTTTATGTTTTCAATTCGAAACCCTAGCCACCACTTCACCGGATTAAGTTGTTCTCGTGGTCACAAATGTTTTTATTTATAACACTATAGCCATAATATTTTTTTTTTTTGTAACGTCATGGCCACTTATCTTCTCTCTGGGCACACTTGCGGCCACAATAGCCAATTTTGCAGTTGTTTCTGTTGATTTTGCTGGCGTGGAGGCTAACAAGCCATATTAAATTCATAACTTGTGTGGCATGGTAGTCCAATTCATCCTTTTTAGGGTTGAGCCCCGTCAGCACTGATATGGTGCCTCTTCTCTTCACCCAAGCTCATTGAAACCCTAGAATAGGTCATCAAAGCCGCCATCACCACATTTTTTTGTCTCTAGTTTCTCCATCCAACTTGAAATCCATCACCGACTCCTCTCATGTGTTCTTCATCGGTGACAGCACCAGTAGTGACATTATCCATGAACTATACTCTTTTATCATCAAACAACCCAATGAGTACTTATTTCCGATGAAGCTCACAGGCGGTGTCTTTATTTACTAGGGCTTCATCAACTCAACACATAGCAAATCCGAGCATGAAATGAAGTCTAATGGTTTCTTCAACCTTGAGATGCTTGACATGGTGGCGGTGGAGGAGTTGAGGTTGCGTCGTCATCGTCATCGTTGTTGTTGTTGTTGTTTGTAGTGAGCTTGAAGTTTGTAGTTATGATTTGAAGTTATGAAGTGCTTTAGTTTTCTCACGGTTGGTTTGAAAGGCTGTTTATATCATTAAGCTTATTGTTTTCTGTGAATGTATAGAGATGTTTTTGTCATGTTGTTTCGTGGGTGGTCAATTGACTGCAAAAGATGAGAGGTTTTAGAAATCTGATTGCTTTTCAAGATAAAGTTTGTGTTGTGATGTGTTCTATTTGTTAGAGCTTGAAATTTCTTCTTTTGTTTGATTTAGATCTATTATTTGATAAGAAATGCTTGTTTGATGATAAGCGCACTGATAGGGACGTAAGTGTATGTGCCGATCACGTAATAAGTGTGCGTAAGTGTAGAGTGTAGATCCACAAAGGAGAAAGTGAGTACTAGCAATAACCCTAGATAAAAAAACAATAGCCTGAATAATGGAGCGTGTTGTGTGTGAACAAGAGCAAATGAAAACAAGAAAATACGGGAAATAATAGGAGAGAAATCAAGGAAGAAAGCAATGTCCAGGCATAACATCCCCCTTGGGTTATGAAGTGCAGGACAATGGTTGTCCAAACATGCAATCCTATTTGATCTGAATGGTTTCCAGAAATATACAAAATCCCAATTCCTTAGGTGAAGTGAAACTAAATAAGTGTAGAGTTGATAGAGACATCTACACAATCGCATTAACACTCTGTGAAACCTTATTGTAGACTAATGATAATCTCTTAAATAGATAATCTCCCCCTGAAGAGCGATTATCCCTAATCTGAACACAAAGCAAAAATGTGATTTCTCCTAAAATTCGCTCACATGATTGCAAAGAGCTAAAAAATTATCATCAATCCACTCTGAAGGATTATGGGAGACAACATCTCCTAGATACCCTAACCAAAGGTGTGACTACTATCCTCTCAAATTGAAGTAAGTCTATATTAGGTGGGAGTTTTTTCTCGTTACATCGTAATACAAGATATGATAGCTAGGGCTTTCGCCTTGTTAGCAATCAAGCATTCATTCACATAATCAGACTCAAACAGATATGATTGCAAATAAGAAATCAATTAAAGCATCAAATATCCAACAACCAAAATCAAGAAAATAAACCCTAGAGTTTAACTATGCCCAAATATCTACAAATTAGCCCTCCATTAATGGAGGACAAGCATTCAAGATACAAAGAATAGAGGAAAACATGAGATCCATAAAAACCCCCTTTTCACTCCTTAGGATGAAGAGTCACCGAAGAAGCTTCAACGCACGCTGTCAAGATGACCTCGACGGCTACGATCTTTAATCCCCTTCAATGTAAGACCAAACCTCTCTTCAAATCACTCCTAAAGTGCTGCAGATTCGGGCCTTTTCTTCCTCAACCTCACCTCCAAGAGTCACACCAAAAGAATAGAAAGATAGAATAGAGAATGCTCTAGAAATGTTCATAAGTTCTATTTATACCCGACTGTTTACCGACACTTACGGATTGACTTACGGCTGTAACCCCTGTCCATAAGGTCTTCTGTATGTGTTGTGATCTAGCTTAGGGTCGTAAGAGCTAGACCGTAAGCTTCACTACTATGCCTCTTGCGACTGCCCTTACGGGTATAGGCTTTGGTTGTAAGTTCCTTTGGATGGTCCTTACGGGTATCCTTATGGGTGTAAGCCTTGCCAGTAAGGTCCTCTGACTTGGCTCTAAATCCCGTTACGGATATAAGCATGCCCACAAAGTCTTCTGGAATTGATTTACGGCTGTAAGGACGACTGTAAGTTGCCCATAAGCCACCCAGAATGCCTCTTTTGGCTCTCACTTGTCTTTAAGCACTACCTTAAGCGTGTTTAATACAAAACACATTGTATTTAGTATCAAATTCCACAATATAATTGTAATACATGCCAATTGACTTTATAAATTGATATGAAATATATGAACATTGTACACTCATCAAATTCCCCCACACTTAAGCTTTTGCTTTTCCTCAAGCAAAATAAAATAATACAAACCAACTGGAGAAAGTGCAGGATCTTGGGCGGTAAAGAATTTGGGAATTTCACATGTATTTTGAGTTTGCTCAATACAAGCATGCTAAAAACTTCAAGTTTCAAGAATAGTGCACACTCTGTCCAAGACTATCATTGTGTGTGTGTTACAACTCTCTACTTCACTTATTTTGACCTAGAGGATTTATAAAAGCAAGCACTCACACATAAAACTTCTTATGCAAAAAGTGGTAGCTTAACACATCTCTTAGGATAGCCCTTTCCAGTAAACATTCAACGAGCGGCTTTCACACTTAAAAGAGGTAGCTCTTTCCACATCTTTTACTAAAAATATATTAGCTTTCACTCACCTAAAGAGGTAGCTCTTTCTTTCTTTAGGGCATACATAATATTTGACTTGTCGAGAGTAGCTTCACACTTCTAATAGGGGAAGCTCTTTTTGTTTCTCAACTTTTCTCTTTTCTATTTTAAAACAAATTCTTTCAAATTTGCAAAAAAAAAAAAAAATTCTTAATTCAACCACAAGAAGTATAATGTGTAAAACTAAAAGAAATCCAACATGGTCTAAGTTGCTACAATAGAGAAGTTGTGTGCTCTAGTGAGTAGCCAAGAATAAGGTGCACACTAAAAAAATTAGAACTCAAAATGGAACAAACTTGCATATGTCCATTCTAATACTAAAAAACTCCTCTATGTTTCCAATGCACCATCATAAGTCACAACTTGGCATGCAAAAGAGTTTACAATGAAACTTAAACCTTCCCCACACTTAAATCATACATTATCCTCAATGTGTGTAAAAGAGAAGCATGTAAGGCAATGTAAACAATATTAGGGAGGTAGTGGAATACGATTACTTTCCCAGTTCATATTGAAGAGTTTATGTTGCTTGGAACCAGCATAGTGTATCATTTGTTGTGCCCTAGCAGTTTGGGGGTCACTCAAGGTCCATAATTGACTGAGTAAGCATCCCCTTTATAATTGAGAAGGTTGGGTGTTGCAAATAAATTCTACAAGATATAAGGGAAGAACATTAAAGCTCAACAAAAATAAAATATCAAAAACAGAAAATAGAATCCCCTAATATTCTCAAAATAAGTACAAACTAGACAGGGCCAACCCTTGCCAAAAATACTAAATACAATGTTTGAAATGAAAGTACGAAATGAAATAAAAGAGAATCAATGCTCGCCCACGTCAGATGGGACAGAATCAGTCGGAGTATGCGGTGATATGGAGGAGTCGGTGCAGGAAAAACTAGAGCTGGAGGATGTACCAGCCATGATAATAGCTACAATGCATGGCCAAGGTTGGCCTAGATTTTTGCCTGAGTCACCAGGATGGTCTGTAGGCCCTCTTACAGTTATCGTATCTCAGCTCATGGCTCCTGAATCTCTAATCGTCGCCGAGGCGAGCTATTGTGGAGCTGGCTGCACTTGCTGGTGCAGTGGCTGATGGTAAGGATGACTCACTATCAAACTCATCATCTGACTCCTCATCCTCTGCCTCACCTCCCTCTGCTGGATCTGCTCTGTCTGACTGGGGATGAGGACCCAGCTAGAGTCGTGGCGGATGACCATCCCCATTAGCCACAGTGTATCCATGTGAAGGGGTATCAAACCGCATATGAACTCTTAACCCTGGACCCAATCTTCTAGCCCATGCCCCTTATGAGTCGTGAGATGAATGGGCCGATAAAGATCGCACCCAAGTGTACATACTGGCCTTGCTGCGCAATGAAGTCTGCCAGAAAGCTGAGGTGGATGGGGCAACGCTCGACCAAGCTATGCAGGAATAACATCTATTGTCACCCCACCACTCCTGTGTTGTCACCTTGCTCTATAAAAGATTAGGGATGACAGCGTCCACGTACTTGACTACTGCCCGAGTAAGGAAAGGGGCATTGGTGAGGCTTGGCTTGTAGCTCTTGTCGCGGCTCAAATCTTGCCATACTCCCTTGGCAATGACACTAGGACGATTGTTGACACGTCCGATTGTGTGAATACACCGCAAGTGCACTGGTGTCGAAGTAATAAAATACCCAGTGAGTAGGGTAGTCGAATCCACATGAAACAGGAGTACTTGTAATGATTAATTTTCAGTTATATAGTCAGAATCAATAATATGATGGAATGAGTTTAATGCGAAGATTATGAAAATCATAAGCAAGCAAAGAAACAAAGGAAATAAAAGAGATCTCAATCAATGAAGATGAGGTACCTGGGCAATGCTCTCCCTAGGATCTATCATGAAGTGCAAGACTTACTAAATGCCTCTAGATCGAGTTATAAGAGTCGAGGTGATCCAAGAACAATTGGTCCTTGCCTCTAGACCACCAATACTAGTCCCCTACGAGGTCCCGGTGGAGAAATCGCTCAATCTCAGCTCCTCACACCACATATGACAGCAATAAACTCTAGAGATACCTAAGAATGAAACTGATTCCTAAAGATAGATCTAACTCTACTTCTAGGTGAAAGATTCCTAACCCCCTACAAGGTCCCGGTGGAGAAATCTATCAATCTCACGCCTCACACCAAATATGGTTGCATAGAGCTTACGAAATTTGGGGATAGGAAATACTCAATCAGAGAGGAAAGCGGACACTCCACTATCTCATGATTCACTCTCTCAACTCTCTTCAATCTTGTATGTTCTAACCCTAATGGAGACCTCTCTCACCAAGGCAATGAATCAAGCACAATCAATCAATCATAAGGATGAATTAGATATGCAAGCATTGATTAAACAAGATTGAAACTCATATAAACTCGGATTTAATAGAAAGTATAAAGTAAATCAATTCATAAATATGATCCTAGGGTTCACATGCCCAAATACCTACTAGGGTTTAGCCCTCCATGGGGTTTATTACAAAGCAAGAGTCTCGCCAACTCTCTCTAAGGAACTCGGCAAAATAGCCCCGTAACGTCGAGAGAAGGGGTGCCTCCTCACAAAGGGGGTCGCAGTGACCAAGCCCAGGCGACTGTTTACCAAAAACACAGGTCTCTGCAAAGTCGTAAGACCATGTATGGGGGCTGACGCCTGCCCAGTGCCGGAAGGTCAAGGAAGTTGGTGACCTGACCTAGGATGTAGGAGATCATAACATGAGTGATTCGGCAGATTTGGAATATTCCTATATATCCACTCATGTGGTACTTCATCATACGATTCATATAAGATCCAATTACCGCGAGCAAACATATTAATGACAATGATGAGGAACGCATTTTAGCTATGCTGCTAACTATTTTTTCCATGATTGATAATCTACACTCTCCTTTTCTCCAAATGTTGGTGGCCAATCCGATCTATTATCTCGTGATAACTTATAACTACAAATACATGAATTGGTTATTCAATTCATTTCAAATAAGTTGTATCTTGTACAAAAAAAAATGGATTTTAGTAGTGGTTAGAGTATTGCTTTCATACGGCAGAAGTCATTGGTTCAAATCCAACATAATGAAAAGCAATATAAACCATGGAAATAAACCCCCTTGAATTCATGATGATAGCCTTAATGGGTCGCTCAATGTCTTCAAGGATCCTTCTCCGAAGCTAGGTCGCCAATGGCTCCCTGATGCTATGACGGCAAAAGATCTATGAAAGTTGGTGAAGAACAACCCCCAATATCGCCAAAGACCTCCTCCTTGAAACCCTAGCCTCTTTTGCCTTCAAACGTGCACAAAAAGCCCCCAAAGAATCGGCTAAAAGGGCTATTTATATGCTTGAACCACGTCTGTCACATGCCTCCAACCAACCATGTGAGATTCCACACGGTCGCATGGGCTGCCAGAATTTCCACGCGGTCACGTGAACAGTGGTTTTGCTAAAGTACTGTTATAGTAAATTGCTACAGTAATATACTACAGTATTATTCATAAACACGGTCCAAACTCTCTTCTCTTGAGGCCATATGGTCGGGCACACATCCATGTGATGAGTTCTAAGACATTCCTTCGTCGAATCATCCTTTGGAAGCTCTATCTATCTTCACACAAGAAGTGACATAAGGGTGTAACTGCCTTTATGCCCTTCTAATACACAAATCGGCTTAAATCCTCTCGATCTTAAAGTTTAATTAAGCATAAAGTTTTGTAATTAAGCATGCAGTCTTAGTTTGATTCATATAAGTTCAATTAAGCATAAAGTTTTGTAATTAAGCATGCAGTCTTAGTTTCATTCATATATATATATATATATGCATGTGTTGTTCTCAAGCCTTTGGTAGGGCAAGAGATTCATTTGAGTCGGTGTGAATCTTTAATTATCTTCGTTCTCGATCCTGTTCTTCTTCCTCTTATTATCATTATTTTAGTTTTCTTTCATGTTGACTTGATGAACCTTGTTTTGTTAATAAACTGGCTTTGAAAACCGTGCTTAAATTGGTGTTTAATTATCATGTTGCTTCTGCCTTTGAATAGAGTTATGTGAATTGTTTGAAAGCCAAAATTTTTTTAAATCCGTGCATAGGTGTATATTATGAGTATATGTGTGTATGTATGTGTTCTTCTTGCAATAACTTGTCATTCTAGTATAAATGTTCTTAGTTTCTACAAGCTTGTTTTTGGTTGTTGATAGATTGACCCACTTTAACCCTTGAGTTTTGTGGTTAGCTAGGACTAAAAATTTGAGTCAAAGGGTTAATTTTATCGTTTTTTATAAAGCCTCTCCTAGATGGGTGATCCTAGCTTCTAGACGTGGATTTTAGGCTTGAGAGAAGTTTGAGGTAAATGACCACTGAGAATTTCGTATTTTCAATATTTGAAAAATTAAATTTTAATTGGCAAAATAATTTCTTGGTATGGCATCCCTTCTAAATACTTACTTATTTTTGTTTATAATGAAATTTATTTATTATTGAATAAGTATTTTCATGTATTTTTTTTGCTTAATGATCTTTATTTGGTTTTTGATTTAATGATTATGCTAAGGCTGTGATTTCGGTTAGATGATTACCTTAAATTTTTAATTGTGAACCTTGTATGTATACAGGCGTCAGAATGCCGGCTATTATTTGGTGTTGAGTAAATCTTTCCCATTATTTATCTTATTTACTTATATAATTGTTTTACTATTATTTTGGAGGAATTGGTATTTTGAATTATTTTAATGGCTTGGTTGCTTAGTTTTTTATATTTAATTTCTACATCTTTCCATTTTTCTTGAAGTGGGGTTTTAAAATTTTTATTAGTATTTCTATGGATATGTGAATACGAGGAATTTGGTAATTTTTGAATTAATACCTTGCAAATATTTTTGTATCTAAATGCTTAGCCTCCAATTGAACAATGTATAGCCCTCTCAATGAGGTTGTTAAGCACAAGTCTTGTCGACAAGAAATTTTGGAAAAATAAACTTGCAGTTTCACACCATGTCTGTCGATGATATAATAACAGCCATATGACACTGTGTCCGTCAGTGAAATAATAACGACCATATAATATTCAGTCTCGGGTCATCGAGGGTAAATAAATGACTTCTGACATTTATATTGAAAATTGAGAAACATTTTAATTCTGTTTTGAATATCCATATTTTTTTTGCTATGGGATTTTATTTTTTAGACTCTAAATTCTTGGTGATTTGCATATTTGAAAATATTTTTTTATTAGAATATTTACTCCGCATTTAATTAGTATTCTTCTTATTTTCTCAGTGGATTGCTTTATCAGGATAGTGAGCTCACGTGGTTGTTTTCACTCTATCATATCAGGAGTAGTAGACCAGTGAGACTCCTAGCAGTGTTGTCAGTACCTATATTGTTTCTTCGTATTATGTTTGGAACTTTGGTGTAGTTTATTTTGAGGATTTATATTTTGGCCCCAGTATCTCAAACTTTATTATATTTTCTGTATTAGATAAATTTGTACTTCAGTAATAGGCTTGTATTTCTGCTTTGAGACAAGTTTTGAGGCTTGCAGGTTCACCGGGCCTAGGCCTTGTGAAACTGGCATCGTTTATCCACATTGTGGGTTTGGCTTAACTGGGTCTAGGGCGTGACAGTACATGAGGATAAAATGTTTGTTAATTTGAATGGAATATAAAAGTTTTCACAAAAGATGATAAAAGGCTAAGAAATATGACATTTATTAATTTGTTTTTGAAGTTGGTGTTAATCTTACGTGTGGCTACAGCAAGCCTATGTAAAATAAGTATTTTTTATTTTTTAAATTGATGAAAAATAATTTACAAAATAAAATGAGTGATCTGTGGTGAAAGGATTGTTTAATAACATATATTAAAAAAATATATATATTTGATAGTGTTTATATGGACTTTGGATAAAAAAAAGAAAAGGAAAAAATAATGAAAAAAAAATCAAATAAAAAATATAGGAGGGTCAAAATAAAAAAAAAAAACCACGAATTATGGCGTGGAAAATAAAAAAAATAATGATAAATATAAATCAATTTTTTTTAAAAAAAAATTTGAATCTAAAAAAGAGAGAGAATATATATATTTATGGATATATATATGGGTTTGAATTTCAAATACTTTAAATTAAAAAAAAAAGAATAGATAAATAAAAAAAAGATAAGAATTGAAAAAATTTGGATTTTTAAATTAAAAAATATATATATATCTAGTATCATTGGAGTTGGTGATTTGTTGAAAAGATCTCTCGTTGAGGATTTTTGGGGAACAAAAAAAAACAGAGGCCTTGACATACTCTTGGGGTAAGGAGAAATTTTCACGAAATTCCTCTAACTCCACCTTGAGGCCTTGACATACTCTTGGGGTAAGGAGAAAATTTTCATAAAATTCCTCTGACTCCACCTTGAGGTCTTGACATTCTTGGGGTAAAGAGAAAATTTTCATGAAATTTCTCTGACTCCACCTTGAAATCTTGACACTCTTGGGGTAAGGAGAAAATTTCTATGAAATTTCTCTAACTCCACCTTGAGGTCTTGACATTCTTGGGGTAAAGAGAAATTCTTACAAAAAATTATAAAAAAAATCTCTCCTCTTAAAAATGGAAAAAAAATTCTTGACGTGAAAGGAAAAGTAAAAAAATTAAAATTCCACAAAAAAAAATCTCTCTTCTTGAAATAAAAAAATTCTTGAAGTGAAAGGAAAAGTGAAAAAATGAAAATTCCACAAAAAAAATCTCTCTTCTTGAAATAAATAAATTCTTGAAGTGAAAGGAAAAGTGAAAAAAATGAAAATTCCACAAAAAAAAGAAATCTCTCTTCTTGAAATAAAAAAAATTCTCGAAGTGAAAAAATGAAAATTCCACAAAAAGAAAAAAAAAATTCTCTTCTTGAAGTGAAGAAAAAAAAAATTCTCGAAGTGAAAAAAATGAAAATTCCACAAAAAAGAAAATCTCTCTTCTTGAAAAATGAAAAATAATTCTTGAAGTGAAGGGAAAAGGGAAAAAAATGAAAATTCCACAAAAAGGAAATCTCTCTTCTTGAAGCAAAAAAAAATTCTTGAAGTAAAAGGAAGAGTAAAAAAAATGAAAACTTCACAAGCAAAAAAAAAATCTATTCTTGAAGTAAAAAAATAAACAACAAAATCTCTTTTCTTGAAGTAAAAATTCTTGACGTGAAAGGGAGAGTAAGATGAGAATTTTCACACAAAAAAAAAAATAAAAAAAATGAAAACTCCACAAATAAAAAGCTCTTTTCTTGAATTAAAAAAAAATCTCTTCTTCAAATGAAAGGAAGAAAAAAAATGAAAATTCTACAAACAAAAAAAAAATCTTTTCTTGAAGTGCAAGGAAGAATTAAAAAATGAAAATTTCACAAAAAAAATATATCTCTTTTCAACACTCATAAAAAATGTTGACAGAGATTTTCTTGAAGCTCATTATGAGGTCTCTCTCGCCAAAATTGAAATGGAGAACTCAATTGATGTCTTAGCTAATGAGAATCAAGCTCATGATTATAGCTTGAGATTCATTTTTTTAAAAAAATTTGCCAAGTTAATGACTTAATCATGTTGAAGTCCGCAACTTGAAAATTTAAAGGTCAAGGCTTACAAGCATTAAAGGGTCAAGATCTAAATGACAAATGCAACTCTAGAGTTTAAGACACAAGGACGCCAAACACCTGAGGAGTTACACAAGTCAGAGAGCTGAAGATTTTACAAGCACAAAGAGCCAAAATTTTCAGTGATAAAAGAAGCAAAGACGATCAAGTAGGCAGCTAATAAATGCAGAGTAGCCATAGCTAGAGAGTTATGCGATGCCTTAAGATACAAGCACGCATAAAGAGAATTTGAAGAAGGTCACAGTCACCAAGCTAGAGGATCTTCTCATATGCTTTAGCAAAGAAGTCAAGAGCATCAACCAAGTCAAAAAAAAAAAAAAAGAAGAAATTTGTAGAATATGACAAAAAAAAAGCTCTCTTAATATTTTTGCATTCTCGCTCATGATTATGTATTCACATATTCTTTGAAATCAATAAAAAAATCAATTTTATGTTCGCTCATTTATTTCTCATTCACACTTGTTTCTTAATCGGAGGTTCCCATGACATTGTTTGGGGTAATTAATATTAGGGGCTTGCCCCTAATAAAAGTTATGAACCTGCAATCATCTGAAATATAAAAAATAATTAAAATTTGATTTGTGATCCATGCTTTTTACCCGGTCAATCCTAATTAAAGGTCGGGTGGAAAGAAAGGAGCCCACAAAGTCTGGCACGCCCGGTGGGACAAACTTCTCCTCCCATCTTTGAAACAAAGTGTGAATGAGAAATAAAAAAATGAATGATAAAAAAAAAGTCAATTAGCATTATTAATGTGATGTTTTCCTTTTCAGGTTTCCATAATGGCACCAGTAAACAACACCAACAATGCAGCCTCATCATGCACCATTTTCCTTGGGGAAGGCACTCAGGTGAAGCTGCCTTATGCTTCTGTCTACACTGGTGTCACGGGAGTTGAAATCAAGTTTGGGACTGTCTCGGAGTATGTCAACTTTGTGCTAAGCCCACCATCATCACCATCAATGGGACATCGCTCAAATGTGATGTTGCCTGCTGAAGTCGAAGAAGGCGCTATTGCTGCTAAAACATCTGTTTTCGACAGACTCACCTTTCCAAAAAGAGTCATGAACATTAATGGAGGAGAGGATGAAGAAGAACATTCATTCACAATCACTGCTAGAGGGAAGGAGAGTGGTATCTTTAAGAAGCCTAATGCTACCCCAACAAAATCTTTCATGATGGGGCGCCCAAGACTGACTAAGAGGAAGATACCCTCACCTCAGGAGAAGGCAAGTTTTGTCTCTTTCCAAGATTCAAGGAATAGTTCTCCAAGTTCATTTGCAAACTCTTTCACACCACTACGAATGGTGAAGGAGAACTCCACAACTGGTGAGCTTCGATCCTAACAGACTGACATGAAGAAAGGGGGCAGACCACCAAGGTTCCATCAGTCGAAGAGCACTTTTGCCAAGAAAATTTATAATAACTACACCTCCTACAGGAAGCTTCAAACTGAAAAGATTACACCAAGGGATTTTTACCTAAGAAAAAAGAATTTACTCTCGGAGTCGCAAGCTTCCGTGTTTGATAGGCTTGCACTACCGAAGAAGCAAGCTTACAAGAAGACAACACCCTTTATTCCTCGTTCAAGGTTTCAGTGGATAAGGAAACAAGATGAAGAGATGGAAGATCTTGAAGTACACACTGTACTGGTGATTACTGAAGGGTTTGAACACCCACCTGAGCCTGAGCGTCCCTTCACTAGGCTGAGGAAGAAGATAACTGTGGGTACAAGTAGTATGCAAGAAGAAGATATTAATCAAGCATTACAAGAAAGGGCAAAAGCCTTCTCCTAAGCTGGGTTTCAAACTCCTCCTAGGAGGAATAATGACTCAAGTGAAGAAGAAGAAAATGACGACCTTATTTTCACATCGAACAAAGACCCAATGTTTGCAAAAATTAAAGAAGCAATTGGATCAACGAGAGAAGGATCACATATCTATGATGCATACTGTTGCATCTCTGACTGGTGTGATCTCTCGTTTGAGTGATCAAGTCCAAAATCTATTCCACGACAATTCAAGGGCTCATAGGCAAGCACCATCTGTACAAGTTATTCAAGAGGAAGAAGATGATGAAGAGGAAGTTCTTGGGTTACGTGCGCAAGCTGGAACATCGGCGGCACCTCAGCCAATGATATCCCGAGAAGAAGTACAAAAAATAGTTGCTGCACAATTGAAGCAAGCTAAGGGTGCTACAGTAAAAAGTGATGGAGATAAACCATACTCAAGCTTTCATGATCAAGTGGCTTATCCTAAGGGGTACAATGTTCTTAAGTTTAAGCAGTTTAATGGCTTAGGGAATCCTGATCAACATTTGGCCCATTTCATAACAGCATGCGGAGACACAAGCAATAACCCGTCTCTTTTGTTAAGACAATTTGCTGCTAGTTTAACTGGTGTGGCTTTTGAATGGTATGCAAACTTGCAACCTGAATCCATTCAGACATGGCAACAAATGAAGGACTCCTTTAGAGTTCGATTCGGTGGAGTTACTGATAAAATTACAATAGCTAATCTGGCTAACACAAGGCAGAACAGGGATGAGAAGGTTATAGATTATGTGATGAGATGGTGTAACTTGAGTATCAAGTGTGAGCAGCCACTCGATCAAGTGCAAGCAGTGGGGCTACTGGTGGAGAATATTGACAACTGGATGGCTCCATTTCTCAGCTCATCTGACATTCACACCTTTCAAGACTTGATCTCTCAAGTCAAAAAATTAGAAAGAACTAGTCCAAGGGTGGTATCAACAATGCAACCCACCAAAGTGGACAAAGAAAAACCAAGAAAGCCAGAAGGCGTGAAGCATGTGGCCTTTGCGACTGACAAGGTAAAGGAGGCCACTGCACCAACAAATTATAACAAGCCAAAACCACTATCACTTGGGAGTGGAAGTGAACCACCTAAGCCTATAAGTTCTCTTCAAGAGACGATGAGCAAAAAATATTCTTTTAGAAGGGACAAAGTGATGAAGATATTCAAAGATGCATTGAAAGTTGGTTTGCAGCTGCCAGAGAGCAAGCGACCAGAAGAGGCAGACAAGAAAGATCACCCAAAATTTTGTCCATATCACAGAATATTGGGTCATTCGATCAAGAATTGCTATGTGTTCAAGGATTGGATTGAGCGACAATATCAGGAAGGGAAGATCACTTTATCTAAAAATGTGTTGCTCGATCAACCAGCAGAGCACACCAACTATGTGTCAGTTGCATTGCAAGAAGAAGTTCTATGGGGGCAAGATGCCAGGGGCATTTTAGAAGGCATGCAAGCTGAGAGAGGTTGTCAAGTTCCCAAGGAGCCCGCTCCTCTTGGAGTTCCAGAAGGCTTATGGGAAATTTTTATCTCAAAAAAATCAAGAAAGATGTTGAAGAAATTGGGAGAGCTCCCTGGTATCAAGTGGCGGAGAGCTCAAGAACCAGATGAGAAGCCTAAGCAAAAAGCCAAGAAGAACAAAAAGATCAAGAACAAAAAAAAGAAGCAGAAGCAGATAAAGCCCGCTGAGTTCCACCATAAGAAGTCAATTATTGAGGAATATATTGACTCCTTGGAAGATTATCAGCAAAAGGAGAGAGCACTAATTACATTAGGTGATTACTTCCCTGGTGAGGTTAAGGAGCTGCTCTCAGATTTGGATGAGTCTCAAGATGAAGAACCTATGGTTGAGACTTGTCGAGTTATTACCATATATGAAGAAGAAACATGGGATGATGTTGATGATGAAGATGAGTTTGAGCTCTACTACCCAGATGATGGTGATTCTTTATCTGAACAGCTATATGATCGACATGGGAGGCCATATGTGAGTAAAAAGCAGAAAAAGAAACAAGCTTTTAAAGAAAGGGTTCGAATGGCGAATGCAAGGTTGCAGGAAGTTTCAACACAATCCTGTCAAGCAAGCCAGCATTATCCAAAGGAGAAACCAAGAAGAACACCTAAACATAAAATACTTAGAAAGGTGATGCCATATGAAGAGATTCCGTCCTTCATCCAAGAAGTGACATTTGACCTAACTCATCGGAAGCCACATATTCCAAATGGTGATGTTCCTTGGAATGAGTCTGGAGTCATAGAAACTGTGAATGATTCTTTCCACCAAGAGGAAACACATCCTCAACATAGTGAAGATCGAAGAATTGATATGGAGGAAGGAAGAGCACCTCAACTTCTAAGCAATGTAAGAGATGGGAGCTTTTCCATAAGAAGAGATAAAATTCAAGAATTATTTTGGAAGATGGTAAAGGAAGGTATATTGATTCTAAAGAAGAGAAAGGATGCTACAGCAAACATGAATGATCATCCTAAGTACTGTCCTTTTCATCATTTGACTGGGCATGAATTGGAAGATTGTCATGGCTTCAAGAGCTAGCTATATAAAGCACTTAATTCGGGTACCATAGATTTACCTGAGGAGTATTTTGAGATGTCAGGTACATGTTGTGCCTTGACAATCAAAGAAAGACATGATAATGGGTGTGTTCGCCAAGATGAGGAAGAGGAGCCTCGAATGATTAATAATGTTCGGAGGCTTCTTGAACAAGCACGTGGCACTAAGGATAAAGGGAAAGAGAAGGCGATCGACATAAATGAAGACATTCTGCAGCCACGGAAGAGCTCTACTTCGAAGACACAAGACTACAACATTGCTGCCCATTTGAAGAAAATTCCAGCTTAGTTAAGTGTCTTTGACGCGTTGATGATGTCGCAGGAGCTCAGAGACACATTGATCCATGTTTTGCAAAATCCAGAAGAATACCAAGCTTATTTTGCTGAAGCTCATATGACGGAAGCTCTCCATGCTTTTGGCTCTCCGGTGATTAAATTCTCAGAGAAAGACTTATTACTTGGGACAAAAGAGCATAATAGACCTTTATATGTTACTTGGTCTTTTGACGGGACAAGAGTCAACAGAATCCTCAGACCCAGGTTCATCTGTAAATCTGATGACTTTAAAGGCTTTGCATACCTTGGCTTTAGAGACATACCATTTGTCAGCTGAAAAGATTATTGTCCAAGGCTTCAACCAACATAGTCAAAAGGCCCTTGGGTCAATTACTCTCACTTTCAAGATTGGGAAGCTGACATCAGAGGTGAAGTTTCATGTTATCAACACTGATGCTTCCTATAAAGCATTGTTGGGGAGACCATGGTTACATGAAAATTATGTGGTTCCTTCCACTCTGCATCAGTGTTTGAAGTATATGAAGGATGATGATGTATACCGCATAGATGGGGAGATTCAACCATTTGGTGTACATGAAATCAGCTATGATGATGCACGATATTTTGTTGACACACCAAAAGGGGGTAAGCTTTCTACAGCAAAGGATGATGCTCTCATGAAGGTCACCAAGACTACCAAGGTCACTCAGAAGAAGGTTTCTTTCATACCTTTGAAACCACACTTTGGAAGTGAGACGGAATCTTCAGAAGAAGAAACAAATGATGAAGACATGCATGCCACCAATTCATCTTCTCACTCTCATAGGAGAAACCGGCACTTTGGAAGTGATGATTCTGACGGAGAAGGAACTTCATTTCCACCTATTAAAAAAGAAGATGATGATGAAAGTCCAATAGAAAATTCTCTTCATGTTACGAGAATACCAGAAGGCCTTTACAAAGCTCTTGATGAGTTGGATGTTAACTCAGTAGAACGGCTCGTCACCTTCTATGTGCCTTCTCGTCATCCGGAGGAGAGAGGAATCCTCTTCTATAAGTCTGATCCTAATAAGATCAATGATGAAGATATGTTGATGGTAAAGACAATGGGAGATGAAGAACCTTGGCCTTTGAGGATTCCAAATTACTATCCTCCTAGGCTAAGAAGACTCATAACACAAGCTGGGGTCAGTTTGAACTATTCAAGGGATAGACATGCTCTCTTTGAGAAACTTTGGCATCCTTTCAAGATTGCTATGCAAGGACAAGGCTTAAGCAGGAAGGGGCTTGGGTTTCAAGATGAGCAAGTATATGAATGTCATATGGTGTCGACTGTTGAAAGGTTAGATACAAAGGATGAAGATCCACTTGAAGAAGCATCAGATGATCATCTTGCGAAAGATATTAAATTGAAGGACGCACCCCCTGAGCTTGAAGACGGAGGACAAGCGACAATTGATGAGTTGGTAGAAATTAACTTGGGAAGTGAGGATGATCCTAAACCCACTTTCTTAAGTGGACAATTAACTCAAGAAGAAAAAGAAGCCATTCAAAGTATTCTCGTAGAGTATATCGACTGTTTTGCATGGAGCTATAAGGAGATGCCAGGGCTCGACACCGAAGTAGCAGTGCACAAACTCGCCATCGACCCAAATTTTCCACCAGTAAAACAAGCACCAAGAAAGATGAAGTTTGATCTGGAGGAGAGCGTTATTGAAGAAACCAAGAAACTAATTGAAGCTGGTTTCATAAGGGAAGAAAAATACCCTAATTGGATTGCCAGCATAGTGCCTGTCAAGAAGAAGAATGGCCAAATCAGAATATGTGTGGACTTTAGGGACTTAAACAAAGCATGTCCCAAAGATGACTTTCCACTACCTGTTATGGAGATCATGATTGATAACACTTCCTCTTATGAGATGTTTTCTTTCATGGATGGTTTCTCTGGGTACAACCAAATCAAGATGGACCTAGAGGATGAAAAGCACACTGCGTTCCGGACACCAATAGGTATCTACTACTACAAGGTTATGCCTTTTGGATTAAAGAATGCGGGGGCAACATATCAAAGAGCAATGACAAAAATTTTTGATGATTTAATTCACCAAGTCGTGGAGTGCTATGTAGACGATTTGGTGGTGAAAACACAATCAAAAGATCAACACCTCAACGACTTGAGAACGGTGTTCGATCGTATTAGAAAATACAATTTGAAGATGAACCCTTTGAAATGTGCATTTGGAGTATTATCTGGAAAATTCCTTGGATTCATCGTGAGACACCGAGGAATAAAAATTGACCCCTCCAAAATTAAGGCAATCATAGAAATTCCACCTCCAAAGACATTGAAGCAATTGAGGTCTTTCCAAGGGCGTCTTGCATATATTCGAAGATTCATCGCCAATCTTTCAGGAAGATGTAAGCCATTCTCTAAGCTGGTAAAGAAGAATGCTCCTTTTAAGTGGGACAGCGAATGCCAAAATGCTTTTGAAGAAATCAAGCGCTACTTACTGATCCCCCAGTGTTAGCAGCACCGATTGCAGGAAAGCCACTAATCTTATACACAACAGCCTTGGATGGATCCCTTGGAGCTCTACTAGCTCAAGAGAATGAAGAGGGAAAGGAGAACGCCCTATATTACCTTAGCAGGATGTTGGTGGGCGCAGAAAACGGGTATACTCCTATTGAGAAACACTGTCTTTCTTTAGTGTTTGCGGTAAAGAAGCTTCGACATTATCTTCTCTCACATAAGGTGATTCTCATCTCAAGGATAGACCCACTCAAGTACTTGATGTCAAGACCATTGCTTACTGGAAGATTAGCAAAATGGGCATTAATACTTATGGAGTTCGACATAACTTACACTCCACAAAAAGCGATCAAAGATCAAGCATTGGCAGATTTTCTCGCAGCACATCCTTTGCCCGATGAATCTCCTTTAAAATGCGATATCCCTGATGAAGAGACTTTGACAACTGAAGAAGGAGAAAAATGTTGGAAGATGTACTTTGATGGAGCTTCTTCCATCCAACCAGCTGTTAGACCTAAAATTCCTCAAATCAGAGCTGGCATTGGACTCATCTTCATTTCTCCAGACGGTGGGATCCTGAGATACTCTCTTTCCTCGCTAAAGCCATGCACTAACAATGAGGCAGAATATGAAGCTCTTATTGCTGGATTAGAGCTAACAATCAAGATGAAGATTCAAAGTTTGCATATATATGGCGACTCACAACTTATTATAAATAAAGTTGAAGGAAGTTTCAAGACTTATAAGCAAGAGCTTCTTCAGTATCATTGGAGAGTTATTGAATTATTGAAGCAAATTCCTGATGTTAAGCTGGAGAGAGTCTCTAGGTCCGCTAATGAAAAAGCAGATAGCTTAGCCAAATTGGCAAAAGAACTAGCTGATCCAGATCAAGAGGAAATCCAAGTCACCATTCGAAACAGCAGGGTCTTGAGTTCATGTCTTGATGAAGAGTTTGAAAACAAACACCTTAGGGAAGAAGAAGTTCTAATAGTGGCTGAAGATGATTGGAGGGAGCCCTTCATTAAATATTTGAAGTATAGGGAACTTCCAAACGAAAAGGCTCTGGCAACACAGTTAAAGAAAAGGGCAATAAGATTTACCCTTGTTAACGACGTTCTTTATCGAAGATCATATGATCAACTCCTACTAAGATGTCTCTCAAAGGAGGAGTTTGAAGAAGTTATGCATGAAGTCCATTCTGGTATATGTGGAGCTCACCAGTCAGGACCCAAGATGCGGTTAAAGATCAAACATATTGGTTATTATTGGCCAAGCATGATGAACGATTGCCTACAATATGCAAGACGGTGCAAATTGTGTCAAGCTCATGGGGATTTCATTCATCAACACCCCAACCCTTTGCACCCTACAATCTCTTCATGGCCTTTTGAGATGTGGGGGACTGATGTGATAGGCCCTATTGAGCCTCAATCATCAAGAGGGCATCATTTTATATTAGCTTCCACTGATTACTTTTCACGATGGGCGGAAGCTATCCCTTTAAAGGAAGTAAAGGTGGAAAATATTATCAAATTCTTCAAAGACCATGTGTTATATAAATTTGGAACGCCTCGAAGGATCATCTCTGACAACGGGCGAGCATTCAGAAGCTTCAAGGTTGGAAGGTTTGCTCAGCATCACAAAATAGATTGGAGGTATTCCTCTATCTATAATGCTAGAGCAAATGGTCTTGCAGAAGCATTCAACAAAACATTATCCAAGTTGTTAAAGAAAGCGGTGTCGAAAAGTCAAAGGGATTGGCATGAAAGACTTCCGGAAGTCTTATGGGCATACCAGACAACATATCGAACACCAACTCAATCAACACCATACTCATTGGTTTTTGGTACAGAAGCTGTTCTTCCACTTGAAGTCCAGATTCCATCTTTAAGAATTGCCTTACAAAATGAACTCACGAATGAAGATAGAGTTCGCTTGCGTTTGGATGAACTTGATGCTTTAGATGAAAGGAGGCTAGAGGCTCAACAGAATCTAGAAGTTTACAAAGCAAGAATGGCACTAGCTTACAATAAGATGGCTCGCATTCGAACTTTTGAGAAAGGAGAGATGGTGTGGGTGTTAAGAAGACCTATCATCGTTAACAAACATGCTGGGGGCAAGTTCAAGTCAAATTGGGAAGGCCCATACATTATAGAGGTCGTCTATGAAGGAGGAGCTTATCAGCTAGTTGACGCCGATGGAAGAAGACCTATGCCGCCCATCAATGCGCGCTTCTTGAAGAAATATTATCCATGATATAAAAATGTAAAAAAAATGTAAAAAAAAGAAGAAGAAGAATTTGTGATTGTCTATGACGGAATGTCCAGTGCTCTTGTTTGAGCAAGTTGGTCAAGCATGATATATGCTTCTCGAGACAAATTACGAGTTCCATTATCTTGTTTTTTCTTCTCTATTTGAATAAATACATATTGTAAAATAAAAAGAATCTTGTGATTGTCTATGACGGAACGTCCAGTGCTCTTGTTTGAGCAAGTTGGTCAAGCATGACATATGCTTCTCGAGGTAAAACACAAATTCTATCATGTTGTCTTCTTTTTCAAGTTGAATAAAGACATGATTTCATGAATTTTGAAATGACTCTTGTGGATTTAGCTCTAAGAGACTACGTGCAAATCTTATAAGAAACTATAAGATCGAGTAAAAAAAAACAAAGGAAGAAAAAATTTATGAAAATAAAATAAAAACAAAAGAAAAATAAATTCAAAAAAAAAAAGCAAAAAAAGAAAAAAAGAGAAGAAGAAAATCAAGGAAGTGATGAATTTTGAAGGCAAAATCTGCAGTTTTTTTCATAAAAGCTCTGTTTTGATCAAGTAGCTCATCGGGTATTCAGATCAGCTCTGATCGTAATGAAATTTTAAATACAGTACAACCACATGTTGAAATTAAATTTTGAGTTCTGATGATTTTCAAAGAAATTTAAACTTCAAGCTAAGTGTTATGAAATTTGTCCTTCAACGATCAGAGTTGATCAAAGCTTAATCGGATTGTGATAACTTCTCTGATTAACCTGTAAATTTTATTGAAACTTTGAGATGTCATAATGTTTCATATGAACGGCTATGATTATATTTTAAGTTCAAAACAATTCGTAAAAAATTCGTGACTCAACAGTGAAATCCATTGATAATCATCATGGAAATTGTTTGCCATCAAGTTGATGATTGAATAGTTGAAAATTATGGGATCTTTTTGAAAATATTTTTACATGGTCATGACATTTTCGTCTTCAATATGGATGGTGGAGATTGGGTTTGAGGTTTATTTACCTCTCATAAAAATTCATAAGCTTAAATCAAATTTTTGTTAAGCATTATGGTCTCCATTGTTGATTTTTTAAGTTGATGATCAGATGGTTAAAAAAAAAAAATCACTTTGAATGCAAGAATGCATTGCAGATCTTCGGGTCGCTCGCTCATACCTTCCTCCCACAATTATTGTGTGTAAGGAAGTTACGAGGGGGGCATTTGTTTATATGGACTTTGGATAAAAAAAAAACAGAAAAGGAAAAAATAATGAAAAAAAAGAATCAAATAAAAAATATAGGAGGGTCAAAATAAAAAAAAACCACGAATTATGGCGTGGAAAATAAAAAAATAATGATAAATATAAATCAATTTTTTTAAAAAAAATTTGAATATAAAAAAAGAGAGAGAATATATATATTTATGGATATATATACGGTTTTGAATTTCAAATATTTTAAATTAAAAAAAAAAGAATAGATAAATAAAAAAAAAATAAGAATTGAAAATTTTTGGATTTTTAAATTAAAAAAATATATATCTCGTATCATTGGAGTTGGTGATTTGTTGAAAAGATCTCTCGTTGAGGATTTTTGGGGACCAAAAAAAAACAGAGGCTAAAAAGAAGATTTGGAAAAAAATCGGGGAGAGAAAAAAAAAATACAGAGAGAGCTTCTAGTGAGAGAGAAGGAAAAATTGCAGAGAAGGGAGACGAAGAGAGGAAGGGAGGAAGAAGAAGAGATCCTTGCTTTTATTGGAGAGAGAAACAGAGAGTTTTAAGGGAAGAAGAGAAAGAAGGAGACGGGACGCTCATCCTTCTTACGGGAGAAGGAACAGGAAAAAAAGAACATAAGGAGTTAGGCAATTAAAAGGTTATGATTCTCTCAATGTTAAGTTCATAGCATGATGTATATGCATATATAATTCGTAGCTTGCATGCTTAGAAAGTCTTGACATGTTGAGATGGACACATGTTTACATTCTTAAGATGATGCCTTGTTTTATGCAATGAGAGATTGCTTTCTATAGTATGTTCAGCATGTAGACATTCACAAGTCTTTTGCTCATTCTCTTTGCAATCCCATCCCATCCATGTTCATATTTCCTCACTTCACACTCCATCCTCTCCTTTGTTGTGTCATTAAAATAAAAAGAAACATCATTTTTGATGCGGGCCGCATAGAGGAGCTAGCTTGCGCCTACATGGAGAAGTGGGACATGACCTAGCTAGGGTAGTGGGACATAACCTAGCTAGGGTCAATTTGGTCATTTGTCCCGAACAATGATTTTTGGTGTTTTAAGGGTCCCACTAGATGGAAGACTGGTCAACGATCCTCGAAATCATCAAATTTGCTGTTTTTTTGGTAATAATTGATCGGGTCATATCTTAAGATATTAATCTCCCTGTTTGGCTCAATCATCAAATTTGGTGTTTTTGGTAATAATTGATCGGGCCATATCTTAGGATATTAATCTCCCTGTTTGGCTCGCCGTTTTTGGCAATAGTTTTATTTTGATTTGAATTTATTTTCCTGCTGTCAATTGAGGATTTGCTATTTTTGGCAAATTTTTGATTTCTTTCCCTTTTGTGTTCTTGTTAGGGTTTCTTCGTAGTCTATTTAATGTAAGCCTTGACGGCAATAAAAGTTCAGTTTTGAATGAAATGAAATTTTGATTTGTTTTTTCTTCCTCTCTAATCCCTGGGTATTCTTAGACTAAACAGGAGTTGGAGTTTCTCGTTGTTGGCTTGGGCATTCTCAGACTAAACAAGCCTTCAACCTTATATCCCGCTGCGTCAGTTGGTACCAGAGCTTCGTTCGTTCTTGGAGGCGACATGGCACCTAGACGTGAGCAGAACCTTCAAGATATCTATGAGCGCGATCAGATGAATCAATTGGAGCAAAAATTGGTGCAACGAATGGATCAACGATTTGAGGGCATGATGGACA
The DNA here is from genome assembly GCA_020875875.1 of Dioscorea alata. Taxonomy (NCBI): domain Eukaryota; kingdom Viridiplantae; phylum Streptophyta; class Magnoliopsida; order Dioscoreales; family Dioscoreaceae; genus Dioscorea; species Dioscorea alata. Next base: position 12,093,724 of record CM037018.1, read on the forward strand.
TGTTGACCCAAAGGATGGCGGCAATGACAAGTAATCAGGTACCAAATATTTCTCAAACTAATGTTGGTCCTGGAGAGGAGGTGACTCAATATAGGAGGGGTCCTGCGGAGAACGACCAGAGACGATGGGAGACGGGAATGCGTACTGAGATTCCTGAATTCCATGGAGGCCTGCAACCAGAGGAGTTCCTCGATTGGTTGGTGATTGTGGAGGAGATCTTGGAATTCAAAGGCGTACCGGAAGATAAGCACGTACCTTTAGTAGCCACCAGGCTTCGGAATCGAGCCACTGCTTGGTGGCAACAATTGAAGCTTACACGAAGCCGGTTGAGGAAGCCGAAAATTTGTACATGGGAGAAGATGAAGAAGCATCTACGTGCACAATTCCTTCCCTACAATTTTCAAAGGTTGATGTATCAAAGGCTACAAAATTTGAGGCAAGGTACCAAGTCGGTGGATGATTACACCACGGAGTTTTACCAACTTGTGGCTAGAAACGAGATCCAGGAGACGGAGGATCAGTTGGTGGCACGTTACATTGGAGGATTGAGGATGTAGATTCAGGATACTGTTAACATGTTTGATCCTATTTCTGTATCTGCAGCACATCAGAGGGCTTTACAGGTGGAGAAGCAAGAGAGGCGTACTTCTAGCATCTCTGGGATGCATAGTAGCGGTGGTAGCAACAACAATTCCTCTAGTGGCATGAATCATACTGAAGAAAGTGGTGGCAGGGCTACAATCCAAACCGGCAAGGCTAGCAGTAGCAATAGCACCTTTCGGTGCTTTGGGTGTGGAGAATCGGGACATAGGCTTTCTGAATGCAAGAAGGCAGCCGGAAAGAAGGTCCTTCTTGTTGATGTAGCAGACGAAGATGAAGTGGCCTTGGAAGATCAACCTGATAATCCGGAGGCTGAGGAGATTATCGGGGGAGATGTGGGTACTGCATTGGTGGTTAGGAGGTCGTACCTAACACCACGAGCAGTTGAAGAAGATTGGCTACGGAACAATATCTTCCAATCTACATGTACCATCTTAGGCAAGGTATGTCGTTTTGTGATTGATGCAGGTAGCTGTGAGAACATTATTTCTGCAACAGCAATTCAAAAATTAGGGGTCATAACTGAAGAGCATCCTAGGCCTTATAAGCTTACTTGGCTCAAGAAAGGGGGCGAGGTAACCGTGTCTAGACGCGCTTTGATCTCCTTTTCCATTGGGTTAAAGTACAAAGATGATGTCTGGTGTGATGTGGTCGCAATGGATGCATGGCACCTGCTGTTGGGCCGACCCTGGCAATACGATCAGAGCGTTGTGCATCATGGAAGAACCAACACGTATAGCTTCACTAAGGATGGGGTCAAGATTGTGTTACTACCTAGCAGGGATATATCTCAATCAAGCCCTGTCAGGGACAGTACCAATCTACTGACCTTGACCAAATTTGAGGAAGACTTTGTGGGCGGATTGCCTACGGGAAAATACAAGGAGGATGCGGAAAAAAGATGTCGGCATCTCGAATTCGAAATGGGTGATTATGTTTGGGCTGTCCTTACCAAAGAAAGGTTCTCTGTGGACGAATATAACAAGTTGTCCGCCAAGAAGATTGGGCCTGTGAAAATCATTGAAAAGATCAACCCCAATATCTACCGACTTAGGCTACCAAGCCATGTTCGAACCGCTGATGTGTTTAATGTCAAACACTTGGTGCCTTATTATGGTGATTCCTCAGATGATGAAAATTCGAGGGCGAATTCTGTTCAGCCTTGGGGTAATGATGCGGGCCGCATAGAGGAGCTAGCTTGCGCCTACATGGAGAAGTGGGACATGACCTAGCTAGGGTAGTGGGACATAACCTAGCTAGGGTCAATTTGGTCATTTGTCCCGAACAATGATTTTTGGTGTTTTAAGGGTCCCACTAGAAGGAAGACTGGTCAACGATCCTCGAAATCATCAAATTTGCTGTTTTTTGGTAATAATTGATCGGGTCATATCTTAAGATATTAATCTCCCTGTTTGGCTCAATCATCAAATTTGGTGTTTTTGGTAATAATTGCGTCGTTGTGCCTGGGCTGTGAGGGCTCGTTTGGCTCGCCGTTTTTGGCAATAGTTTTATTTTGATTTGAATTTATTTTTCTGCTGTCAATTGAGGATTTGCTATTTTTGGCAAATTTTTGATTTCTTTCCCTTTTGTGTTCTTGTTAGGGTTTCTTCGTAGTCTATTTAATGTAAGCCTTGACGGCAATAAAAGTTCAGTTTTGAATGAAATGAAATTTTGATTTGTTTTTTCTTCCTCTCTAATCCCTGGGTATTCTTAGACTAAACAGGAGTTGGAGTTCCTCGTCGTTGTCTTGGACATTCTCAGACTAAACAAGCCTTCAACCTTATATCCCGCTGCGTCAATTTTTAACCCTGATGATCATCTCTGCTTCAAGCCATGCCATTGCCTTATTGCTAGAATATACTTTCCAAACAAAATTTGCACCACTTGTGTTATCATGCATGTGAAATGTGTATGTCACTCATAAGTTCAATCATTACTACCAAACATTGTTTCTGTCATCTTAGATGTATACATTGTCATAGACAATATATGAGATATCTAAGAGTCATGTCATGATTAGAATGAAGCCTTAATTTAGTAAGAATCACCTCTTTAGGTTATCAGTTAAAAAAATGAAATATTCACAAGAATTATGGAAATTGTAGCGTGTAAAATTTCCAAAGTTTATTGATGAAGTTTGGGGGAAAATGCCAAAAATAGAAATTTGAGGACTAATCTGCAAAATTTTAAAAAAAAAAGAAGAAGGGGAAATATAGGAGGTCGTGCGTCTGTTTATTAAAAAAACTCTTAGGAAAATAAAAAAGAGAGTTATTTGCAAAAGTTTGAGCGTAGATGTGAAAAGGAGAAATCTAGGGGGTTTAGTTGCAAAATTGTGAGAACGTGTGAAAATATGAAAGCTAGAGGGTTTAAGTGCAAAAGCTATAAAAAAATATAGAAATGTGAAAGTTTGGGGTTTATTTGCAAATTTTGATAAAATGTGAAAAAATGTGAAAGTTAGAAGGGCGAAGTTGCATAAATCCTTAAATTTATGAAAAGAAAAGAATTTGTGGGCTAATGTGCAAAATCGTCATGAGAGGGGTATTTATGTATAAAAAAAGAGATAGAAAAAAAAATATAGAAATGATGAAGGATGAGTGAGAAAAGAGAAGAGAGGAAAAAGAGAAAAAAAAATGAAGAGGAAAAAAATGAGAGATGAAAAAAATGAAGAGGGGAAAAATGGAAAAAATGAGATATGAGTGAAATAAGAAAAGGAAAAAAAAATGATGAAGGATGAGTGAAAAGGAAAAAAGAAAAAAAATATGAAAAGTGAGTTTATTGGTGTGAGGGTGTTTTTATAATTTTCTTCTCTTTTTGCAGGACTTCTCTTTGGAAAATTCCTCTAACTCCACCTTAAGGTCTTGACATACTCTTGGGGTAAGGAGAAAATTTCTATGAAATTTCTCTGACTCTACCTTGAGATCTTGACACACTCTTGGGGTAAGGAGAAATTTTCACAAAATTTCTCTAACTCCACCTTGAGGTCTTGACATACTCTTGGGGTAAGGAGAAAATTTTTATGAAATTTCTCTGATTCCACCTTGAGGTCTTGACATACTCTTGGGGTAAGGAGAAATTTTTATGAAATTTCTCTAACTCCACCTTGAGGCCTTGACATACTCTTGGGGTAAAGAGAAAATTTTCATAAAATTCCTCTGACTCCACCTTGAGGTCTTGACATTCTTGGGGTAAGGAGAAAATTTTCATGAAATTTCTCTGACTCCACCTTGAAATCTTGACACTTTTGGGGTAAGGAGAAAATTTCTATGAAATTTCTCTAACTCCACCTTGAGGTTTTGACATTCTTGGGGTAAAGAGAAATTCTTACAAAAAATTATAAAAAAAATCTCTCCTCTTAAAAATGAAAAAAAAATTCTTGAAGTGAAAGGAAAAGTAAAAAAATGAAAATTCCACAAAAAAAAATCTCTCTTCTTGAAATAAAAAAATTCTTGAAGTGAAAGGAAAAGTGAAAAAAATGAAAATTCCACAAAAAAAAGAAATCTCTCTTCTTGAAATAAAAAAAATTCTCGAAGTGAAAAAATGAAAATTCCACAAAAAAAAAATCTCTCTTCTTGAAGTGAAGAAAAAAAAAATTCTCTAAGTGAAAAAAATGAAAATTCCATAAAAAAGAAAATCTCTCTTCTTGAAGCAAAAAGAAATTCTTGAAGTAAAAAGAAGAGTAAAAAAAATGAAAACTTCACAAGCAAAAAAAAAAAAAAATCTATTCTTGAAGTAAAAAAATAAACAACAAAATCTCTCTTCTTGAAGTAAAAATTCTTGACGTGAAAGGGAGAGTAAAATGAGAATTTTCACACAAAAAAAAAATGAAAACTCCATAAACAAAAAGCTCTTTTCTTGAATTAAAAAAAAAATCTCTTCTTCAAATGAAAAGAAGAAAAAAAAAATGAAAATTCTACAAACAAAAAAAAAAAATCTTTTATTGAAGTGAAAGGAAAAATGAAAATTTCACAAAAAAAAAAAATCTCTTTTCAACACTCATAAAAAATGTTGACAGATATTTTCTTGAAGCTCATTATGAGGTCTCTCTTGCCAAAATTGAAATGGAGAACTCAATTGATGTCTTAGTTAACGGAAATCAAGCTCATGATTATAGCTTGAGATCCATTTTTAAAAAAAAAAAAAAATCAAAATTGCCAAGTTAACGACTTAATCATGTTAAAGTCCATGGCTTGAAGATTTAAAGGTCAAGACTTGAAAGCATTAAAGAGTCAAGACCTGAATGACAAATGCAACTCTGGAGTTTAAGACACAAAGAAGTCAAGGGCTGGAGGAGTTTCACAAGTCAAAACATGAGGATTTTACAAGCACAAAGGGCCGAAGTCTTCAGTGATAAAAGAAATGAAGATGATCAAGTAGACAACTCATCAATGCAGAGTGGCCGCAGCTTAAAAGTTATGCAATGTGTCAAGATGCAAGCACAACTAAAAAAATTGAAGGAGGCCCTAGTCACCAAGCTAGAGGGTTTTCTGATTAACTTTAGCAAAGAAGTCAAGAGCATCAACCAAGTCAAAAAAAAAAAAAAAAAAAAAAAAAAAAAAAAAAAAAAGAAATTTGTAGAACATGACAAAAAATAGCTCTCTTAATATTTTTGCATTCTCACTCATAATTATGTATTCACATATTCTTTGAAATCAATAAAAGAAATAATTTTGTGTTTCTTCATTTGTTTCTCATTCACACTTGTTTCTTAATCGGAGGTTCCCATGACATTGTCTGGGGTAATTAATATTAGGGGCTTGTCCCTAATAGAAGTTATGAACCTACAATCACCTGAAATATGAAAAAAATTAAAATTTGATTTGTGATCCATGCTTTTTACCAGGTCAATCCTAATTAAAGGCCGGGTGGAAAAAAAGGAGCCCACCGGTAGTATTGGCAATTATGTAATTATACTTTATTTTCATCATATGAAAACTCTTCGTAAAATATATATATATATATATATATATATATATATATATATATATATATATATACACAATAAAAAATTTATTTATACATGTCAATGTTTCAAACTTGCCATGTATCGATCCAGCGCGTAAAATTCATGGATCCACTGTTCACTAGCATACACCAAATAAAGTTGCTATTGATCAATGAAAAAATTAATTAAAAAAAAATTACAAGAAGTCTGCGAGGAAGAAGGCTAATCAACGTTCACCGCCCTCAAGTAGACAAGTCAGACAAAGAAATGGTTGACGTGGAGGCGAGAATATCGTAATTAATTACCACGGCTGCCGGCCACATGAACGCCGGCTTAAACTGAGGCACCAACGGCGGCGCCACTGCTCCACCAATGATCTGCACCACAACCTCTGCTTTTGGTCTCTCCACCGGCGCCGGGTGGCTACAAGCCAGCCCCAGCTGCAGCAGTCTCCTCGCCTCCTCGTGGTCATACTGACCAGCCAGCCTCACGTCTACGGAGTCCAGTATCCTCCCCTCCCTGTGCAGCTTCCATACCCAGTCAACCAGGGATTGAAACGCAGAAACATCGCAGCGTGGACGACGACCGCACACGGTCTCCAGAATGACCGCACCGAACGCGTATACATCGGACTCACGCGTGGCCTTCCCGGTGTGGAAGCATTCGGGGGCAATGTAACCGATGGTGCCAGGCACGCCAAGGTGCTCCAGCTCAGCGTAGGAGGTCTTGTCCGTCTCGAGGGCACGCGCCAGGCCGAAGTCACCGAGACGTGCGTTGAATGCAGCGTCGAGCATGATGTTCGAGGCCTTGAGGTCTCTGTGCACGACCCTTTCGTCGTACTCGTTGTGCAGGTAGTGCAACGCCGAGGCCACGCCGGTGATGATGTTGTACCTCAGACTCCAATTCAGCACTGGACCTCCGAACAAGTGCATGTCTAAGCTTCCATTAGGCATGTATTCATACACTAAGAGGAGTACTCCGTTCTCGTGGCACCATCCTGATAATTAATCAATCCGAACCCAATAGTTTAATTGTTTTAGAGATTCATATATAAATGAATTGAGTTTACTTACCAACTAGCTTGACCAAATGCTTGTGACGTAGCTTGTTGATGATGATGAGCTCGGAGAGGAAATCGTCCTCACACTTGGTGCTGTCTCTAGAGAATTTCTTCACGGCTACCTCTGTGCTATCCTCCGGGAACACACCCATGTAGACAACCCCAAAGCCTCCCTGTCCTAGCCTCATTTTCTCATCAAAGTTATTGGTGGCTTTCTTCAGCTCTTTGAACTTGAACTCTTTTGGAGTTCCTGGCAACCTTTTGAGAGTACTCATTAGCATAACCGGGTCCCTCTTCTTCATGCGCATTTTATACAGTAAGAAAGATCCAACAACCGCAACCACTGCAATCGATGCTACAATGATCACAACCACCAGCCAGGCGGCTATGCCATCATTATTATCATCTCCGGGTATAGCCTCAACACTGAGGTTCCATTTGAGGACACAATTAAGCTCAACGTTGGTGCTGGTTGAGGCAGCGAAACCAAAGTACGACTTTGGAGCAACAAATAAACTGATATCAAGATCTTTACTTAGGACTGGCACGATGGGCTTATTCTCACCTTCGACAGCCATGGACACATTGATCTGATGAGCAAAACCATCATAGTCAATCCAGACGGTGTAGTTTTTCGTCGGAAAAGATGAGATATTAATGCCAATTGTTGACAGTGGCTCGGTGGCAACGGACTTGACACTGTTGATATTCAGACCAACATGGTTGTCATCTGGATCATTATTAGCCTCTTGTTTGACAGTGTCAAACTCCACGGCTATTATCTGATTAGAAGGTTTACCATCAAGAGTTTCGTTGGTGAGGCCTAGGTAGCCACCGAAGCTAGCCAGAGGAGGCTGAGCAAGAGATGGTAGAATAACAAAAACCATGCCTTCGCCAGGAGAAAGGGTCATATTGGCTATGTTTATGAGGAATGACGTGGAGAAGGAGGCTGTCTTGTTTGTTGTGGAGTTCAATGGTTGCCAGAGATTAAATGTTTTGTTATAGATTATGCGGCCGGAGTTGTTAACCATGGTATTCTGAGAGCCAGAGTTACCGGTGTCTTGGGTGAGCTTTAATGCCCCTGTTCCATCAGTACCACTGGAAAAGAAGAAATCTTTGGTATTGCTTTGGTTGAAGTTTGTGAAAACGAAGCTTGTGGAGGGGAAGCAGTCGCCACTGGCTGGGAAGAGGAAGATGAGAAGAGCGAGGATGAGGCTTTTGGATCTCTGCATCTCAGGCTTATTATTGTTCTTTCCATTTTGATCATCACTTGAGAATATATTTAATACAGAAAGATGTTGTATTGCCTTACTTGTCAATTTGATGACAGCAACGTTGCCTTGTGCTAGTTTATCTTGTTTTGGACATTTGCTTGGAAGTTCCTATATGGAAATTGTGAACCTTGTTCCTAATATACTTGAAGAAATAGTAAGAGGACTTAAGGAAAAAGGAAGTTCTCATGGTATTTGCATCTCAGCTTTGTCCAGAGCCATTCAATATACTCTAACAAATGTTTTGTTCCAAGATAAGTTTTGAAAAAAAAAAAACGAAAACAATTAAACCAAACTAAATTAGGCGACCTTTGCATTATTTAATTAAAATTTTTTAAATACTTTTGGCTAAATTGATGTGAAGATGAATATCTATATATCATTTTATATTAAATATAAGGTTATAGAGAATATTTGGTTCAAAAATTCAAGTTTTTAGAGAATGAGCTCACATGTTGTGAAGACGAACAGGATAATGGTTTTAAAGGTAAACGATGTAAGCCAAATTTTCTGGAAACTAGTTGAGTAAGACCAAAACATTTTGTGAAAAATCTTCTGTACAATCGAAAGTCTAACACAGAAAATTCATTCGGCAGTGGAGTTTTCATAGAAATTTCTCTCTATGAGAACGAGGCTTTATAGAGAGACTTCACGCAACCAGATCCTTAGACAATGCCATGTAGCTTCCAGATTTCATGCACTTCCAATGCTAGTAGTCTAAATGGAAAGTTGGACAATATCAACCAAAGAAATTGGAGAATAGCATCAAGAAATAGTCACAAAGAATTATCACCACATTTATCACTGTAAATTGCAGAAAAGTCTAGGCCATGGATACAAAGTTATCTGATGACAATTTTACAGCTTATCTACAATGAGCTACAATTTACAAGCCACCATTGGCTTGAAGCTCTGAAGGATCAATGAGACCTTCTAAGACAACGAGCTGGTCCAAAAGCGCAGATTTCTCATCTTCAAGAGTCTTCACTTCCGCTTCAACACCACCGAGTTCTTTCCCCACTGAAAAGCTCTCTTCCTCCAATAATAGATACTTGCGCCTTAATGTCCGATATTCATCACTGAACCCTGAGGAATCAGGAAAAGAATCTGGAGTGGATCTATCAGAATGTGGGAATGGAGGAGTGACAGCATTCTTTAGGTTTGTCTTAGATCCTTTTCTTGTCTTGTGAGAGGGCTTAGGAATCTCTTTCATCTGACTAGCAGATGCAACCAGGGATAATGCTTTTTTCTTCTGAGGTTTCTGCTGGGTAACTTCCTTGCCAGTCATGATTCGAGGTTCTTGCATTACAACCTTGTGGTCTACAATGCGAACACACTGTCAGTATGGAAGTAACGGCATGTTAGGCTCATAGCATTAAGCAGACAAGCATTTGGAAGAAAGATACAAAATCTAAATTCTACCTTATGCAAGTGATGGTGCAAAAAAAGGAAAATACTATATGCCTGACCCATTAAACGAACATTATCATGGCACACAGAACAAAGGAATGCACCATTAACTGCCACCTGAGCATTGAGTCACTATTAGCTTTGTCAGCAATATTATAGCAAGGTAGACAACGTTCGTAAGCATAACTCAGGGAAGAGGGAGCATACCAAAGCTAGAATACTTAAAGTAACAAGTTAAGATGAGAGAGCTTGCTTAGAAGGTTATTAGACAGGCTGCCACAGAACAGAATCTTGAAATAACATGCAGATACATGGTTATCCAGACATCAAGATAAGAACCTCACCCCTAAACGAAATATATAAAAGGTATAGATATTTAAGTGCCTAAAATAATTATACTTTAGGTTACTTATCTTGAAACTCTGTTTGTGGCAGTCACAAGCGAGGAATTCTATTCTAGAGAACCACCTCTATAACGCACCTAATGTTCCAAATCATTCTTTTCACTCGTGGGAGAAATACTCCCAAACCAAAACAAAGAAAACAGAGAACATGTATATCTTTAAATATAACTAGAATGTCATAAAATTCATTCATTTTCAAGACAACTCCCACAAACTCTAATTAAAAGGCAAACTCATGCTAAATAAACTATATCTCATAAGCAAAACCAACAGGATAAAAGAGCTTCAAAAATCCGCCCAACATTGTGACAGGATCAACTATAATCATAATAGACAACTGCAGTTCATTCATCAATTAAACTACAACTATAACAAAAGATTGCCAAAAGTGCACGATAACAACATTTTTTAAAATGTACAACATATAAAGTCTTAATGATTCATTGCAAGAAATTTTATGGTCACAACATTCATACTTGCTCGACTTGTGGACTTATTTCCGCAGAAAACAATGCATAATTACACATTTAAGTCTTGAACCATTAAACCAACAATTACATATGGACATAGAACAAAGAGATTGGGTCGCTGACCAACAAAGAAAGGAACACAGACACTGTGTTCTTCACTAATAATTTAAGGTTTTCTTTATCACAAAATTAATTAAATCCATTGTTTTTCAATAACCAAATACAAAAGGAAGCAAGAAGTAGTGAAGCACCCATATATCAAAATTCTGCTCTTACATTGAGCGAATTTTGGCAGGAGTGGTAATTTTCACCAAATTTCCATCCCTCGTCGTCAGCTGTCAACAAGGTCTTAAATAATTAAAAAAAAAAAAATTGCAGCCAAAGTGTTGAACAAACAAATTAAAGTTCTTTATTAAAAAAAAAACTATAGACATTGATTACTCCAACAAGTTCAAATCTTTCATTTATCAAGGACATAAAGAATACCGAAACCACCATAAAGCAGCAAACTTTCGTACTTATATGAGATCAACAAGGATGAGAACAAAAACAACAGCAAAAGCAAAAGGGGGAAGGCAAAATGCAAACTAAATCAAGGAGTAGAATTTCAGCAAAATACCATATGATGCGTGAATTAAATCAAAAGGAACAAGAGGTTAACGCACAAAGGATTCCGATCCGGGATCAAAGACAACGAACTGTGAAAATTTTCTCGAGCTCTCAAAGGTCGGAGACAAGTAAGATCAGTTTGATATGCCCTTTTGGATCCGGTGGCCAGTAAGGGTGGACTTATCCTCTGGGCTAGGGCTTGGAAATACAAGCCATATATTTGGATTGGGCTGGGCTGGTCTGGTCCATATTCAGGCCAAATTATTTTGGTCCAAAACTGACTCTGGTCCACCTCATCCCAATCCAAAAAATAAATAATTTTTTTTATGAAATAATTAAAATAACTAAATATAACAATTAATACAACCCTTACAACTTTGTCAAACTATTAAAAAAATACATAAATATTATAAATGGCTCAAATAAATTTTTTATAAATAAATAATAATATTATCAACAACTATTACATCAAGTACAAGTAAACCATTCATTAAAAAAAACCAAATATTAATAAGTAGTATAGTGGTTCAATATGAGTTTCATATGTAGCAAATATTACAAAAGTATTACAATGGTTCAACAAGAGTTTCATAAATAGTACAATGGTTCGACAATTGTCCTATGAGAAGCAAATGTTACATAATTAAAATCACAAAGAGAATTAATTCTTGATTCCCATAAAATAGCTTAAAGAAGGCAAAAACCTCTACAAAACATCAAATAAAATGTTAATGTAAACAAATTAAAAAGTAGCCTAAAATTTAAACTAGTTAAAGAAAATACCTATATTGAAAAGTCATCCACAAAAATCCGAACGTAAAGATAAATCATCTACTTCAACACCAACTGCCCGTTAGATTTTCCTTTAAATTATTATTTAGAACCATAATTCAATATTTTAAAATGATTAGTTAAAAAATACTAACATAACTTTTTAAAACATAATTAACTTACTTGGTTTAAAGGATGCTCGCAACCAATCTCGAAGACACATTATAGATTGTATAGTCTTAAAACTTAATAAAGCTCTATAAGGACTAATCACTTGTTACCCTATGCTAAATGTGTTCTCTGAGACAACAGTGGATATTGGAATAGTTAAAATATCATAAGCCATGCTTGAAAGGTCTAGGAATCTCATTAAACAAGACTTCCAAAAATCCAAAACATCCAACTCCACATTGAAACATGGTTCTTCCAAATAAAGATTCAACTTTGATTTTTGTATCTAAACTCTACTAAAATAACCTTAAGATGCATTTAATTCTTGCATTCCGTCATAATCATCATCATTCACAATCAAATTGCTTTTGGTACATATAGTATATTGCGAAGAAGATGCTCGATCTTTTTTGTAAGCCTCAAAGCATTTATAAAGAGTAGCAACCACATTTGAAGTGTATCCTCCAACTTCCATCCCATACACTTTAGTATAACAAAATTCAACAAGTTTGACTTTATAGCGAGGATCCAAAATCATAGCACAAAATAAAATCAAGCTAATTTTAGACTAATATTTGTCAAACCTCCTCTGCATTTCTTTAACCACAGGTGTCAAGAAGCATTCTAGTACATTAACCACATTTAGCAATTTACAATGAATTTGTCACACTCCTTTAAAATATAAATTAGAAGTAGGATATTTGACATAAGAAAATACACAAGTCACCTCATGAAAAGACTTCAAAAAATTGCACAAAGCAACAACATCATTCCACTCTTGATCAATTAAGCTTTATATAAAATTACTGTCTCTTTCACCCAAATAAAAGAAAGCAGCTTTGTAACGAAGGACCACAATAAGCATGTCATAGATAGAGTTCCACCTTGTTGGACAATCAAGGCACAATTTCTTTCTAATGTCCAAAACTTCTTTGCAATATCCTAAAATTTCTTTCTTCTATGAGTGGATTGCTTCACATATTTTACACCAAAACACAACTTGCCAATGGTCAACATAATAAGATTAAATGCTGATTGCACAACCAAATTTAATATGTGAGCACGACATCAAATATGAAAGAATTTACCATCTCAAGGAAGAAATCCCGCTGGTTAAGATGACTCTTAAGCAGTGAAACAACACAGTCATTCGTACTCAAATTATACAAAGTGATACTGAATAGTTTATGTTGAATGCTTCATTGAGCATCACAAGAATTAATTTCATCTTCAATGGAAAAGCTGTCATATGGAGATGGAATGAGTTTAAAATGGATTACGGTTTTGTCCAACAACCATTCATGATCAATAAAATGCACCATGACACAAATATAGTGATCCTCAGTTATAGATTTCCATATGTTTCATGTTAAGCATATTCTACCAGGGCACTCAATCAATATATCTTTCAAATTTTGTCTTTCCGACTTATGTAGCAACATGATATCTCTTTTGATTGTTTTTATACTCATTATTTTAAATTTAGGACATACAGCAGCCATCACATACAAAATTACAATATCCTCAACCATCATGAAAGGTTGTTCATCAACAACAATCATCATAGCAATTTTCCTACAAATGATCTCAACATTAATTTTATAATTTGAGAATAGCGTACCACCAGCTGTTGTTTGATGAGACATTGTGTATTGTCTAATGTCTTGACAAGCACGTTTTCGACATTTAGCCAAGTACCTTCTCAAATGAGGTGTTCCTCTTGTACTTTTGCAAGAATATGCCTTCCTACAATATTTGCATTGAGCTTTTTGTGAATTTGCTTCAATTGGTGGTAATTTGTCAAAATGCTCACACACATCCAATCTACTACGCTTTGATTTGGGCTCAACATTTCCATCATCTAGATTTATTGGTGTACTCGATTGACTTTCCATATCTATTGAACAAAAAATAATTTACAAATAAAGTTAAAAAAATCAATAGAAATAAAATAAAATTCATGTGGTGTAATAAAAAAATAATTTTATAAATAAAATTTAAAACCTGAAGTATAAGAGTGAATATATTACTTCGATGGCTGAACCTTCACCATAGATGAAATGGATGCAGTGAAAAAATAAATGAATACAGTGGTTGCTTAAAGCAGGAGGAAAGGAGCATGATAATGGAACCTAGGCAAAACTCATGAAGTATGAATTCAGGATCCCAAAGAAATGAATAGTTGCATAATCATATTTAGGTAACTTGATTAAAAAGAGACAAAACACTGGTGCGCATCTGAAAGAAAAAATTCTAAGAATGAATTTATTACTTGGATGGTTGGACCTTCATCAGAGATAAAATGGATGAGTGAAAAAACAAATGAACACTTTGGTTGCTTAAAGTAGGAGCAGAGAAGCTTGATAATGGAAGTAGAAATGACAAAAGAACACTACATTTTTCTTTGTTTGAATGCCAGCCCTCAAACAGAAAAAAAAAAAAAAAGAGACAAAACTAGATGAAAAATGCACACATCCCTATACGTTCATATATTTAAAAATCAAAAGCAAAGGCTAAAAAGCTACCTAATATTTGATTACTTTCAAACATAGTATATATATTATAAATAATATATTATATATATTATTTATTTATTCGGGCAGGGCAAGGTCAGGTCATGCAAAAATTAATTTGATCCAAACCCAACAAAAAATTCAATCTGGCCTACATATTTGAGCCCAACCCGGTTCTTTGGGCCAGCTTTTTAAGCCCAGACCTTGTAAGTTTTTAGGTTGGGCTCGGGCCAGCCCATGGCCAAATGAAAAGTCTCGCATATAACAAACAACTGGTAAAATTTTGAGGAGGTTACCAAACTTTCCTTCATTTTCATTTCGGTCACCGAACTACATAACGCATAAAAATGATCACCTAACTATGTTTTTTTTTCACCGGGCAATCACCCTACCAATTCCATCCTCCATAAGCTGACATGGGGGCTGGAACGTCCCAGTCAGCAAGCCTATGTTGACTCGGAAACTCGATGTCGCATGTCGACATCTCTTTTGTAGTCCCCGTAAGCAAAAGCCAGCCACGTCATCCTGCAACACAAAAAGGGAGAGTAGACTATTGAGAAGACAGTGGCTTATTCTTCTCAACTTCTTCTCATTTCCAGTTTTAAACTGATGCAGTGCTTAGTCGACAGTTAGGCTCAAAGGATGAAAACCCTATTGTTGGTGAGGTAGCAAGGCCAACAAGTCTTCAACTGCAAATGGCAGTGAATTGGGAGGTTCGTTCGGCAGGCAAGGGTCCACCAGAGTACTGTAAGTGCCATGAATCCTAATGGCCATTATTGCATTGTGTGTTTAGTTTATAGGTTGTAGTGTCGATTTGAAGCAAAATAAGGTCAGGGTTTACGATCGGAACTTTGGGTATGTAGTCCACCTTAGGGTTTACAATCGTTATTGTGGTACCTAGTTGTCAGTTGTAGAAGTTTTGTTATGGAATGGATTTTTTGGGGGTTATTTTACTCTGGATGTTTTGGGGTTTTTTCAAGCTGGATGTCCTTTTTTTTTTTTTTTGACACGAATCTCCTATGTTTTTTTTTTTAATATGGATGTCCTGAGCTTTTTCACTCTGGATGTCCTAGGTGTTAGTTGTAGAAGTTTTTATTGATTGTTGTCCTAGTTTGATCTCATGGTAGTCCTGGTTTTTTTTTCATTGACATGAATTCCCTGGGTTTTTTTTTTTTTTTTTTGCTTTGGATGTCAAGAAAATACTTATATGTACAATACAACCCTCACAACATAGAAAAATAGAAATATAGAACAAATCAAATGCAACATCTTAAATAAATTCACAATCATTTATAATTGTATAGCTAATATAGATTTCTTCACATTTTTCCCCAAAACTGGCATAGGTAAACTAATATGGCAGGAAAAGTAGCTCAAATCTTAAGTAACAATGAATTAAAATAACAATCAATTAAAATAAGGCAGGAAAACTATCTCTTTCCTCTAAAATCCTAAATTCCAATGGCATGGAGTCACTAAAACCGAACAATAAATAATTCTTCCATAAGTATGAATTTGCTTCCATTAAGTGCTTGTGGACATGTTAGAAAAACTAAGGTTTACACTAGCTATTATTTTATATTTCTTTCCTATGTCATAGATAATTTACATTGTCATAAAGAGCACCTAAAACAAACAATTAATTGCCTACATTTCCTTTTTAATTCAGTACACATAGCTGACTTGTATAGTATAAGGATGTCCTAGGTGTTAGTTATAGAAGTTTTCTATTGAATGTTTTTCCTAGCTTGATCTCATGATTGTCATGTTATTTTATTTTATTTTTTGTTGAATATGATGTCATTCGATCTCAAGTAGTTGTAGAAGTTGAATGTATTATAACATGTCTAGTGTAGTGTTGAAATGTGATGTTATTTGATCTCAGCAATTTTATTTATTTTATTTTTGTTGAATGTGATGTTATTTGATCTCAACTAGTTCTAGAAGTTGAATGTAATAGAGCATGTCTGATGTAGTGTTGAAATGTTATGATATTTGATCTGAATTATTTTATTTTATTTTATTTTTGTTGAATGTGTTGTTATTTGATTTCTTCACACTTTTTTTCAAAAATGGCATAGGAAAACTAATATGGCAGGAAAAGTAGCTCATATCTGATGTAGTGTTGAAATCGTAAGAAACAATCAATTAAAATAACAATCTTCCATTAACTACGAATTTTCTTCCATCAAGTGCTTGTGGGCTTGTTAGAAAAACTATGGTTTACGCTAGCTATTGCTTTATATTTCTTGTCCTATGTGATGGATAATTTACATTGTCATAAAGAGCACCTAAAACAAACAATTAACTGCATATATTTTCTTTTTATTTTAGTACCCACAGCTGATTTGTTTAGTATAAGGATGCACTACATGGTTGGGAGTATAGAGGGGCTTGGCTGGTTTTGTAGACTACTGTTATTCAGATCATATATCTAGGCTTGAGTTGCTAGCTATGACTAGGGAGTTCCAATTAGATGTTAAAGGGTGGACTGTATGGTGGCTAGATGTATCTTGTAAAAACAAGGGTTTAAGGGAGATATGCACTGATATAGATGCACTATCCATGGCTATGGCAGCAGACAGTAGCAAGGAGGTTTAGGTTTTTATGAAGCTTGCAAGAAATGAACAATCAATGGATGATAACATAGAAGATATTTTAGAAGAAGTGGGAGCAGGATCTAGTGAAGAAGATAGGGACTTGGAGGAGGAATTAATAAAAGAGGATGGCAAGAATAAGGATGCTAAGGAAGATACTCTGCATGATTCTGATTACAGTTTTAGTGATGTTTCTGAGCAAGAAGTAGGGGATACTAGCCAAAAAAACAGGGCCATGGTGATTATGTATGGAAAACTATGCAGGCAGTGAGGAGTTAAATTCATGCTTATCAATAGATGAAGAGGAGATAGTTAGTAAGAAGCCCAAATATTCAGAATTTAATAAAGAGGTTGACATGAACAATCCTCAATTCAGAATTGGAATGAAATTTAGTAGTTTTAAACAGTTTAAAGATGTAGTCAAGGCTTATGGAATTAAGAACAGATATGTAATGAACTTTAGGCATAATTCCCAAAAGAGATGCAAAGCCTTTTGCAAGAAAAGATGCCCTTTTTATTTGTGGGCATCACCTATGGTCAAAGATGGGACCACAGTGTAGATTACGGCAGGGAAATTAGAGCATGAATGTGCACATGATCACAACAATAGGCATGCAAATTCAGAGTGGATAGCCAAAGCTTATTTGGAGCAATTTAGAGAAAATCCTTCAAGGAAACTAGCTGGGATTATCCAGGTTGTGAAAATAAACCAAGAAGTAGATATCAGTAGGCTGAAAGCATACAAGGCTAAGTGTCTTGCACTCAGGTAAATTTTTATGCTTAGGTCTTATTTAATTTAGAGCCATGCTATCTCTTCTCTATAATTTAATTTATCTGCTTCAATTTGTTTTTCCTCCATTCAAACTAGGCTCATAGATGATGATGAAAAACTCAGATGGCAAGACTTTATGACTACAGATTGAAGCTCATTAGGACTCACTCGGACTCAAGCATTAAATTTAGATGCAAGCAAGGTGTTTTTGAATGCATGTATGTTTGTCTAACACCTTTGAGAGAGGGTTTCTTGGCAGGATGCATGTAGTTGGGATAGATGCAAATGACTACATCTATCTTGTTGCATGGGCCACTGTAAGCAAAGAGAACAAGGAGAATTGGAAGTGGTTCTTGGAGCTTCTAGTAGAAGACTTGAATATCACAAATAGCTATCACTAGGCATTTATGAGTGATAGACAGAAAATAATTTTCTTCCCATCTTCATTTGAATTTATAGACTCTTTACTTCTTTTTTGTTGGCCTAAACTAGAATTATAGTAGTTTAAGTTACATGTGTACTGCTTAGTAAGTTTCTGTCCTACTAGATTACATCTGTCCTGCTTGATGTTTGTATAATAAATATGACTTGCTTGATAACTTTCTGTCCTACATGATTACTTTTGTCCTACTTGATATATGTATAATAGACTGGAATGAGTGCATGTATCTTTGTCTTGCTTGATAACTAAGCTGTCTTGCTAGTTTTCATTTGTCCTGCTATATATAATGTATTAGGGCATGTCCTGCTTGTTGTGTGTATATATATATATATATATATATATATATATATATATATATATATATGGTCTTTTCTTTTGTTCTGTGCTGACATTTGGTTTCTTTGGTTTCCTTTCTTTGTTTAGATCAGTGGTGGTTGTGTGTCTACTAAATTTCCAACTTAGGGTTTAATGCCTGCAATAGAGGAGTTGTTTCCTCACAGTGATCATAGGTACTTTGTTAGGCATATCCACACTAATTTTAAACAAAATTTTAGAGGGAAAGCATTAAAAGATCAAATGTGGAACTGTGCCAAATCTACATACCTACTTGCCTATGAAAGAGCAAATGACATGTTGAATGCAATGTCCCCAGGTGCCCATGAATACATGAAGAGGATAGACCCACATCACTGGAGTAGGGCTTACTTCCAAACACAATTTAAGTGTGATATATTACTTAATTACCTTTGTGAGTGCTTCAATAGCCACATCCTTGAAGCTATAATAAAAGGCATTATAACAATGAATAAGATGATCAGGACAAAGTTGATGGTTAGGATTCAGAAGAGAAAGGATGCCATGAAAAAATGCACCACAGCTCATTGCCCTGGGATTCTTAAAAAATTGGGGGAAAAAAAGCAACTTACCTAGTTGTACAATTCAATTTGGTTTGGTGGTGATCAGTAGCAGGTGCTTGGGCCTGATGGCCAATTTATGGTTAATAAACATGAGGGTACTTGCACCTATAGAAAATGACAACTTACAGGAATTCCCTGCAGTCATGCCATTTTAGTGATTTACCACAACAAAGACAAGCCAAAAAATTTTTTAGATGGCTGCTACATAGTCGATACCTTCTTGGAGATATATAGACACACATTAAACCCCACACAAGACAAGAACTCCTGGCCTAAGAGTGAACAAGGGCCCATGATTCCACCTGAGCCAATGACCAGGAGAAGAGGTAGGAAGACATTGCTTAGGAGAAAAGAAATTGGTGAGGAAGATAAAGGCTTCACAAATGGCAGAGTTAAGAAGATAAGGGTCACCATGAAGTGTAGTATATGTGGTATTTCCAGGCCACAATAAAAGGCACCACCAAGGTCAACAAGTAGTTCTTTTGTACTAAGTGTTATTTTTGAAATTTGTTGATTGTGTCCTTATTGACTACCTCGTTTATAATAGGGTGAGGTAAGAAATAGTAGTCAATAACAATAAGAACCCTCAAGTGAAGTAGGGCAACATAACCCAATGGGTGACATTGATCCACATATCCTTGAGAAGCATTTTGTACTGGTAGGGACAAATGGTTCTGGATTTTTCCTATTGCTCTTGTTTCATATTAGAAATTAATTATTAGTTCTTGTTGAAATTAGGTTGATGCTCTGTCTAGACCCAGCTAGTCAGCAGCCACAACACAGATGAATTGAATTATGGTATTTTCAGTCAAGCCATTTTGCTCTATATATTGCTAAATCATTACTTGTGCATGGTTTAATTATTCTATCAATAACAGATGATCAATACACCTTAGCAGGCTACTCCAACAGCACAAATTGCAACTCAGTCTAGGAAGAGGATGCAAAATTACCTGCATGGGGAGGCAAGGGTTTTGCTGCTGCCAGAGCTCAACATGGCATGGAGGCAAGGTCTGGTTCATATATTGCGAAGGCTCAGAGGAAAGATAAAGGCTTGAGAAGGAAAAAGGCATGGGTGCATGCAGGAACATCTACTGGACATTAAAAATAGTGTTTTGCAATTGTTGTTTTTTGCTCTGTTAGTGCATAAACTGAATCTTGTGACAAGAATTAATCTAGTGGATATTAAAACTAGTATTGTGCAATTTCTTTTTGCTTTGTAAAGTTTTTTACTTATGTTAAATATTTACAATTACTGATAATGTGATTTATAGCTTCAATTAATCTATACATTTTGTTTGAAGTCTCAATATTTTTGGTTTTAGTATTTATGAATTAAATGTCTGCAGATCTAAATTTGTATGTAGATCTGAATTTGTGATCTAATCTTGGGACCATTTTCATTGTTTGTAGAATTATTATGATCTTGTTTGGAATTTGTTCTTTTCATAGAATTTAATATTAGAAATGTTAATTCATGGAACATGAGTAATATACTATGATCTGTCATGAAATTTTATTTTGTGAGTATAAGAATGACAATCAAAAACAACAAATTTGGTATTTGAGGAAAAATAAGAACTCAAATTGTATGTAATTCATTTTTTATGCTCTTATTAATCTTCAAGTAGGACCAAAAGCTGGCATTTAGTGTATGAAAAGCTTCCATAAAGAAGGAAAAGGATCACTCATTCAAAGGGGGAAAAAACAATAAAAAAAAACTTCAATATGAAAATAAACCCTAATTTAAGCTTTCTCCTCAAGCTCATTCATTTCCTTCCTACTCGTACAACATAGTTATCTCCTTTACTTCTTACACGCATGACAGAGATGCCATCTCTTTCCCTTCCTCTCTCTTCCAAACATTCGGTTCATTTCCCTTGGGGCTCTACGATGAAGGATGAAAAGATGAAGATGAAGATGGCGTGAACACGGCTGACGTGGCTGGCTTCTGCTTGCAGGGACAACAAAAGAGACGTGAACATGCCACATCAGGTTTCCGAGTTAGCATAGGCCTGCTAATTGGGACGTTTTGGCCACCACGTCAGCTTATGGAGGCCGAATTGGCAGGGTGATTGCTGGGTGTAAAAAAAAACATAGTTGGGAGATCGTTTTTATGCGTTTTGTAGTTCGGTAACCGAAATGAAAATGAAGAAAAATTTGTGACCTCCTGAAAATTTTACCCAACAAACAACCTAGACTCGTATGGGATATATAACTAGGGATGGCAAAAACCGAACCGACCCGAGGTTACCGACCCGATCCGCCCCGAACCGACCCGGCTTTGGGCGGGGCGGGGCAGGTTTGGTTTTTCTATGTCCCGCCCCGCCCCGCCCCGCAATTAATTTAACTTAATATAAATATTATATAGTGTAGAGGTAAATGAATTTTTTTTGTTAATTTCAATAAATTTCTTATGAGAATGTTTTTATAAGTATATGTTTTATTAAAAAAATCTATTTTAAAAATGTTTTTAGGAATTTTAGTTACTTATTTATAATTATGAGCGGGGTAGGACGGGGCGGTGTGGGTGGTTTATGGAAAAAAAAAGAAAAAAAAAGGGACGGGGCGGAGCGGGGCAAGGATGGTAAAGGCTTGCCCCGCCCCGAGTGGCAACGGGGCGGGGATGGTAGAGACTTGCCCCGCCCCGCCCCGCCCCGTCCCATTGCCATCCCTATATATAACTCATGTGGAAGAATAAGAGAAAGACTTGTCCATGTGCCAGGTCGGGCCGGGTTCGGGTCAGGTCTCGTCCATAATTAGTAAATTTTAAGCTTGTCCAAGCCTGGCCTGAGCAGAAAATCTGGGCCTTAACCCTTGCCAGAACCCGCCTTAAACCATTATATATATAAGTATATACATACAAAATTAATTAATAAATATATTTTATAATTCGGGCTAGGCCGTGCCGGGCCGGCTTTTAACAATGAAAACCAAACCCTGCCCGTTTTTAAAATTGGCTTTTTTTTTATCCAAGGCCTAGACATCGGACTTTATATATTTGTCCAAGTCCTCCCATTTTTTAGGTGGGCCTTTGGGTTTGGGTGGGTAACCCGGCCCTTAGACAAGTCTAGCACAAATCTAACAATAGTTAAGAGAGAAGGCTAAGGACTAAATTCTATGTTTGAGGATTTCATCAAACTCTATGGCAGAGCAGTACAAATTATTGCTCAAAGAATATATGAAGTTATGTGAGTTTTAATTATATGTCATATATATATAGTATAAGCTTATACTAGTCTTTGATTGCTGCATAAAGTATGAGCATAAGACCAGCATTCTTTTTTTTTTAATTAATATAAATATTTTGGTAGCACACATATATTTAAAGTAGATGAATAATCCGAGAGGGTTTTAAAGAATTTTTTTAATTTTTTTACAATTTCTCTTATTGTATTTAAGTCATTTAATACAAGTCTTTGTTTATATTAAATGTGATATTAGTAGTGAGAAATGTTTTGAATATTATTTAAATATTAAAAATTACTTTTTCCATTATTTATATATAATATATATAATATTGTTTTGATTATAAAATATTATGTTAAAAAGGGGAAAAAAACATATTGTTAATCAGTTAATTGTAACTATGAAATAAAAAAAAAAAAAAAAAACTTAACAAAGAAATGCTTCAACCATATTATTTTTACAAATTTAAATTTAATGGAATTATTTATTTTTTAACATAAAAAAATAAATGTAATGAAAGAATGAACAATTTATTTCAAAATAATAAAATTTTGCCCACCCAAGTCACAAGAATCCTAGCAATTCAATGGGTTTGGCCGGTTAAAGGTTGTCAAGATGGGTTGTACTATGTTAATTATACAAGTGACCAAAATTAAAGATCTAAATTGGTTTAGATGCCAAGTCACCCAGTTGATCCGTCTGGGTTTATTAATTATATGAAAATGGACATTGGAGTTTGTAGAGCGTATATTTTCATTAACGGGGGACATTGATTATTTTTGGGTTGTGAAAAATGGATGGGTTATAGTTGAAAATTCGAAAAGTCCAAACAGTGTAGAAAATTTGAAAAAAAGAAAAAAAAAAAGAAAAATGGGAAATCAAATGATAGAAGGTGTTGGAATTTCATAAGCAGAATATATTATTAACAAAGTATATTAGCAAAATTATAATGAACAAGAATAATATAATTTAGAGCCTGTTTGTTGATAATATGATTTAATGCTAAAATAATAATTATTGTGGATTTGATTCTTTCAATGTGTTATCAAAAACATTATGAAATATATTATTACTTAATCACATTTATTTTACCCTTAATTTATTTCTCTTCTAAATATTATTTTTATTTCAATTTTATTTTGTTTTGTACTAGGTATTAATTCATTTATAGTTACTTTGTCAATTTTCTCCTATGCATTCTATGTATAATATTAAAATTTAGTTAATTAAATTATTTTATTTATAATTTGAATTATATGTCTATATGCAATATTGCCATAGTTTTATGTCATTTTTGTTTAGTTTTTAATTGGTTTGTTTCTATTTACTTGCATCATTTTATTAAATTATTAATTAGATAAATTTAGGATTAATAATGCGGAGAAAATTTTATTAAAATTTATATTATAAAAAAATACTTATCCCAAAACTAGTACAATTGCAAAAATCGGGAATTTATCTAGTTATTATTATTAGTATTATTATTATTGTTGTTGTTATTGTTACTATTTACATTATAGTTGAACATATTATTAATAAATATTTATACTGTCTTTTGATAATTTGCATTAAATTCTCATATAATGGCAATTAAAATTTATTTCTCTACTATGAATATTTTTTAAAACTCTTATAAAATTTGTAAAGATTTCCAACCACTCTTTTAAAATACATATGTGTATATATATACCACTGTTTTAAAATACATATGTGTGTATATATGTATATGTACATATAGCCGATTTTGTATTTGCTGAAGTAGCTCAATCATAATTATTTATTATTGAGTTTTTTTTTTATAATAGGCAACAGGCGCCTCTCATTTAAAAAATTGTCAAAAGGACAGAGAGATATAGAGGTGCATCGATTATGGTGGCTCACGGAGCTCTTATGAAAATTCCTTACCATGGTTTAAATTTTAAATAATCATTTCTTTATATAAAAATGAATCAGTTTAGTTTTCTAAAGGAATATGGTATCATGTAAAATATGTTTGATTCTGATAATTTATTGTCGTTATTTGAGCCAATAGCATATCCCAAATATTCCAAAATTTTAATTTGTAGAATCACTATATTTTTTAAAAAGTTATGAATATTGTGATTTGTCTTTATGGCTCAAAGATTATTTTTTATTATACTGATATTTCTAAAAGTTATTAGTGATAACAAAATTATTGATCTGATTTGAAGCTGTGGGATAATTTATAAACTTTTTTTTATGTGTATTTAACTATTTACGTCCCTTCCATCAGTTTTTCTGAAAATGCTATACCTGTTCCAAAAGGGTGCTGTTATTGTATTATATGGAAAGTTTGAATGCTTATTATTAGGGACTTTATGAATGGTAATTTCGCAAGGTTGATATTTCTGGAATATTTTGAGATTATATGGCCACTGTCATGCTTTTGAAATTATATACTATATGATTATACTTTTTTTTATTGATTTTGTAAAATCCCAAATTTTAAGTTGTTTAATTGTGGGATGGTGCATCATGGGAAAATTTTAAGTGATATTATCAAGCTTTATTTGTATTTAGGCGAAATTTTCAAACATTATTTTATTACATGTTTTCCTTTTTTTGTTTTTTTTGTTTTTTCAACAAAAGTTACAGGCACCACCCCCTAAAAATTTATTAACGTAGTCAAACGGGACAAAACAATAGGTAAAATTTTCATTTTAGTCCCTGTACTTATCGAAATGTGTCTTTTCCCTCCCTCTACTCTAATTTGTGCCTTTTAAATTCCCTTACTTTTTTATTTGAGCCAATGTAGTCCCTCATACTGACGGCTGTGAGATTTGTCGTCAAAGTATACTGACATGGCGACACATGGCATTTTAGAATGTTTTTTGGGTGAGGTGGCATACATGGGATTCATTTATCCTAATCTAGCTACTAATATCTTCTTGAATTCGGATCCTTCCATTTGGATCCGAATCAAAGAAGGTCAACCCCCTTCTCATTCTAAAATAGACCCAAACCTCATCCCTTTCATAAATCTCCAAGATGATAGATTCATAGCCATGAAGGAAGTGTTGATAAACGGAGAAGACAGTGGAGGCTTGGATCTACTTGAGAAAGCAAGTGATGCCATGGCCATCGGCGACGTATGCAACCCTAGAAAGAAGGATGGTGTAAATGATGCAGGTGACAGAGTAGTTACAGGCGCTGAAGGAGTGGAAGATGTTGGAGAAGTTGAGAAGGCAGAGACGGTTATAGATGGAGAAGTAGTCGGAGAAGGAAATGTGGGATTTGGTGATGCCGTCATCACGGCCATCGAAGAAAGGGCAGAAGGTGAGGAGGTTGTGGTGGAGTTCAAAGGTGGAGAAGGGAAACATGCGGCAGTGGCCAGAGATGGTGGTGGAGAAGGTGACGTGAGTAGAAGGGAGGTAGGCGAGATGGTTGGCGAAGTGGAGAACAGGGGTTTATGTGACCTTGGCCGCGGAAAGTGGCCATTAGTATGAGCTACTACTACTAGAGATCCGCCATTTATGGGGGCTCTAGGGTTTTGCTTGGAGTATATATATACTCCCATGTATGCCATCTCAGCCAAAAAAAAAAAAAAAACATTATAAAAAACCTTGTGTCGCCATGTCAGCATACTATGACGGCAAATCTCACAGCCGTTAGCGTGAGAGACTACATTGGCTCAAATAAAAAAGTAGGTCGATGTAAAAGGCACAAATTAGAGTAAAAAGATAGAAATGGCACATTTCAATAAGTACAAAGACTAAAATCAGAAATTTTACCAAAACAATATCCTCCCATAGTGGACCCAATGAACAATTAAAGAACAACACTACTACAGTATTCCTATAGTATTACACAGTATTACAATTATATTGCTAACTCAAGGATTTGACTTTGAGTCTGCTTATTCATCATTCAAGTAACAATCCACACTAATACGTAGCAGTTGTTTATTACATGTTTCTATAACAATTTTAGGAATGTTCGCATTTGATGATTTCTTTAATTTGGAAATTTTTAAATAATTGTAAATTTTGTAATTTTATTACTTATAAATTGGATATTACTTTAATTATGTGAATTATTAAATTTGGTTTGTTATTTAATTATTTAGAAAGTTTTTATAAATCTCAAAATATGCATACTCAAAAATATGGAATTGGAAAATTATTGAAAATGTTGGATTAATGAAATTGGTTATAAGATACACCATTATGGGATACAATTGAGGTTTCTTTTTAGCTAGCAAGTATTCATAAAATTGAACCATATTGCATATCATTGTCATTGACATCATTACAATTAGTTGTAGGATATGGTATAAGGTGGAAATGAGCATGCTAATCGTGCATCTAGTGAAAAGTCTATAAGACATTATAATGTATCCGATCCACTTGCACCTACCGATGGGAGTGGATTAGAAGGATCTAGGTTCAGGCCAAGCAGCATCAGTATTTGACCATAACTATGGGATTATACAAAAACTAGGAGTGACGAAATTCATTTGTACTTTGAATTTAGAAGAGGCTCAGACTTGGTGTGTGTGTGTGTGTGTGTGTGTGTGTGTGTGTGTGTGTGTGTGATGATTAAAAATAACAAAGGATGTAATGGGGTTGATTAAACATACTTGATGAGTGTACAATATTCTAACATTTCATATCATTTTGTACACTCCTTAGGTATGTATTAAAAACATATCATGGAATTCGACATTAAACATAGTGTGTTTTGCATTCTCAGGCTTCGGGTAGCATTTAAAGATGAGAAAGAACTAAAAGAAGCATTCCATACCCAAAACGAAGAAGATGGAACTCTCTCGACATCAATTGAATAAGGACAAGGTAAACAGGATGGCTTATGGGCGGCTTACGGCCTGGTTTACCACAGTAAGCATCTTAAAGAGAACTTTGAGGGCATGCTTATGCTCGTAAGGGAAAGTTCAGAGCCAAACCAGAGGACCTTACGAGTAGGATGCTCGTAAGGACCATCTAAAGGAGTTTACGACTAAACATATACCCATAAGGGCAGTCACAAAGGGCAGCACAGTAAATCTTACGGCCACGTTCCTTCGTCCGTAAGCAACTTTACGGATGGGACTTATAGCTGTAAGTGCCCTCGTAAGCCTCGTGGCCCATCTTCTCCAGCTCCTTACTGCCACGTTCCTTCGTCCGTAAGCAACTCATAAGCAACTGACTATAAATAGACCTGATGAGCATTTTTAGGGCAATCTTTGATTCTTTTCTTAGAGGCAAGGTTAGGAAAGAGAGGAGATGAGTCTCTGAGGCTCTATAGGTGACTTTTGGAGGAGATTTAAATCCAACATCAAGGCGAGAGAAATCGTAGCCGTCAAGCTCAGCTTGGCGGCATTCATGGAAGGTTCCTTGGAGTTTTTCGGTGACCTATCTCTGGCACAATTGAGAAGGGGATTTCTATGTCTACATTCATTCTCATTGTGTCATATATTTTGGATGCTTGCCTTCCATTAATGGAGGGATAATTTCTTAGATGTTTGGGCATAGTTAAACTCTAGGGTTTCTCTTTTAACATTGGTTGTGGATTTATGTGATTTACTTGTTTTCCTTATTGCAATTCATTCTGTTTGAATGCTTGATTGCTAATGTGGTGAAAGCCCGATAGTTAGCATACTTGATGTGCTTTGTAACAAGTAGAAATACCCATCTAGCATAGATATCATCTCCCTCAATCCTCCTAAGTGAGTTAATGAGTATTTTTGTACTCTTTGCAATCATGTGTTTTGGCCTTGAACATCTTCCTGGTTCTGTGAGAATTTCTAAATAATAAAAGCCCAGCATAATTCTCCTTTGAAGCGGCCCCACTTCTCTCTCACATAGGTGATTACTTTTAAAAGCAGCTAGTATTACTCCCATCAGAATACTGATGCATAAGAATCATTAAAAGCATAGCTTAACCTTTACCTTACGAGCATCACTATTTCATCATAGGAATGGACAAGGGTAAACCCCATAGTAATCTGCAATAGTCTTTACAATTAACTTGTCCTATTGAACCTTGACCTTAGGATATCCAGTCAACAAGGTTGGGTTTCTACTGTATTGACTTGTTTTATTACGGGGTTTAGTCCCATTCCCCTAGATGACATATCAACTAAATATATATTTAACCATTTGGTTAGCGAATCTTTTGACTTTACATAGTCAACAGAGATAACTCTTATAGTGATCAATTGTCTATGGAATTATGTCTCTGACGTATATGCCTAGACTTTCCATTATACATATTGCTATGTGCCCTTTCAATTGTAGATTGACTATCACAATGAATACATATAGTGGGTATAGGCTTTGACCAATCTAAAATATCTTCTGAGAAATTTCATAACCATTCATCCTCTTCACTACATTTATCAAGAGCTATAAACTCCAATTCCATTGTAGAACGAGCTATAACTGCTTGTTTAGAGAATTTCCCTGATACAGATGCTCCTTCTAGTGTGAACACATAACCACTAGTGGATTTAGAATTTTTCATATAAAAAATCCAATTCGCATCACTATATCCTTCTAGAACTGTTAGATATTTGGTATGATGTAGTCTATAACTATGAGTATACCTTCAATATCTTAAAACTCTTACAATTCCTTTCCAGTGATCAGTTCCAGGATTGCTTGTGTATCTATTTAGCTTACTAGTGTGTAAGCTTTGTCTAGTCTTGTACAACTCATTAAGTTCATCAAACTTTCTAACACTCTATAATATTCAAGTTGTGAAACGCTTTCACTTTTATTCTTAGATAAGTGTTGATTCACATCCAATGGCGTTCTTCAAGGATTTTGTCCACATAATGCGATTGACTGAGAATGAGACCATTTGTTGCTCTTATAATTTTGATCCAAAATCACATCAACTCGTCCCATATCTTTCATGTAAAAACTGAAATTTAACATAATTTTGATAGATTCGATCATTTTATCATTACTGCCATTAGTGAGCATGTCATCAATATACAGACATAAAATGGCATATCCATTTTCAGTCTCTTTGATATATACACATTTGTCACACTCATCGATTTTAAACCATTTGGTAACATAACACTATCAAAATTTTCATATCAATGCTTTGGAGCTTATTTTAAGCCATATAAAGAATTTACCAATCTACAGACTTTCTTTTCATGTCCTGGAGTAACAAAACCCTCAGGTTGCTCCATGTAAATTTCTTCATCTAAATCTCCATTCAAAAATGTTGTTTGTACATCAATTTGATGTATTTCAAGATCTCTCAAAGCGAAAATCGCTATTATCATTTTGATGGAATTTATTCTCGTCACAGGAGAATATGTATCAAAGTAATCTTGGTCTGCTTTCTGGTTGTAGCCTTTCATTACAAGCCTAGCCTTTTACTTGTCAATAGTTCCATCAACTTTCTTTTTCCTCTTGAAAATCCATTTAGATCCTAGAGGTTTATATCCTCCAGGTAAGTCAACTAACTCCCAAGTATGATTTTGTAAAATAGAATCAATCTCACTTTTAATGGCCTCTTTCCGTAAAGGACCCTCTAAAGAAGTCACAGCTTCTTGATAGGCTTGAAGTTCACTTTCTAGCAAATAGGTTAGAAAATCTGGATGAAAAGACTTTTCTACCCTTATTTTCTTGCTGGGTCTAAGTTCAACCTCTTGGTTTTGATCAACATTATCCTCATGATTAACAAACCCATGTGTTCGTTTAGATGAGCTTGATCCCTAATAATTCCTTACTTTACAAGGAAACACATGTTCAAAGAAAGATGCATTTCTTGATTTCATTTGACAACATAACACTATCAAATTTCTTATGCTATTGCTTTGGAGCTTATTTTAAGCCATATAAAAATTTACCAATCTACAAACTTTCTTTTCATGTCCTGGAGTAAAAAAAAAACCCTCAGTTTACTCTATGTAAATTTCTTCATCTAAATCTCCATTAAGAAAGTTTGTTTTTACATTCATTTGATGTATTTCAAGACCTCTCAAAGCGGTAATCGCTACTATCATTCTGATGGAATTTATTCTCGTCATAGGAGAAAATGTATGAAAGTAATCTTGGCCTGCTTTTTGCTGTAGCCTTTAATTATAAGCCTAGCCTTATACTTGTCAGTAATATTTCCATCAGTTTCTTTTTCCTCTTAAAATCCCATTTAGATCTTAGAAGTTTACATCCTGGAGGTAAAAATAGGATGTAAACATCCTGGAGGAAGTTTACATCCTAGAACTAACTCCCAAGTATGATTTTGTAAAATAGAATCAGTTTCACTTTTAATTACCTCTTTCCATAAAGGAGCCTCTAAAGAAGTCACAGCTTCTTGATGGGTTTGAGGTTCACTTTCTAGCAAATAGGTTAGAAAATCTAGACCAAAAGACTTCTTTACCCTTGTTTGCTTGCTACATCTAAGTTCAACCTCTTGGTTTTGATCAACATCATCCTTATGATTAAAAAAACCCATGTGTTTGTTTAGATGAGCTTGATCCTTTATCATTCCTTGCTTTACAAGGAAACACATATTCAAGAAAGATGCATTTCTTGAATCCATTGTTGTGTTCTTATTAACTTTTGGTATATTACACTCATGAACAAGAAAACAATAAGCAGTACTATTTTGAGCATATCCAATAAAAATGCAATCAACTGTTTTTGGACCTATTTTCACATCCTTAGGTGTAGGTGCAACCACTTTAGCAAGACACCCTACACTGTTAAGTATTTGTAAGAAGGCTTTCTTCCTTTCCATAATTCATATGGGTCTTATCCTTTTTCTTGCTGGGTACCTTATTTAAAAAATAGTTAGCTATCAAAACAGTCTCTCCCCACATGTTCTGAGGTAATCCAAAACTTATTAACATTGCATTTATTATTTCTTTTAAAGTTCAATTCTTCCTTTAAGCAACTCCATTTGAATGAGGTGAATAAGGCGGAGTAACCTCATGTATAATTCCATGTTAAGCACAACATTCACCGAATGGTGCTACATACTCATAGCCTTGATCATTCCTTATAACCTTAATCTTCCTGTTGAGTTGATTCTCAACTTCCATTTTATAGAAAGAAAATTTCTCTATAACTTCGGATTTACTTTTGAGCAAATACACATATTCCTTGTGCTATCATCTATAAAGATAATGAAATATTTATTACCTTCCCTTGTTTGCAAAAATTTTAAGTCGCATGCATCACTACGTAATAAATCAAGAGGTTCTATGTCTCTTTTAATTGTTTGGAAGAATGATCTTGTTGGTTTTGCTTCAACAGAAGTTCCACACTTATGTTTAGGATCAATATGAAAAGAGGGTATGTAATCCATGTTAATTAATCTACGCAAGGTATTATAATTAATATGTCCTAGTCTACCATGCCATAAACCGGAAGACTCAAGCAAGTAAGTGGAAGAACCACCATTATTATTATTGTTCTTCTTCCACTTAATAGCCATCACATTGAGCTTAAAAATCCCATTAGTTACATAACCCCTCCCTACATACATTCCATTTTTACTAATGAAAACTTTGTCTAACTCAAACACTAAGCAGAATCCATGCTTGATCAGCAGTGAACCTCACATCAAGTTCTTATGGATTTTCAGCATATATAATACATTAGTAAGAGTCAGTTGTTTCATAGAAGTCTTCAAGATACCCTTACCTTGGCCTTGAATCTTAGATGTGGTAGATTTCCCCATGAACAACTTCTCCCCATTCTCTAATGGTTCGAAAGCGGTGAACATACCTTTATCCAAGTATATGTGCCTGGTAGCGCCAGTGTCAATCCACCATTGTCTTGGATTGACCTAACCAAGTTTACATTTGAAATAGTAGGTACAAGGCTCATATCAGATAGATCTTGAATGATGTCATCCACAATATTAACCTGATTCTTATTTTTCTTTAGCAACCTACACTCAGATGCCTTGTGACCCATCTTGTCACAATTGTAACATTTCCCTTGAAATTTCTGTTTCTTTGAAACTCTACATTTTGGTCCTAGCATAGAACTTTTCCCAGGCATGTTGTTCTTCTTATTCTTCAAGCTTTAACCATGTTCTACCACATTTGCCTTAGTCATAGCTAGAATGTTTCTTATCACCGCAATGGTTATCTTTTGCAATCCAAAGTCTAAGCAGAAGATCTTCAACATTCATCTCCTTTCGTTTGTGGTTTAAGTAATTTTTTAAGTCCTTCCAACCATGAGGTAGATTCTCAATGATAGCAACTACTTGGAAAGCTTCACTCAAGACCATTCCCTTAGCATGAATTTCATGTATGATCACTTGGAATTCCTCCACTTGGCTGCTCACAGTCTTGGAATCCACCATTCTGTAATGAAAAAATCGATCAACCACAAACATTTTTGGTTCCAGCATCCTCAGATTTGTATCTGTGTTCCAAAGCATCCTACAATTCTTTTGCAGTTTTCTTGGAAGTGCATACACCATATAATGCATCTGACAAACTATTCATGATATAGTTTCTGCATAGATAGTTAGGCTTCTTCCAAGCTTTAATTGAGCTGATCAGTTGAGCATCTTGCTTTCCTTTCTCTAGCCCAGGTTCTTTCTTAGCTTGAACCTCTCAATTTCAAGGTGGTCAAATAGAACAACATCTTTTGTTGCCACCTCTTGAAATGCAACCGAAGAAATTTTTCTGGCCTTTCAGCATAGTTCACAGGAACCAGCTTAGCCACCATGGGTATTGCAATTAAGACAAGGTTGTATTCACAGTGGGAATAGCCACTTGAGGTACAATAGTGCTCCTAGTAGGGGTAGACCCTTGAGCCACATTAGAAACATCATTTCTTTCAGATGCTATTGAATCTGGTTTCATATTTTTAGGTAAAAACCTTTAATCTAGAAAATATTTGCTTTAAGATTATTGGATACAATTGATCCTAGCTATGTGGGATATTAACTATTAGAAAATTACTAATAAAACAAAAACTTTATATTAGGAGTGAGAAGACCTGATCCCAAATGTGAGGAGAGATAAAACCAAGGCCTGGTTATCACACAATTTTCTTAAAACAGATTCACCACCCTTCGGTGCTTGGGTTTGAACTAGCATTTGCTTCCCAGGATTCAACATTTTTCAGTTGCAAGGCAGCACCACTTTACAACTCCGCCAAACTAAATTATGTGAGCTCTATCATACTGAACTTAGAGATTAGACTTTTTACGAGAGAGTAGGTGGAAAAGAAGGAAGCGAAGTGTCTTTTTATTTCTACGTTTAGAATTGTGGAAAGAAGCCCTTTAAATAGTCTTGGAGACTTACCCTTGCAATTCCAAACATAATGTTACTAATCATTGAAATTCCAAAATTAAATTTTGGAGTTTTTATAAAACTTTTGAAATTCTAACTTAATTCTAGAATTCAAAGGTTTGAAACCTTTTAATTATATAATTAAATTCTATAAAGTTGAAAACTCCTCAACTTCCAAAATCTATTGAAATTCTAAGAATCAAAGTCCTTTCAACTTATAAACACTTATTTTTAGAAACATAAACAATATTTCAATTACCATTCAATATTAATTTTTCCAACATTTTGTTTCTTTTAAGAAATTATTATCATTAATTAAAAATTGTTTAGTTTGAATATATATGTGCAAAAGTTATCTAAAATAATGCTTTTTGCAAATATTTATGATTTCTATTTATTAATTACTTAATGAATTTTTTCTTTTAGAAATGAAAATTAATTCAACTTATCAACTATTAAATCAATCCTGAAACATATCCAAACATGGTCAACTAGAAAAAAAAAAATCCTTCTAACATTTTTTCTTAAAAAATAGTTTTTTGGCAATTCCAATCGAAATAGTCTTTTTTTTTTATTTCTTTCTTTTAATATCCTCAGGCACTCTGTTCGAAAAATAGGCCTAGGCCGGAAGGTGGCAGGCCGACCCGTTTTTTTTGAAAAACGGTGAAAAAAATCGGTGTTGGCTTTCTATAAAAAAAAAAAGGACTCCTAGGCACCGCCTAGGCGGGCTGGGCGGCGGACTAGGCGGGCTGGGCGGTTTTTGGAAAAAAAAATTTAAAATTAAATATTTTTAACTAATTTAAAACCCCCCAAATTAATGTTTTGTGGGACTTGTACTTAATTAATGTTTTTATATGTATGTTTTTATGATAAGTTTTCATTTTAGAGTTGTTTGAATTCAAGAAGCTCTTGTATTATTATTTGATTGTTGATGCATCAATTTGGTTGTTGGTAAATGTCTATTTGGGTATTATATAGAATTAAAATTATATTATAAATATATATATTTTCTAAAAGGGTAAAACCACCTAGGCCCTGCCTAGGCTCTCTTGGCGCTAGAAGATGGCTGACCGCCCGACTAACGCCTAGCATTTTTTTGAACACTGCTCAGGCAATTGTGAATACAATTTTACCACTCCAACATAGAACATAGGGTGAAAGAACAGGGGGGGCCCCCTTCCCCCTAGTTTGGTTGTCCCTCTAAGCATTCCGCCCCTTAAGACAACCATGGATGAATACAAAACTCTATTTAGAGAAGGAGAGAATAGAGATGAGAATGAAACATGAGTCAAGGAGATGAGCGGGAAACTGTCAATATCATTTGTGACTTCTTTTAAGAATTAATTTTTCTTTTGACCCCTTCAAACGTTTTTTTTTAAATATTTGTTGGTGGCTTTTGAGGAATTTTTAATTGTAAAATGGGAAATGGGAAATGAGATATTCTTTTGTCTTTTTTGGATTTATGAGGGCTTTCTTCAGAAACTGTCATAAACTTAAGTTACCATCTTTGTCTAGTTCTCCGTAGGGGTGGCAATATTTTGTCCCGAACCACAGGTTCATTTTTGGCTGACTTGGAATAAAACGGGGTTGGACAAAATTTGTGTTAATGCTGGTTGGGCCTGGACATGACTTTATTGTCATGATTTAAATCTGAGCTGGGTCCTAACATCAAAATTTGGACAACCAGGCCTTTTTCCCTCTAAAATTTTAAAAGCCCACAATCTTAAGCCCAATCTTCCAATAACTTGAAACATGTATTGCTTTTTCTATTAAGAGTTAGGTTTCTATATGATTTGAGTTGAGTTTTGGAATGTTGACATTTTTTTTTTCTTTTTTTTTTTTGCATTTAATGTGAATCAAATTATTTTTGTATAATTTAATATTTGAGTGAACTTAAATGTAGTTTATAGAATTCAGACAAATTTAGACATCTGAACAACCCGGCTTTAAAATAAACCGGGTTTGGACAAGTTAAGTTTGCCCGGATTTAAAACCAGGCCGAGTCCAAACAACAAATTATCTATTTATACAAATAGTTGTCCAAACCCTATTTTGTTTGGACCCATATTTTTACCACCCCTAGTTCTTCGAGATGTGATGAATAGTTCTTAACTCATGGTAATACTTTTATATTATAAAATGAACAGGTAATTGATAGCTTTTAATAGGTACACCTATAATCTAAGCAAACTTGTAGCTTAAGAAAAGTAGTTGATACACCATTAATTAATGTGAGAAGGTAGCAGATGTTCTAAGATAGTAATTAAAGCTTACCTTGTTTCCCTACTTGCTGAATAGGCAATACATGATTCATAGTAGGTAGGCCTATAACCTGAGTGTGTAGTAAATACCTTTAAGCGGGTAAAAGCTCATTCTTCTTATCCAACATGTTAGTTCCAATGGGGTAGGAGTGTGACAAATATTCTGTCAATCTCACAAGTAATGAAATTACACACATCAAAAATGCAATAGAAAAAGGGATACAAGAAATGGTTACCCAGTTTGACACAACCTTGCCTACATTTGGGGGTCGGGCCCAGAGAGAACACTCTACTAAAAGAGGTAAAAGAGTGAAGAGTACAACTAGTGGTGTCAACAGGGCCATGCTGGCCCAGGCCCGGCACGAATTGGGCCATGCTCAGCCCGAGCACGGTGCTACCATACCATGACCGGGCTGGGCACGGCCCAGACCCCCCAGTCGGGCCAGGCTGGGGTTCAACGGCCCGCGGCTCGGCTCGGGCCGTATTAGCCCAGCCCAGGCCACGGCCTGAGCGGGGCACGCGGGCCAGCACGGCCCAGCCCAGGCCATGTTGGCGCCCAGCACGACCCAGGCTGGGCCGTGCCAGCCCGCGCTAGTCTGGCTAGCCGTTATGGGCCGTGCTTGGCACGGCCCATAACGGTAACCAGCTTATATAAAGGCTTAAAATTTTTTTTTTTAGTTTTCATTTATTATTTTCTCTTCTACTATATCAAAAAGTCAATTGTAACCTTCTCAACAATTATAAAACGGCTAGTTTTAAGGGTAATTTAGTCTTTTAAGTTAAAATGACATTTTTGACCTTCTCAACAACTATAAACGGCTAGTATATGAGGGCATTTTAGGAATTAGAAAAAGTTTAAAAAAACTATAAATATCCCTAAATGCTAACAATTTTTCTTACACCAAACTACATCATCTTCTCTCATTCTAATACTCAAGCATTCAAGATTTTGGCTTCTCAATTTTCAAGTTCAAGAGTGAAGGTTGCAAATCAAAGCTTCACATTCTTCATCAAAAAATTCTCAACCACACTCGAAGGACAATCAGTAGTTAATCAATTTTTTAAGTCATCATTAAAGTACTCGAGGTAACCCTAAACTTTAATTTAATTTTGCATAATGGCCGGTTCTCCTCCTATCTTTTCTTCCGATAATTCTCCATTTGGTTTTTATGATAATACCCCATTGAGTTCTCCCGAGCATATTGTTGAGCAAGTTAGTGAGACCCCGAATATTGGGCCCTCAACTAATAAGCCACCAACAAGTTCTAGAAAACGAACTTCCGGCGTGTGGTAATTTTATGATATTGTTGAATTTCCAAACAAGGGTAATCGGGCGGTTTGCAAAAAATGTAAAAAAGATTTTTCTTGCCAAACTTCGGGGGGACGGGGCATTTAAAAAGGCATGCCGACAAGCATGCCGCAAAGCAACACGATTCCACTCAAACACAAATTAGTTTTACCGATTCATCTTTGGGAACTTTTATTTTTAATAATGAAAATGCAAGAAAAGAAATTGCAAAATTTATTATTCAAAATGAGCAACCTTTGTATCTCTCCGAAAATCCCGCTTTTATTAAAATGCTTATTCATGGGTTTAATCCAAATTTTAAATCGGTTTCAAGAAATACCATGAGAAAATATTGTCTTATTATTTATGATGATTATAAACAAAAATTAATTTCCGAATTATCTAATAGTTCTTTAAATATTTCTCTTACTTCCGATATTTGGACTTCTCAATTTAAAACCAATTATCTTTGTGTTACCGCTCATTATATAGATAGTAATTGGGTTTTACAAAAACGTATTTTAAGTTTTTTTGAATTAGAACACCGACATACCACAAGTATTATTGCTAGCTATATTACTCGTGCTCTTAATGAATATGATATTTTAAATTCTATATTTTCAATTTCTTTGGATAATGCATTGGCAAATAATAATGCGGTTGATATTTTAAAAAGGAATTTAATGCCTATTTTTTCCGGAGTTTTTTTTTCATGTGCGTTGTGCATGCCATGTTTTGAATTTATGTGTAAAAGATGGTTTAAAAATAATTGAGCCCCATATTGAAAAAATTAGAAATTACATTTTATATGTTAGAAATGGTTCACACCAGAGACATGAATTTCAAACTTTTTGTTCGGAAAAGGGAAGAAAATGTAAAAAAAATATCTCATTGATGTTGATCATAGGTGGATTTCGACTTATGAAATGTTGGAGTGTGCCTATGATGATAGAGATATTATTTCCATGTTTTGTAATGACAAATTTCCTGAAGATCAAGTTACTAATTATGATTAGGAAGTTAGTAATTTGATTAAGGAGTTTTTGGAAATTTTTTATACTTCAACTAATAAGTTTTCCGGTGTTTACTATCCCACTTCACCTATTATTATTAATCAAATATTTTTTATTAGTGAAGTTTTTGCAAGATATAGGCATGATCCTAATTTTGCTCTTATTGTTGCTCCGATGGAGGTAAAATTCAAAAAATATTTTGGAAAACTTGAACCACTTCCCGTTTTATCTATGATTCTCGACCCGCGTTTTAAAATCGATGGCACTTTTTGCATGATCGATTCTTATGATAAAAATATGGGGCTTGATCATTCTTTACTCAAAAAAAATTATCGTTCTTTGTTTTATGATATGTATAATGAATATCATGAAAAACATGGTGATAGACGGGCTTTCAATTTACCTACAACTATTGAAAGTTCATCTTCAAGCACCAAAAATAGATCTGCAACTTATGTTGTTAATTTAATTAATCAACAATTTTTCATGGGTGGTTCTTCTTCTTCTTCTTCAAACTCTAGCACTACTCCTACTAGTTCTTATGAAATAAATCATTATTTAAATAATAATATTACTAATTTTCTTACTTCGGAAGAAATTGATAATTTTGATATTTTGTCATGGTGGAAAAAGCAAGAGCACAGCTATCCTGTACTAGCTGCCATGGCACGTGATCTACTAACTCCACCGATGTCTACAGTAGCATCGGAGTCTTATTTTAGTGCAGGAAAAAGAGTACTAGATGATAGGAGAAGCCGAATGAACCAACAAACGGTGCAAATGTGCATATGCCTAAAGGATTGGTTAGATGTTGAAGATAGATTACAAGATCAAAGAGAAAAATACACCGGCGATGATGGTGGAGAAGGCATATATACGGATACAGAATTTTGAGTGTTTTTTTTCTAATAATATATTTCTAGTTTTTTTAACTTATGTAATATTTTATTTCAAGTTTAATAAAATTTTTAAAGTTCTGATTTTTAAAATTATTAATATATAATATATTATATATTAATAATTTTAATAAATTCTGATTTTTAAAGTTCTGAGCCTTTTGCCTTCCTTTTGATTTATTTAAATTTTAATTAGAATTGTAAAAGACTGCCAGCTTTTGAGAGTCAATTTGAAACCACATATTTGCATTAAATAAATAACTAAATAAATAAATAAAATAAGAAAAATAAAAATAAAAAATAGGCTAAATAGCAATTGCCGCTCGGGTTTCCAGGATTGATTTCTAGGGTTTGCAGGGCTTCACCGAGATCTCCATCGACCTTCTCCCCGTACTTCTTCCCAGCCACCACCTTCGGTGCAACATAGTACGGCTTACCGATCGACAACACTTCTCATCGGCCTCCCCTCACCAAAGCACTCGGCGGAACAGAAATCCACCAGCCGTAGCTGCCCCCACGAGTCGAACATCACGGTGACCGATCCCGCGCTGATGGCAAGCATGTAGGACTTCCATCAACTGAGAGATGATCGCAGCAGCTTCCGACTCAGGCATCGGGCTTCCATGGCCGGAGATCCGTTCGAAGAGATCGGGACCAGAGAGAAGATCAAGCACGAGATGGATCAACGAGTCATCCTCATATACAGCATAGATCTGAACAACATGGGGGTTTCCAGCAGCGGCGAGGAGAGTGATCTTGGCCTCACGATCGATGAGCTGACGGTCAGTGGAGTTGGTGAGAGGTTGAGATACTCTGATGAGCCTTTGAAATTAAAGAAATTGGGCAAATTTCATTCAGAATTAATCTTTCCAATTATTTGTAATTTCATTCATTTTGTTTCCATTAGCAGTTTAGCACACATAAAATTTTAATTTTGAAGAGCAAATTCATCACAAAGGCATGTATCTAAGTTTTTCTCAGCTGTCACTATCAACTCTCAACTCTCAACTCTCAGAAGGCATGGTGGTCAGCGGCATCATCCCTCTGTTTTCCTGATTTTTTTTTTTTTGCATGATTATTGGATTTTGTGGATTTTAGAGGTTATTTTAAGGGTTCAGGTTTGTATGCTCAATTGTTGATTATTGTCTCTAATTTAGTGATTTCACTGATTTGTGTATTTTTTTTTTCTTTATTTTTTAGCTTTTAATTTTTTTTGGGTTTGTTTTTGGGTCGGCGGCATCTTTTAATTTATGCTCAATTGGGTTTGTTTGTTTTTATAAAATTTATGTTAATTTTTATAGTGAAGCAGATGATCATTGTTAATTTATGTTAATTTTTGTATAATAATTTGATTGAATAAAGAGGACCATAAGAGTATAAAATTCGGATTTTCTGGTTTTTATTTTATAATAAGATTTTTTTCATTACTTTAAGAATTAAATAATTTTTTTGATAATTTTTAATTTTTTTATTAAAAAATAGTAGCGGGCCAGCACGGCACGAGCCCACTCAGAATGGACCGTGTCCTATGCTGGGCCGACCTTTATGGGTTGGAGGGCCGTGCCGGCCCGGCACGGTAATGACATGGGCCTTGCTGGCCCGAGCACGCACAGTGCACGGGCTGACCCATTTGACAGCACTAAGTACAACACACACTCTCACTCACACATTGACAAAGAAAACCTCTCTAGATTGACCGATACCACTCTCCTAAACCCTTGATTCCATAGGTCTCTCACATCCTAACAAAGCTTCCTATTTTATATTCTCTGTGGCTTTCTAACTTGGACACCTTCCAAAGTTAGATGTTGCAACCGAACTTATGACACCTTTAACCCTCCTGGTTCCTTCAGTTCTCTTTGTAGCAATTGACTCATCCTGAGCTCTTCTTGCCTGCAACTACTTCTTTCCTCACGTCATTTCAACAATTCTCTTTCCCAAGGGTCGCACCCACCAAGGCACGAATCCATCTCACCAAAGATGGCCTCTAACGATCTCCCAATCTTCTTTCCAAATTGGTCCAAGTTTGATCTTCACACAATCCTCAAACTTGATCTTTATTCATCGAAGTTTGAGTCTCCAATATAATGTTATTAAACTTGATCTTCTCTTATCCAAGTTTATCCTTCAATATTTTCCAAGTATGATCTTCAAACATCCAAGCTTGGGCCTTTAATCTTCAATCAAATCTCACCATATATGTCTTGTATCCTTAAATAGCTCTGCCCACAAATAGCTTTCATACCAACTTATGCTCCATGCAATCTTCAATGATCTTACCAATCAATAAATTATTCCTCTCTTACGAAATAAACCTCTCATGAAAAGAGTTTACCAAAAATATAATTCACCATCTGGATCTTACCAAAGATAGATAAAATCATACCTAAAATAAACTTGCTCAAGAGAGATCCTTTTACCTTGATACTCATGCTAAAAATAGATTTTTCCTCAAATGAATCTTTTGAGAGAAATACTCCAATCATAGTCACCTACCAAGATCTTCTAGCCACATCACCAACTGCTTTTGCCATTTCATCATCCTAGTCACCCCTCTCTCTTTACCTCTTTCTCTCTCTATTTTATTTTTCTAAAAATAACAATTCATTTTACAAATTAACAACAAAAGATAAAATAGATATATAATGTTTGGAACCAAAAAGATTTATTATTACGATATTTTACAAATGGACTTATAT
The DNA here is from genome assembly GCA_020875875.1 of Dioscorea alata. Taxonomy (NCBI): domain Eukaryota; kingdom Viridiplantae; phylum Streptophyta; class Magnoliopsida; order Dioscoreales; family Dioscoreaceae; genus Dioscorea; species Dioscorea alata. Next base: position 12,135,258 of record CM037018.1, read on the forward strand.
AATACAATTTTTTTATTTATTGTTTGCCCTCTCCATTTATTAGAAATCAATTTATATCGAATAAAAATTATATTTATAGAAAAAAAGGCAAAATGTATTGTCTGATCTCGTGGTTTTCATAAGCTAGAATATAACATATATATTTATAAAATATTTATAAAATTCTATTATTTACCTCTTAATTTTTTACTTAGTCTTACATAAAAAAAATTAATAATTATATCAGCATAACCTATGCTGACTATATTTTTTAAATTTTTTTTAATAAATCTCAAAATTTTATTTTTAATTCTTAGTCGGCGCTCCTTTATTTTTCTTCTAGTTCCACCATTGATTGCAGAAGTAGAGTTTTGTTGGCCACTCAAAATGTTATCTGGACTTGCAGGTCAATATGAAAATGTGCATGGGACCTATAAGTCATTTTTTCATATATATATATATATACTCTCAAAGTTAATAATTGATTATAATATATATACACCAACCTTTTTTGAATTTCTATATATCATTTTAATAATCTTTACTAGGTACATACTTATATATATTTACAAATTAAATTTAGTTTAAAAATGATGAAAACTCAATATTAAAAAAAAGTCATCTCAGATAAATATATAACTGCATGAAATATTAAAAGTCAACCGATGGGTAAAAAGGCAATTCATCATTTTTTTTCTCATCATATATATGTCTAAATTAATATATATATATAAATTTCGACTTTTCAGGTGATTGTGAAAGAAGCAATTTTATGAGGGTGAACTTTCCGGTTTTTGGAGGTATTGTAAACATCTTAAATTTATTAATCAAATTTCATCAAGATGGTAAGAGCCACCAGCTTGCCTGTGATGTAATGACTTGGACTTAAATTAATTAAATACCATAAGAGTTAGGTATTGACAAAGTCGACCCTAAGAACTTCAAAAGTTCATTACTTGGTTCTGGATTTCAGAGCTTTCACATCTGTATCTCCTTTCAATTAAGAAGGCAGCCAAGATGAAAAATAACAAGAAGAGTTGCTACTTGTGTTTATCAGGAGGCATGCTGCTGCTCCTGCTGATCATACTGCCATGCATGCTACATGAACCGGCTGACGCTGCTGTATTTGCCAACAATACACAACTTGGTAAGGGGTTGTCCTCCAACTTTACATCAATGAAGGTGATCAAACACAAGGACATGGAGCAGTGTCTGGTCCATTCCATGAATCCAGTTTTGGTATTCAGTTCCAGTTTTGATTACCTCAGGGAGTCTTCTTGGATGGATGATGACTATGGTAACAGTGCGTTCATGGACTCAAGCTCAAACATCGCTGACTCATCTTCTTCGGGGATCTCAGGCTTTGGTTGGTGCAATACATCCTTCGTAGAAATTCAATATTTATGTAAGCAATCAGGCACATACAGTTATGCATATTGTTTTACCTTTATTTTTTTAAAAAAAAAATTAAGTTGGTTTAATTATGCTGGTAATATTTTGATAATTAAATGGAGACTAAATAAGTTTACAAATTAAAATGTCCATGTGATAGACTATGTCACTACCTAGTGCTGAATCCCTGAAAATATTTCTAATTGTCTATCTTTCGCCCTAAATTGTTGTTTGTTTCTATATCCCAATAAAAATGTCAGTTAACCTAATTGATGTTGCTAATTAGGGTTATCAGAGAAATTCATCAAATACTCTGTGCTTCATTTTGTTTTTATACGCTTAACATTACAAGTAATCAAAGTTATTTATTACTTTATATACAACATAAACATCATGTTATGTTTGATTTTAAACCCATTAAACCTATTTTGGATTATTGTCATGGGCCTTTTTGGCAAAATTAGTCCTGTGTCGAATGTGTAGTAGGGAAATATGGGATTGTTAGTATGAGATTGGTCTTTTTGGGTAAGAATCTACCTTTTGATATGTAGTATTAGAACTAATCCTAGGAACACTATCATGTGGTGTGAGAACTATAACAAGGGTTCCGCCCACAGACATCAAAAATTAGTTTGAGGAAGCTTATCAAGGATGCCACTAGTGAGATTAGTCCAACATTAAAAATGTGTAGGAAGGTGTAGGGCTTATAAGGGAGTTGACAAAAATACTCGTCAAATTAATTTTTTGAGGCTGAGCAACCGTCTTTTGACAATTGTCTAATATGCCCAACTAACCTGCAAAGTTTATCTCACAAACCTTCTTTAATTATTACTTTTAGAGGAAATTAATATATTTAATAATTATTTTTAAAAAATTAATATTATTATGCAACTACATCGATTTAGACAACTAAAATTTTAATAAAAAAATATTTATTTTAAATAATAGTATTTAGTCAAAATTGAGTTAATTTCATAAAATTTCTTCCTTCTAAAACAGTTTCAAATTTAAAAACCGAAATTCTACCCTCCCAATTCCAACCAAAAATTTGTTACTCAATATGTATATTTGTAAAATTTAAATAATCAAATAAAAAAAAATCCACCATCATAGTAAACCTTGATTTAACAATATACACAAGGTAACTAGCTACATATTGTCATTAATTTGTCTGAATTTTTTTTTTTTTTTTTTTTTTTTTTTTTTTGTGAAAAGGGCTATCCAGGCGAACACTAGCATTTTCGATGATTCTACCGGGTCATGATGTTGAGTGTGACGGACCTTGCCCTTGCGGTCGTCCCTCAGTCTCCCGTTCGGCTCCGGGCAAGAGCCCTTACAGTGTGCATCACATTGAAAGTTTTGGTCTTCTACTTGCTGGGACTAGTACTGTTGTCATTCAACTTGCACTACTTGTGCTTGCAAGGTGTCTTCGAGACAAATGGAGGGCAAGAAATTTAGAGCAGGACAAACAAAAGCACTACTCTAACAATCAAAGTATACTCCTACGTAAACTCATCTCCTCATGTGAACATGGATTTACCATTTATACATTAAGAGATCTAGAGAAAGCCACCAATAACTTCAATCCCACCAGAATCATTGGCAATGGCGGCCATGCTACAGTTTTCAAAGGCTTCTTATCTGATAAACAGGCAGTAGCCATCAAGATGTCCAAGCTAACGAATCCACAAGACATGAAAGATTTCATTAACGAGCTGTTCATTCTCTCTAAAATCAGACATAAGAATGTGGTAAAGCTCTTGGGCTGCTGCTTAGAGACAGAAGTGCCATTGCTGGTTTTTGAATTCATTCCCAATGGGACACTTGCTAATCACCTCCACGTCCAGCAAAGTTCATCCTCATTATCGTGGGAGAACAGATTAAGGATTGTCACCGAAATTTCAGGTGCACTTGCATATCTCCACTGTCATGCTTCTATCTTCATTTTTCATAGAGATGTCAAGTCTTCCAACATACTTTTAGACAACAATTTCACTGCCAAAATGTCTGACTTTGGAGCATCAAGATCAATTCTAGTAGATGAGAGTGCAAGTGTTGGTTCTCGTCTAGTTACCCCTGTTCAAGGAACCTTGGGATATTTAGATCCTGAGTATTATCATACTGGGAAGCTGAATCACAAGAATGATGTTTATAGTTTTGGAGTTATTTTAGTGGAGATTTTAACAGGTAAAAACCCTGTTTCTTTTACTTGGACTGAACAGCAAACAAACTTGCGCTCATGGTTCATCTCTGCTATGAAGAAAAAGTGCCTTATTAAGATCGTTGAACCTCATATTGTGAAGAAAGAATCCAGAAGACAGATTGAAGCGGTTGCAAAGATTGCGGAGACGTGCCTGAGATTGCGAGGGGATGAAAGACCTACAATGAAGGAAATCGAGATGGCACTTGTTAGTTTGAGTAGTTCGGATAGACAGAACTTCAAAGCCGTGCTCTGCAAGATGTTTAAAGGTAAGAGTTCTGCTGTGTAATTTTGTCACTTCATCTTGGAGATTTGAATCTTATGCATCTACTTTGTCAGGTGGCTTTTAAAAGAGGATCAACATACAATTGTTGATTATTATATCCTTAGTTTTGATATGAATTACTTTTAAAAATGAACTGTTTTTTATTTTTTCCTTAAATAAAGAAGAGAGCGAAACAGTTTGTTTGTCATGCCTCCTCGAACTCAGAGCGTCAACAAGCAGTTGCATATCCATAGAAAACCTAGTAGGTATAAAAAACCTCAAAACATATGTCAAAGCAAACTATACAATCTAATAAAAGCACAAATTAAAAACATAAAAGTAAGGCATAGTTAAATTACAAAAAAATTCACAGAAACAATGTTTAAGATCTACAATAAAAACCATAAATAACAATTTAATCTAGCTATTCAGTAATATGCTTTATTCAACAATTATGGCTAAGTTACCTTACCCACCTATCTACCTTCCTCCAGATTTGAAGGGAATGAAAACAAATTTATGACCTTAATAGTCCAGTGAGTAAATCACTAAAATTAATTAGGATCATACAAAGTTTTAAAAATTCAAATTCAAAATATAGAGTGTAATATTATAAAACAAAATATAATTTTAGGATTAGCATCAAGGACAGAACCAAAACTTACAAGGAAGGGGGCAAACTAAAAACTTAAAAAATAAAAAAATCAATTAACAAAATTTTTTAAATTAAAATTTCAAAATAATACAGATAAACTTGTACTTTAAAGTGACGTCTTTCTAAAGTAATAACTTCTATTTAAATTAATAGTATTATTTTAGCAAATAAATTATTTATTTTTTATTTATTACTGAATTATAAATTTTAATTTTAATACTCCTCATATCCGTAAATCAATCCACATTAATCAATTATAAATATTTGAACAAATTTTCTAAAACTCTCTAAAAATCACAAACTCAACATTAAAAATAATTTCACAAATAAGAAAGCAAATTAAAACAAACAAAACTGGCCCAACTTAAAAAAAAAATAAAAGTGCATAGCTTCAGCTCTACAGAAAAACTTTCCGATGAGAAATTTGAGAGGATTATGTCACAATTTATATTTTATCAAGAATCCAGGATTATGAGTATATATATATATATATATATATATATATAAAACCTAAAACTCAAAGGAGAAAAGGCGCTCCTCGGAACTTGCCGCCTTAGGAAAGGAAGTGCAACTAGAAACCAACCACCCCAGTGAATCATTAATCACATTTCCATATCCTTGGAACCTAGCAAGAAAGGGACGGACAAGGGTGGAGCAATGGAGGGACACAGAGCACCGAGGGGGGGCAGGGAGAAGAAAGTGGCTCAAGGAGGCAGAGGGATGATAGGGCAAGGATCCATAGACCTCGTTGGCTCAAGGAGGCAGATTCATTCAATAAAATTCAATCCAAACCTTAGTAGTATATCAAAAGTTCATGTCTCCCAAACTATGTTTGCAATAGAATAACAAAATAATATATGTTATTCATTTATTCTCGGTGATCCAAGTCATAATTTCAAAGGTCATTTATTTATATGCAGTGATCCAAGTAATAATTTCAGAGGCGGTTATTGTTTCACCAATAGAATGAAAAACTATAGTCTTTTTTCCAGAATTTTCATTTTGATATGGTCAATGTTTGACCCCCAATGACATGGTGATTGCATAAGTTATATAAAGACTAAAAATAGTCATATACAGAATAATTTAAATACCGAAATTTAGAATGTCAATAAGTTCAGTGCTAAATCTTAGCAATTACAGAAATGGTTACAAATAATTTCCTTGCCAAGCTAAGAAAAATACCAATATTTATATTCAAATAATTTCATCAAAAATATATTTGTGTAAGCCCAACTTTTGGAGAAACTACTTCAATTATATTCAAGTAAATAAATATGTAAATAAACAGTTAAATTAGAATTTAAATAAGTAATAAAAAATAATTAATTGAACAAATACTAAGTAACCACATAATAATTGAATAAACAAAATCCTAAATGTCAATAAATAAATAAATAAATATATATATATATATATCGTTAAGGCTCGTGAACAACTCATTTATAGTATCATTAACAAGTTTATTTATAAAAATCATTAATAGAATTGTTTATATCATCAACAATCTCAATTATGTAAAGTATTTATAGAAACTTTTATAGCAATATTAACATCGTCATCTACGGGAACATTAATAATAATATATTGCAAAAATATTACACTAATTTTTAAGTATAAGTTTAAGAAAAAATAAGATTAATTTATAATTTTATTATAAAAAGGTTCAATATTAATTTTAAAACAATACTTTTTTGATAATAATAATTATGATGATGTATTATTTATGAAAAAATGACTGACCTTTATCAAGCAAGCGAGTTGAACATGAGGGCTTTACTATTTATAAAGCTCGATGTAGGCTCGAGCTCGGATAAAGGAAGCTCGAGCTCAGCTCAAGCTTGGTTAAATTAATGGCGAGCCGAGCTTGAACATGACCAAGCTCGGCTCAGCTCGGCTCGTTTACACCTCTACATGTCAAACAAATTCCTCGCTATATCCCAAAATTAGGAAGCAAACTTATTAGCTTCCCCATAATAAAAATTTTACAATTTCTTAGAGGTATGTAACAAAATTTCAGATCATCAGTATAAGGTTGTGAGAATAACAACTCTCTGTTGCCATCCAATAATGGGTTAATGCAAGGATATACAATAACTACCCACTCTCATTGGGACGTAGAAGCACTTCAACAACAACCTATGAGCATTACAATAAAATAAGTGATGCACACAACAAGAGTGATCAATTCTCCCTATTTGATTAATAATCAATCATTCTATTTATCCTCAATGGAACCTCATTTAAATACAAATATATAAGGAGATTAACATATGTATGATCCAAGTAAGAATTATTAACCCTCATGACCCTTAAAGGCTAAATCTAGCATAACATTGCCCATCTTTTCCCAAATCATAGAATTCTTGCTTTTGAAAAGACTAGACACCTAGGCCTATGACATATCCTAATTTCAGAATGTTTAGAGTACTACACAATCTATAAATTTATTTGAATCTCTAGTTATTTCCACAAACTTGTAATTCAGGCATATCCCTTTTAAATACTCATATCTCTCAATCTGCATATTCAAAACTAATGAAATTTTACTGACAATCAGCTAATTCAGTAAGGAATAATTTTTTATTTTTCACTCTACCAATTTCAATCTCCAAGGCCATAAAAAATATCCATCAATCTTCAGGTTCCACATAAGAATCTCATAAGAGATAGTTATACTAATATGGCTATGTCTTATAAACCATATATGCATAGAGTCTGAATTTTGCAACTATTTTTGTAAGACCAAACTCTACAAATCTTGTATTTTGTTCTTCTCCAAATTCTACCACTACGACACTTGAAATTGATGAAAGATTTATGCTATTTCATTAACAAAATCCTAAGATATTTCATCCCTTACAACTCCTTAAGTAAAACTTGCAATAATTCATACCTTATACATCATTTCAATTACTACATCAGTGAGTTTAAGAACCTTCATTTTATTTCCTAAATAGGCATGGCATGAAGATTTAACATCATCTACAATGGTAACAACTGATCATTCCTCCTATAATTGTCTCTATGGAAGATTTCTACAAATAGTTCAAGTGCATTACAAATAGAAGAGCCATATAGCTAGTTTGGCATTCAAAACCTACATCTTCGTATATATTAACACAAACCAAGGAACAAATTTAAGATTCTACAATCTTTTAAGAATAAACATAAACAAAAATACATAATTCATGGAATCAATGAATTGATACTACACATAACTCAATGCATTAGAACGAAGGAGATGCGACCATCTTCGATATGTGGATTACCTTGTCAAGTGGTAAAGGCCACCAAGTAGCGAGGAGAGTTGGGAGCATGAGCTCACTTTATGGAACAATGAGGATGCCATCAAAGATTACAAGAAAGATGTGAGGAGGGCATCACAAGATCGAGTAGGGAAGAATGCCATGCTCGGTGTGACATGATCGAACAAATCCTACTAAGATCATGACGTGGAGATTCTCCTTCATACTTAGAAAATTTTGAACTTCGCCATGAGCCTAGAAAATGATGTAGAATTGTGTGGGACTTTCTCAAATACTCTTCATGAGCCTAGAAAAAAGAAGAGAGTTCTAGGACATGGAAGAACACTTAGAAATTTTTAGAGAAGAACATGGAGTTCTCTAGAATGTAAATAATAACCATCATATCAAATGTATCTCAACCATCCATTAGGAAGGCTGAGAGCTATATAAATAGGCTAAGGGTCCTTCATTTGTAAGCCAAACAAGAGTTGTTGTAATAAAGAGTCCTTTGAAATTTCCTTGAAGCCTTCAAGTAAGTTTTCAAATTCTCAAGCTCTTAAGTTTCCAAGTTAAGTTCCTTGCCAAGCTTTGTAGGTAAAGACAGACTTGATCAAGGAGAACTGATCAATTGACACACGTGATGTCAGTGACACTAGATAGATCTATAGGCAAATCCTATTATAATACAAGAGAAAATAGAGGTTTACAAGCATAATATTCAGACCCAACCTCAAAAAATTAATAAACTACAAAGTCAATTACTAATAAAAAATCATAACCATGATTATGAAATTAAATACGAGAAATGCTAAGAGAAATAATCGGAACAGCTAGAGAAGATTGAAAGAACACCCTACCAACTACAAGACAATTTTGCAAGGTCTTTGAAGATTTCGTATAAATTTTGTATCCAAGCATCACCATGCCTCCAAGCTAGAAGACGGGTGCCTATATAGAAGTATTGCTAGCTTCTTCTTTTGAATCAGAGTTTGAACGAAGTGATGAGTGATTGGAAGCAAGAAAATCAAAAGATAAGATCATTGTTTGGAGGACATTTTGTGATGGTTTCATTTATTTCTATTTAAATAACAATCCAAATCTAATTACATGACGAGATAATTTTGTAGAAAATTTAAATTTTCAAATTTATGGGGTCCATATTCTTATTTTTTTAAAAAAAATAAAATGGATAAACCACAATTAATTAAATAAATAAATAATTAAAATCCACCAAATGAAGAGAGTGTATAAAAAGATGGACAAAAAAGACAAAAAAAAATAAAATAAAGGAAAGGAAGAAGGCTGCACTAAACCGCCGAGAGTAATTAGATGGCCTCTCAAAGAGGGTACGTAGAGGGGCAGCGTAAAGTAGGATCACAAAAAAAATCACCTAAGGGGATCATTTGTTTATAACAACATCGACATGAGTAATAATCACTTTCCTTCAACTAGGTTTATTATTATAATCTAGCATGCAACAAAGGAAATGCACAAGGCAAAGGTTAACAACAAATAGTGAATATTTCAGTTTAAGTCTTTTTGAATATAGGTCTTCAAATGAAATGTTAGCTACACCTTTCTTTTTCTTAAAGGAATGAGAGATTTGGTAAAGTGCTGGCTTTTTCTCTATGATTTCTTGGGTCGACTACTATAACGATAATAATTGAGGAGGAGCTAGGTTCTTGAATGAGCCTTTAACTTGGAAGTTTTAAACAATAGGTTCTAGTTTACCAAATATCTCTTCTACAGCGGCCTCAAGGTCTTTATCATTAAGAAGTTCCTTTTTAGGATTTACCTCTAGGAAATCCTAGAATTGTTTGGAGTTAAAGACATGAGAGGGATCCTCCTCAAAGTTATCCCCTACAAGAAAGTGTAGAAAATAGAAGGGAGGGGGGAGACGCAGTAAGAGAGAGGTCCCACCAAAGAGACTTTGGATACATGGCCATTACAACTGCTAGAACCTTAGGATGAAATGGGCCCAAGCAATCCATTGAAAGAAACATAAAGACAAGGTAAAGGCCAAACAAAAAAAGCCAAATCAAAGGCTGGTAATGAATCCATCACTATAATAAATTTGATGATTAGTAGTGCACTGGCGTCACAAAATGTGAAATTCTCATCATGCATAATCTTTAATGATGTTAAGCACGTTGCCATAATGATCGTCACCTTTATAGCATTGCTAAAGATATACTATGATGATATGCTGATGAGTACATTTCATATAGATATTTTTTATACCATTTTTATGTATTCATCTTGTCTTTTATCCTTCATTTATTGTATTTTGATATTGCTTTGGGTATTTGTGCTTAAATGTGCAGGTGGTCAGGTCTTAGGGCGAAAGAACAAGATTAGGCATAAATTCGGTGTTAAAAGAGCACAATTATAGCAGAAGTATTGTAGCATAAATACTGCAGCATGGTACTGTAGTAATGAGCAAAGAAGCAAGGGCACTATCCTCATAACACGGCCATTCAAATTGAAGAACGGCCGTGTTTAGGGTGTGTTCCAAGCTGTGCAAATTACAGGTTGGTTGATTTTTGTACTAATAAAAATCCCCAGAATTTCCCATAAAATGCATAGGTATAAGCATGGCCTAAGCTCGTCCGTGCTTACATCGTGAAACACCTTTTTTAAGCCCAAAGTTAGGGTTTCAAGGGGACTTTTTGGTTTTTGGGTACGGCTAATGGACGACCTTCATCTTCACTTCAGAGGGAAAGAGAACTCAAATATCAGAGCACCAAATGGAACGAAGCTAAGTCAATGGGAACCTCCTTGGAGCACATTCGGAGAGATTGAAGAAGCAAAAGGGAGTCTTATGAATTTTTACTCTTTTGTTTTCTCTATCTTTTCCATATTGTGTGAAACCATGAGGGGCTAAACTGTTCTCTGGTGCCCGGAATTATGAGCCTTGAGAAATTTTGAATTTGATTTACTCATTTACATTTGCTATAGAGTTTTCTTGGATTCCTTCTATGTTTTATCTTGGATTGCAATTTCATTGTGCATAATTGTCTTAGTTGTAGCTTTGCTTATTATTGCAAGCATAGAGGATAGAGATTGAGTGTATGTCTAGAGATAGGGTATTTGGTGTCGAGCTTTCCAATTTAGGGTTAACCCTTTGGTCTAAGAGGATGTACCTGATAGTCAATCTAGGAGTTAATATATGTTCCTCAAGTGGAGTAGTCCGGGGAACTGGTTCATCCCAGTGATTCTTATCCAGTTCAATTCCTTGTCTCCTTCCATCCTCTTTTCAACCTTTAGATCCTTTTAGATTCTTAGATTAATGCCTCTCCTGATCTTCGATCCATTTAGATATTAGAACATTAATTAGTATTAAAAGCTTTCCAGTCCCTGTGGATTCGACTACCCAACCTAATTGAGTATATTTTACTACTTGTATGACTCATGCATTTATGGATTGCAAAAGGTTGTGTATCATATGCACATTGTTATCACAAAATGCTAAAATTTACATGACACATACAAACATCACATTATAGATATATTTTTGTGACATTTATGTTTTTCATAAAATAGATTATTAAGTGTCACAAAAAATCATGAATCGCCACAAAATATGAGCTGAATGTTCAACTATTATGATGAAAATCATCTTGTCACACTAATAGATTATGTATGTTTCGTCACCTATTATTAAAAAAATAATGTCACTAGTTATCATGGATCATCACACAATATTAGGGAAACGTTCAACAATTCATCAAAAAGAAAACCGTCATCAAATAGATAATGTATTTTTTATCACCACAAATGTGTTCTGATAGATATAATCGTACACAATTTTATATTCATTTATACACTTAACAGGGATGTATTTTGGCATTTATTTGGAAGTTCTTAACTTAACACAATGTAAAATTTGATTTCAGGTTACTAGCAATACATAATGAGTAAGAGAGAGCAAAAAGAAGTAATGTTGAACCAAAAAAAAAGAAGAAGGAGATAAAGCTCTCTCAACGTCATGAACAAGGTAATATGCCTGACATAACACCTTACGGTCCCCTTACAGCCACAACTTACCTCCGTAAATCTCATACAGAAAATCTTGCGGGCATGCTTATGCCCATAAGCAAGAGTACAAGTACCATATAGAGGGACTTACAGCCAGGAATTACACCCATAAGTTGGATCAAAATGCTTATCTAGAAGACTTTACCAAGAGAAGATACTCCAACAAAGGAGGTCAGAAGAACCATTCAGAGGAGTTTACGGTCTAGCACTTATAGCCGTAAGCTAGACTATAACATCAAGACAAAAGACCTTATAGGCAAAACTTATGACTATAATTAAGATGCTTAGAAGGCACGTAACCCATCATCTCCAGTGCCTTAAAGCCTTGTTCTTGCACTCTGAAGTCACCCATAAACGGTTAGGTATAAAAGATTTCACTGAGAGTTTTAGGGGACTCTTTTGGTGGTCGATTGAAGGAAGGAAGGGAGAAAGACTCTCGGGCGTTTCTCTAGCAATCCAATAACTTTGAGAGCCTCATCCACCATCTATGGCACCATGTAGCCATCGAGGATTATTCTTGACTACTTTTGTGGAAGATCGGTTGGAGTTTCATTGGCACTTGGAAGCAGAGAAGAGATGAGGGAGTTTATAATGTTATAATTTACTTTTCCTACATTCATTGGATTGTATGAGTGTTATAGTGTAATGAAGAACTAACTTCTTGGTGTTTGGGCATGGAAAGAATCTAAGGTTTATATTTTTTTATTAATATTGATTAGAGACTTTTAAGCTTTAATATTGATTGATTGATTGTAATTTATTGATGTTGCATTCAATTGCATGTTTCAATAGTCTTGAATTCTATTGTAGTGAAAGCTAAGAATTGATGATTGTTATCCTTGTGTGATGAATCGAAAGATCCAGCTAGCATAGGTATACTACAAATAAAGGTGGTCGCTAGTCCGCTTAGAAATAGGACACTTTAGAGTTAAGGTTTCTCCTCTTGTGGTTCTACTGAGCTAGTAAACATAGGGTTACAAGTGTATTGCAATCCTAGAAATCAAGCATTAGGAAAAGATTCTATGCTAGCTTTGTATGGGATTAAGGTCAGTATAGCCTCGAGAAAGGAATTAAATATTCATTGAATCATTGTTTCTTCTAGATAGAGTTCACTAAGTGTAATGAAGTCAAAGGATAGTCTGTATCAGTACCATATGGGACTAATTATTGTTCACCTTAAGAAAGTGGGTAATAGAATTAGAATTTCTCTCTGTTCAACTGGATTGCAAGACTTTGTGCAACCTTGCCTAAGACTTAATAAAAACCCTAAGGGAAGTCTATTCCCGAGCACCTTTCTTTCATACTTGTTTTGTTGTAATTTTACTTGTATTTCTAGTTCTTAGTCTCTATTTCAGATTTACTGCCCACATCTTTAATTAGGTTAATTTATAGCTTTAGAATTAGTAATAGTATTCTCTAATTCCTTGTGGATCAATAACCTTGCTTCCTAGCATTCTATATTACTTGATCAGCTTATGCATTGTGTTTTCATAGGTGATGTTAGAGCATTGTGTTTTCATAGGTGACGTTAGTCCCTATCATGTTCAAACCCTATTTCAGACTCAATAGAGATTCCTATTAGTGTCCATGCAAAGCTCAAGCCCAAGTGAGTTAGTGGGCCAAATCCACTAATTAAGTTGGGTCCAATAGCTAATCCAAGCTTAAACTTGGCATGTGGATTAGATTCAATTATACCCCTATGCTATAGATTGCTCCACATTAATAGCATGCACTATATAGCATAATGACACGGCACTTCCATCCACTAATGAGAATGAGACAATGGTATCTAGACCTACCAACCCATTAAACACTGTTGTGCCACTTATGCCAAGAGGAAATATGTTGCTACCTAACTTAAGAGGAGTGCTAACAAGATAGATAGGCCAAATGCAGGTCTCTAAAGACTCATTGGTTATCTCCTTGTCCAAAAGATCCTCCTGGACAAAGCTCTAATATGATATAACAGCCTTTACCACCATAAGTGATGCATGCCAACCACGAGAATAGTTTGGTGAGCTTAACACCATAAGTATACGGGTCTTCAAGTAATACCTCGTGGGTGAGCACAAGAGTCATATTCCTCAGGGAAATGCAAGAGGTTCCTATTCTTTTCACTTAATCAATAGCCTAATATCTATATTATTTATTAGATCTAATTCTACAAACTAATTAATAAAATACAATTAAGGATCATGAAGTGGAATCAGAAGGAGTTGGGAAGTTTGTATGGGAATCCCTTCAATAATTACTTTCGTAAAAAGATGTGACGATTGTGATCTAGTGTTGGACCAAGAGAATTCAGAGGCCTACGGGTCCCAATCTCTTGGGAACCAGGTCAAAACTCTAGAAACTTAAGATGGAATCTCTTCCACCTCAACCTCCTATATTTGCCTTAAGATCAAGAACTCCTCTAAAAGGGATAATAAAACCCTAATCCAAAAATCTAGCAATACCTAATCTCTTAGAGCATGCGTAAATCTAATAAGGCATGTGTGTTCTAATGCGTGGGAATCTCTTCCTCACAACATCGACAAGATAACATTAAACAATCATGCATTGATCACAATCAACTTGAAAGATTAATAAAATTGCCAATAAAGGTTCACAACCAAGAGTCAAGATACATAGACATACAATTACCCTAGAATTGGGGTTCTACAAATCAAAAATAAAGATTAAATAATAAAGATCCACAAGAAAAGAATAAAAAATCCTAAAACTAATTCCTTCTAATAAGTCTCTGATGGTTGAGGTTGAGAAGATCCAAAGATCGTCATGACGACGCCGAATCTCTTCACACGCCCTCCATTATCAATGTTCGTTAAATATGCCTAGAGAAACTCACTGGAATCTGCTAAAATAATGATGAATGTCATTTTCAGCCACACAGGTCTCCAGAAAACCAGCCGCTTCCAATCAATTTCGGTAAAAAAAATCCTCCTCGAATTGTAAAACCTAGGAGTATTTATAACCATAATCTGCCATGGCCTCACCACGGCCATTGCAAAGGCCGTGGTGAGTAAATTTCGTTGCTTGGACAGCAAGTCATATCCTAGCATGGCCTGTCTTGGCGTTGTGTGAATTGGCCACTAGCATTATGATCTACAATGGTTGTTGTGAAGGTCATTGCGACTTCTATGTTGTCTTCTATAGATCCATAGTAGCACAATGATAAGTGCTAGAAAGTTCATATTTTCTACATTATTTACATTACGTTCGGCATGAAATTTGACATGTTTAGTACCAAATTAGTATGAAATTTCATTCTTTTGTTCATCGCAGCCTTTATTTCTGTTTTAGAGGAAAAGAAGCAAATTCGAGGACGTTTTGAAGCAAAATATGCTGAGTTGCTGAATCAAAGCTTCAGCACAGCTTACAATGGCCATGGTGACATTTCACCATGGCTATTGTCTACACTCACCACTATCGTTATCAAGCCGTGGTAATGTGGAACCACTAGAAGAAGCACATAAGCCACAACGGCCTAACAACGGCCTAACAACGGCCGTTGTGAGAACTTTTCACAACCGTGATCTTGCCACACAATGCTCAGAGAGCCATGCAAGGACATAACTTGGAGCCCAAGAAATAACTTACTCACCAAGGGCATCACAACCCTCGTGGTGAGGCCATGGCGGACTCAATCCTATAAATACCCTAGTTTTCTTTTAATTCAGCGAGATTCTTTTGCTAAATAAGATAGGACTGCCGGAGTTTTGAAGATCTAAGCGGGCTGGAGATGACTTTCAAGCATATTTCAGTAGCTTCCAGTGAGTTTCTCCAAGGTAATTCAACAATCATCATTAGAGGAGGATGCACGAAGAGATACGATGTTGTCTTGTCAATCTTGGGATCCTTTCACCCTCAACCTTAAAAGACCTATTAGAGGGAGGTAGTTTAGGAATTTTTTAAATGCATATTTATTCTTTGATCTTATGGCTCTGTGTTGATTTAATTTTTTATTTTATAATATATAAGAACCCAATTTGAGATGAATTGTATGTCTAGGTCCATCGATTATTATTTATGAATCTTGATTGTTTAATTCAATGAATCTTTTTAGTTTATGTGATTCATTGCATGTTCCTTGATTGATACTCTTGTTAATGTGGATGAGGAAGATATGCCCATATATTAAGAACACACATGCCATGATAGATATATGCATGCGCTAAGAAATTAGGCATAGCTTGGTTTCTGGATTAGGGATTGATTGCCCCTTAGGCTTAGGGTTTGATTTGTCCCTTCTAGATGAATTATCGTACTTAAGGCGAATATAGGAGGCTGGAGTAGGAAGAGATTTCACCTTAAGTTCCTATTGATTTAGACTTAGTTGCCAAGAGATTGGGACTAGTAGGCCTTCGAATTCTCCTTGTACAATTCTAGAATACGATTGTCGTACTCAACACCTATCATAAATATTAATCAAGATAACTATCATATAACCACCCAAGCTCCTTTCAATTGTGCTTAACGATTTTCCAATTGTATTGTGTAATAAATTGTATAGGTAAACTAAAGAAAGAACGTAAACATTTAGGTCATTGATTAAGTGAAAAGGAAGTAACAGGAGCTTTTCGCCATTCCTGGGGAAATACGATCCTCGTACCCACGAGGTATTACTTGACGACCCATACACTTGTAATATTCACGAACTTGCTTTGATAATATTTGCATATTTAAGTCACACACATCACACGTCCATCACACAGCTGGGTTACAAATGTGATAGAAGTGGACAACGACCGTGGTAACATCTGACCACGGCTATTGTGAGCCGTGATGGTGCCCTGATTTATCAAGTTGATCTATTTTACTTCAAAATGCCTCCATATTCTCTTCTTTAGCCCTAAAATAAAATAAAAGCCTATATTGAACAAAAGAATGAAATTATATACTACTTTTGTGCTAAACATGTAAAATCTCATGCTAAATATAGTATAAATGATATGTAAAATATGCATTTTCAAACATTTATCAATAAGAAAGTCAGTTGTTATCGACACTAAGGGCTTAAGCTACATACTTAGGTAGCTCATGCCTCGGGGCAAGAGTTAAAATGTCACCATAAGGAATAGAGCATGTGTATAAGTATCTATTATCATGTTAGAGAATAGAGTACCCAAGGTCAAGGCGAGTTCAGGAAGCACACCACTCACAATTGGTTATGGTTCTTTTATATTGTCCAGAACAGGTGGCCCATTATTGCTTATTACTAGAGCAATAGCTCTAATGAGTGTGCACATTAGGGTGGTGATAAGTGCTCGTGTTATAGTAACGCGAAGCGTTATTATCTTACAATGAACATATCTTTTATCAGATTTTATCACCAAATTGTGTGCGTTTGTGTATTCTTATGCATTGTAGGTTTGTGTAGCTAATTTGGAGAAAAAGAACGAAGTTAGATCGTGTTCGCCATTGTTGGGAGGTTTTTGGACCAAGCAAGGAACAAGGCACGAGCCTAGACTTGTGAGTGTGTGCCAACCTCCTTTGGAGGGGCACAAAGGCAGTCACATTCACAATAAGTCTAACTCGTGTTGCTTAGGAAAATTTCACCAAGGAGGAGACTTGAAGCAATCGGCACGATCAACTATTAATTGTGTACCCAAATCAATAGCCTCGATGAAGAACAACGGATTCGGGAGCGTTTCGGTGAGTACTGTAGCAGCACTGTAGCTTGATGCTGTAGCAAGCTACTGTTCGCTTTCTGCCGAAATTCAGAATTCCAGAGAATTCACACGGACGTGTGAATTAATTTTCCAGCAAACCAGAAACTTCACACGCCCGTGTGGAAATTCCATACGGCCGTGTGAAGTCCCAATAAGTTCAAATTTAAAGCCGCACTCAACATTATAAAAGTCCGATTTGGAGACTTTCAAGACATCTTTCGACCTAACTTTCTCCTGAGCTTCTGGAGAGTGCGGCTAGGGTTTCGGAGAGGACTTCGTGGAGGTTTGGAGCGCGTCATCGGCATCGTCACCGACGTCCGGCAGCCGCACAAGACCACGGCCACGCCATTCACGAGGGGGTTTTCATCAATACTTTTTATTTGCACTTTCTTTTATATTTTGATGAACATGTATAGCTCCATGAGGAGCTAAACCCCTCGTGGGTATTTGAACTTGTAAAACCCTAGGATTATTATGTTTCTATGACATTGCTATTATGTTTTTCCATTATTGATGAATAAATTCGAGTTTCAATTTTAATTATCTTTTGCTATTGTTTTCCCTTAGCCGTGACACTAGGGTTAAGAGCAATCTAGGTTACCCTTTGGAGGTGTGACAACTCCTATAGGGTTAGACTACTTAGGATTGAAGAGGGTTGAGAGGGTGAGTCGTGAGGTAGCGAACCGTCCCATTTCCTTCCGGTATGATTTCTCCCTACCTCCGTTTCCTTGGATAATTAGTGGTCGAGATAGAGTGTTAGGGCTTAATTTAGACCAGGGTTCTTCCACCTGGACCAAAGGGTTAGAACTACATATAGGAACAGGTTTTATCACTAGGAATCCCTAGAGCTTAAAGCAATCCCATGTAGTGTTAGGCTTAAGAAGATAGACTCCCCTAGGGCTTAGTTGATAGGTCAACAAGAGTCAAGGGTCGTAGTGAATCTTAATGCCGGGGCATAATGTTGGGGTTAGTCACGGTTGACCTTAAGTTTGGGACCGTGAGTTTAAGGATATCCTCGACTCAATTAACATCAATAGGAAAGTATAATAACATAGTCTTGCACTAGAAGCATAAGTCCTAGAGGTAGCTTGTCCGGATACCCTATTTCATCCATTGCTAGTCTTTCTCTTTTAACTTTTATTTGCACTTTCTTATCTTCCACCTCTCTGTTTAATTTCTTGTCTTTTAGTATAATTGATTCCATAATCCACTCATCAGTTCGATTATCACTTTTCGTACACCGCACAACTAAATAGCGAAATCTTGTGTTTTAAATCCCTATTCCCTGTGGATTCGACTACCCACTCACCAGGGTAATTTTATTACTTCGACAAGCCCGTGCACTTGCAGGATATACGCAAGGGGTCGTGTCAAGTGGCACCAGACAATGGGAAAAAGCTTTAACCTCTGTGTGCATGGTTACAATGGTGTCTTTATACAGAGATGCTTTGCCTTTTTTCAAGAGAAATATCTGATGGGTGTCCTATGATGGTTTAATTATCTATCTGTGGGGAAAATAGCCCTCAACCATGTTGTACGTGAGGGGTCCTAGTTTCTTCAAAAGAGAGGTCAATGAGGAGCAATTAGGCTAGCATCTTCCTCAACCTGTACTATGAGGTCTTAAGAAGAGATTGTGGACCTCTACACTCCTCTAACTACACTAGCAAGTGTTATTATGCACACTGAGATCAATATCTAGGGGAAGAACTAAAACCAAGAAAAGATGAAATAGAATCCAGATCATCTCTAGGGGTAACGCCCTTATTCTTTTGGATAAAGACCAACTCACTAATAGAAGGTTTATCCAGTTCTAATAATGGAAAGGAAGGTTGGTGATGGGATCATTTGATATGATTCTACAGCCAAGTTTTTAGCTGATCTCTCAAGATAAAGGTGTAAAGTGCACTGAAAATAATCCACGGCTATTCATCGCTGAAAACATAAGTTCATATGACATGTCAAGGAATAAAGTGTGCTATACAGCAAGATTGTCAATCTCATGAGGATTCGGAGTACTAGTATAGTAGTGACTTAATTCTTTGTTATCTAGCATAATGATTAATGTGAACTGATATTTACTAAAACTAAAATATAACCTAATGCTTAAATAAAATAATGAGAAAATAGATCAAAGACTAGGTAATAATCAAATTGATGAAGAAGATAGCTAGACAAAGTTCCACCTAACACTACACTTGCAATCAGCTATCTATATTGATTTAAAGGTTGGATTGTTTGGACCATGAAGATACCACAAAGTATGTTGATAACTCTTTCATGACTAACAACAACTAATCCCCTACTAAACACCGAGGGGATCTCTCTCCAACCTAGGAGTTGTATAATTTCATAAACACTATATGAATTCCCCCTATTTAGAATTAAGGCACTCACTGCTTAGCCCTAACCAAATGAACCACAAAGCTTTGTCGCTAGTCAAGTCATCTAATCTCTCCACTTGTGCTAGATCCCTATGTGAGAGGTTTCTCGATCACAACAAATAAATGAAATAAGGATTAGAGCTCTCACTACAATTAATCCAAGACATTCAAGCAAACATATGTAAATCTTAAATAAAACAACATAAATTAATATAAATCTATATGCAATTACAAGTTCATCTTGGGCTTCATAAATGCCTGAACACCTAAGGATGTTTCAGCTATCATCCTAGGGATGTTGGCAATGAAACTATTAAAGAAAACATAAATACATGAATCATATAGAAACCCCTTTGATGCTCCAATGATGGATAATGAAACCCCTGCTTCAACTTCCTAATCTCTTGTAGAAGCTGTTTCCATCACGACACAAGCCACTCTAAAGGTGATGGTTCATCTTCCTAAATGCTCTCCTTGCTCAATGGATGAATACAACTCAAGCTCCCATGGATTTTTTTCCCTAAAGTCAAGTCTTTAAAAACATGTTATAAGAGATGTTGTGGATACCCATCAATGGGGCCATGGTGAAGACCCATGGAAGCATGGATAGGGGATGGATACCCCATGGATCCCCTAGTTTTCTCTCCCCTATAACTTCTTTGACCCAATGAATACTAACAAGTCCACGATGTCATTGATGACCTATAGACGGGTCGTGGATCTTCTTGTTAAGTGCATATCAAACTCTAATTTGCTCCAAGAGTCACACATCTATTCCTTCTACTCTAAGAGGGTTCAAATATACCTGAATTTATAAATTAAACAATTTAGCTAGTGAATAGACTAGAAACAAGGTGAAAAGTTCATATGGAATGCTACAAATAGAACATAGAAATGTGTATAATTTAGCACTCATCAAAACTTCCCTACACTTAAATATGTTCTTGTTCTCAAGTTAAATGAATATTAAATAATTAAGAGGGATCAATTCTAATCTTAGGTTTCATCAATTAGGAGTCTAAAAAACTAGAGAGAGTTCCACAATGACAAGTGAAACATGATAACTCTTAAAATAAGGAGTTCTACCCAAAAGGCTCTCATGTGTGTGGGCGTGTTGCATAACTCCTCCCACTTCACACTCATTGACTCAAATACAATATTGTGACTAAGGGCCTATTGATTCCTAGCTAGAGAAGTTTAGGCAATAACTGCATATGGCCCTTGAAGTAGAAATTTCCCTTAGCGTCAAGAACGGCTTTCATGCTTCATAGGAGGTAATTCTTGAAGCCATCTAATAAAGTGAACCCATAGCTTTCACTCTACCTAAGACATAACTCTTTCTCTCGATAGGGCATATAAGGTATCAAACTTATCATGAGTAGCTTCACACTTCAAAGATAGTAACTCTTTCTGACCTTTTATTCCAAAACTAGTAAAAATGTCAATATCTATAGGTCCCTAATCACAATGATTTTTTTCTAAGTGTCTAGAGTGCTAAATAAGAGGGGCATGTCCTCAAAATGTAGGAGAAAATCGAAAATAGAACAAACTCACAATTGTAGCATCCTATGAACACTCAGCACATGTCATCCATCTAGACGAAAGAGACTCTTATTAAAGATATCATGAAACTTTATAAGTTAAAATGATGCATGCACACAAGTAGAAACAATAATTTCTAGTCCGTAAAAATTTATGAATCCTAATTGCCCCTCCCTCACACTTAAATTGGTACATTGTTCATAATGTACACAACAACACATAAACATGATAATTGCAATGAAAGAACAAGAAAGGAGGCAACTAGAAAGTGTATACTCCCCTGGTTTCCAAGTGGTGAGACATGTTGAATGCTCCTATGGGTGGTGTGATTTAGATTGGGGGTGTTGGTAAGATACACAACTAAGTTCATGAGAGTAGTTCCTACAACGTTAATATTGGTTGAATGGGTTCCCACATTTACAAGTTATTTTCACTTGTGAAGTAAACAAGGGTTCAGTGTAGCTCAATAAAAGTAAAGTCCATAACAAATACAATAAAGCATACTAAACAAAGCATAACAAAGTAAGATAAAGAGTTTAATAGGGTATAGATCCTTGCTAATTACAGTACAAAAGAGTAGATAACTAAATAGTAAAATGAGAAAAAAAAATGCAAATAAAATAAAAGAAAGCTCATGCGTCTCAGGGTGCACGGTGATCTTGGTCTCGTAATAAAGAAGCTACTAATGCTGGTAAAGTTGGTGGAGAACAACTTTATGCTAGTGCACTCACCTCCTACTCTAATCGTTCAATATAAATAATGGTGAGGTGGTGAACTAGTGCTTCTGTGGTCCCTCAGCAGGTGTGGCGGCAGTGGCCGCCTTAGTAGCAATCTCATCCCCCTCATCCTCATCCTTAGTATCCTCATCATCTATATCACCAAAGAGGACATAATGTGAACCATGAGGTGTGCGCTACCTAGCAACTATCCCCCTCTCTTGGAGGATATCCATTATCATACATGAGGTGCAGCAAACACGCTTCATCCCCTAGGTCCCATAAATTAATCCTAGTGCTCTAAGAAATCTTGTGATATAAGTTCCATCAAAGATCACACCAACACAAATGTCATGAGCATGGTATCCAGTGAACCATGCCAGCACGTGACCTAAGTGGATGCTAATGCCTCTCACCATGCTATGAAAGTAGTAAACATTTTGTTAGTTCAGCACACCAATGCTATGTCCACATCCAAATAAAGTATAGCTAAGAAGGGCATGAATGTATTTGAGGATAGGCACCCTCAACAGGGTACGTTGGATATCCCTAAGCTATACGGGATGCCATAGCAATGGTGTACCAATGCTCAAATGCTAATTCCAGTAGGTCAACAATCAACACTGGGAACTAGGAATAGCTCATTTGAATACAGTCCCCAGAGAGTTTAGACTGTATGGTACCCTTCTAACTGAAGCTACTAATAGAGTGGTCTAACTCGAATGTCATGAGAAACTCAAATGTCAGCTCTTTGTAAACTAGTTCCACAATATCTAAAACTTTATCCCAACCTCCTCAAAGTAGTTCTCGAACCTACTTCACGAGTCCAATCTCCTCGAGTATTGCCCATTCTATCACTTGGTATGTCCCATATTGTAGATTCTTCATACAAGTGAACTTACTCTGATGTTGGGTTAGTAAATTGAAGCATAAAGAGGGTGTCTCAAGAGGAATCCTCACCTCTAGGTGGCCTGTGTACAATAATCTTTAGCCATAAGTGTTCAAGTCATCAAGTAATACCTCACACGAGTGCGTGAGAGTCGTATTCCTTGGTACCAAGAAAGTACTATTACTCGCTCTTTACTAATAATTTAACCTAAACAACTTAAGCATGATTTATACATAATGTAATAGTAAAACAAAGAATTGGAGGCTCCAAGCTGAGTATGAGTTCTTTAGGGGTAAATGAATGGTATAACAATGGCAATTCTAGATGTGGATCCCCTAGGGACTACTAATGTGACAAGGAATATGGTTTTGGAATTGCAAAGATGATTTGGGCTGCAAGATTAAATCTCTTGTCGATTAGCTCTAGTCCCATATGAGAGTCGGTTGAAATCTCTTTCTAACCAACTTCTTCTATCATGACACTACGCTCTAAGAGTCTTTGTCTTAAATTTTAACCAAAAACGAAGAGGTGTTAATACCTGATCTCTTAGAGTACTAACACAAGATACCCTTTTCAATCTATGCATGTCCTAATTTAAAGGAATTCTCGTTCACAAAGTACCATCCAAACAATAATTACTGAGCTCTCCATAATGTAATTCATGACATCCAATCTTTGCCTGAGCATCGCGTTTCCCCTTACTTTTCGCTCGATTCTATTTTCGTATTCTTGTTTTCTTTCCTTTTTGGTTTATTTACACATATCACAACTTTGAGTAGTCTATGCTTTTACGCAAACTTTACTACTTGATTAACGCGTAAGCTTGTGTTAACCCCTATCAAGATTCGTCATTCAATCCGATTTGTATCTAAAACTTGAAAACAAGTAGAGACTAATTAAGCCTAAATGAAAGTGTTGTTTACGCCTTGAAGACTTATGTACAATTTCTTTTCTTATGTTTTCTTCTCTATACTTCAAAAAAACCCTCTATCTAACACAAGATAGTTTTTAAAACTAACAAAATAATAGGGCATCTATCACATGATCATGGCATACATTCAATATTGATGTATATATATATATAGAATACGTCAATTGCGAACGTTCTACATCCGTAGTTGAGCATGATATACATTAGGGAGCACAGTGAAAGCTAATGAGGGTTGATTAAGGTTTGGTTTGGATTTATTAGTTAGGTTTTTTTTTAGAAAGTTATTGTAGATCTAATAGAAATAAGGTTGAATGGTTCAGATTTGTTAAAACACTGTGAAGAAATTGATTTGACGATCAAAATACTGCACATCACACTTTTCACTGTATTATTATACATAAGAACATTAACACTATTTATGAAAAAGTGCACAACTGTGTGTATATATATATATTAGATGTAAATTTAGAAAGTTGCATATATAGGTATGTTCATTGGGCACCAATCATGTATAATTTTTTAAACAAAAATACATCTTCTATATAGCATGAGCAACTCTAAACATTAAATCAGTAAATTTTCTTACTCAAGTGAAGTAATCTAAAAATGTCACCTGACCAACGGCTTCTTGGCCTATTAGTATCGAATTCTTTGCGTAAGGTTCACATTTCAGGAAGACCAGATATCGAAACATACTCAAGGTGCGAGCATAATAATATTGAGTTTGTCGCCTAGATATCAAAACATACTCAAGGTTCACATCAGTGCACGTCCCTAACTATTAACCTTAATAAAAGTGCTTGTCGCCTAGTGTCAATAAATAAATAAAAATAAAAATGCCACCTACATTTTTCAGTTTTCAAACAAAGTAATAGTTTAAAAATTTATCTTTTACTTAAAATAAATAGATATAATCTATTTATTTAATAAATATAATTATTTGTTATTCAATTTTTTTTAAATGTGACAAGCCACAATACTTTTTATTTTAAAAAAAATATATTAACTCTCCTATTTAGAAATAGTGATATTTATTTTTTTATGTTGATTCTCTACTTTAATTTATATCTTACTTCTCATTTGTTATCCATGTTGGAAAAAATATATTAAAAATATTTGTTTTAAAAAATAAAAGAAAAGGTTTTTAAAAAATGATGGTTGTATGTATTAGTCGTCACTGATTTTCAGTGAATAAGGCTAAATAAATATTTGTTGGCTCATTAGATAAATAATAAATAAATAAATAAATGAAAACTGCCTCAGAGGTTGTGTTATCTGAGATGAGACCAACCATACTTTTCTTGGGTTCTTTCTTACAAGAGAACTCAGTTGGAACATGTGATCATGTCATGAAAGAGATTGTAATTAAACTAAATTAATTCTGCTTAACATTAAACTAAATGCTAAGACTTTGTTTCTAAACCTTAAACAGCTGCTGCAAGCCAACTACCATTTTGCAGATTCTGATTTTATTCTTTGCTTTGAAACCTAACTTATATTTGTTAACTAAGTCTTACCATTTTAGTATTATATTTGATGCCTAATTGGCAAGCAAGGCAGCATATATCTATTACATTATGATATTTTGTTACAAACTTTAAATCAGCACTGTTTACAATATTAGTCAATTATACTGTGAAAATCTGGATAAGATTTGTACACTATTTCATTTTCTTAATAACTCATCAGCTTTATCATATCAGACAACAGTCTATTCATGTGATTGTGTGCAAGTTGGGTCCTCTTTCGCATCATTCAAAAACTTCATTTTCTGCCATATTAACTGCATCACAACATCAAAATAAATCCATTCCATTGGATGCTGCCCCTGCTTGGACTATTCTCTTCTTTATCTTATTTTGATGTGAATGTATGCATGCATGCAAGTACTAAACGTATAAATTATTTGACTAGGATCATCTGCCTTGATGAGATCTCTCATTGTACAATAATCATGTTTCACATTTTAGAGAAGAAATAGAATAATTGAAACCCTTGCCCACATTTGCATGTCCTTTTTCTGTGTACATGCTTGCTGATGCACGCAATATTTTATGCGTCTAACTCGGAGAGTAAATTTTTTCAAAGCTCACTGTGTTATGGGTATTTTTTATTTTAATAACTATGTTTTAATTTGTATAATTTTTATCATTATATATTTATTTTTTTACTTGATGATCACTCATGGATTTCCAGCTAATTTTGACTGACGTGGCAGCCGGTGATGCCACGTCACATTATATTAAAAAGTTTTCACAGCACAGCTGGACTGGACACGTTAGCCTTCTTTTCTTTGAGATAGAAGTTTTTTACATGGATGACGACATGGTTAAGGGAAGGTGACATCGGACAAGGCTAATGTGTCCAGTCCATATGGGTTGTGAAAACTTTTTACTATAATGTGGCGCGGTATCTCTGACTGCCACGTAAGTCAAAATTCACTGAAAATTTCTAAGTGACAGTCCGGTGAAAAGAAATCAATACATAATGGCAAAAAAGATACAAATTGAAACACAATGATCAAAATGAAAAATACCCATAACACATTGACCTCCTCAAAAATTTACTCCACTCAAACGTTTCTATACTTTCAACAGTAATATTGCAGTAGAAATATCTCAAGTGAGTATCATACTATAGTCATTTCTTATTTTAAACATTGAAGTTCAACATTTTAATTACTTAACTTTAATTTATGTTTACTAGAAAAATACTATAGAAATTTCGACGAGAATTTGATGATATGTGCACCAAATTTACTACATTACAATTTGTCGCTTCATCTACATGTGTAGACATAAAACATCATTAAAAAAAGATATGTGACCACTCTTATTAATACCTCACAAGCCATGTCAACCTTTTTAAACCATCTCTATAATGACATATCATGCCCTTGCATGCAAATAACATGTCGAATGAATATTGACATAGTAAATCCGGCATATATGTCATTAAATTCTCCCCAGAATCTCTTTTGGTATTGTCCCAGTAAGCACAAATTAAAATTGAATAATCAGAATGATATGAATTAAAGTTCAATATTTAAAATTATCTTAATATGATACCCACCAAAAAAATTTACTCTAATATTTCACGACTCAAATGGGAAATGAATCAAATTGCAAAATGCATGAATTCACATGTATCATCAAGCTATAAGAATTTTATCTCTTGCCTAGAAACCAAAACTTCAGATTTGATCTAACAGTGTTTTCAATGTCTAACATGTGATGTGCCTCCACTTACTATCTATTAAGTTGTGATATGATGATCAAAATTGTCATGACATGACATAGTAACAATAGTTCATTATTAATTAATCAAGTTCCATTGCTGGTTCGGCCTTCTCTTTCCTACTTAGTTGCATTATAATTATTAGGCATGGATAACACTAAGCTTCGGCCTAATTACAACACTATAATCAATTAATGAGTTGATGGTCCATTAACTGTCACATGATTCTCTTTCTATGAAACCATATTAAACTTAATATACATTATAAAAAACTAAAAAAGCATGCGCAATTAATTAAATATAAAAAACGTTGCCAAAGATAGTTTAACTAACCTTGCGATATTAATGGTTTTTTTTTTTTTAATTAATAGACGGCAACGTCCCCCACTCAAAGAATTTAAGATGAACAGTGTATGAATACAGTACGGGAAACAATATTGTTAAGAAGGATTTGAACCCATGATCTCTTTTTTTTATATTTTGGTGCCATATCATTAAGCTATCCAATGGTTATATCAAGGGTTTTTTTATTTGCAATGAGACTATAGATTGAGTCCCTCTCACAAAACAAAAATGCCTAAAATACTTTAAAAAAAAAAATTCACTCATATTTCTACATGACTTATCCGCTTGTTTAAAAAGTACAAAAAAAAAATTAATATTTTACTATTTTAGGGCACTAAATTTTATATGTTTTAAATTATTTTTATAAATTTTTGTAAATGTAATATATATATATATATATATATATATATATAGGGGAGGAACCAAGGGGGCTAGCAGGGGCTGAAGCCCCCCTCGGCGCCAGAGAGAATACTTTTCAAGAAGTATAAGATTTGATGATTTTCGGTTTTCCTATACTTAAATGAATGTAAAATACAATATTTGAACAAATATAAATGTGAAATGTAGGTATGCTTGAGTGGTTAGTGGGTTTACCCATAAGGTGCATGACTTTTTGACACACCCAAATTCAAATCCCTCTTGGTGTATTTTTTTCCTATTTTATTTTTTAATTTAAAAATTACTATGATTTCAAAAATTTAATAAAAAAATCTTATATACAAATTTTAGTAATTTAAAAAAAGTTTAAATTGATCATGAGACCTAACAAACATATTATAACATATATACACATATGTTATAATGTACCATATATGCTAGAGTAAAAGAACAAAAGTTTTGTATAAACAATAGTTTGGTTGTTTGTAGTGAGAGAGATCAATTTTACCGTATTTTTCAAAAAAAAATACAAACTTGAAATGTATTTTTATTAGTTGAATTATTGAAAATCTCATATATTTGTATAGGTAATAATAAAAATTTAAATTATATTCTATATTTATTTAATATATGTATTCAAATTTGTGTTATATTAGCATATTATTCTTCATTTAAAATAATTATTTTGTTGGATTATTTTTTTTATTTTTTATTTTTTTGTTTTGCTTATAGGCTTCAGCCCCCCTACCATCGAGTCCTAGTTCCGTCCCTGTATATATATATATATATATATATATATATATATATATATATAAAATAATTAAGAATATGCAAAAAATAAATAAATCATAAATATTAGAAACATAAAAGGTTAGGCTCCGGTAGAGGCGACCTCGTGATCCACTCCGCCCAACAACGTTTTCTCTGCACCATCGTAAACTTCCGCACGTGACCGGGCCCCACCCCAACCCACTAGTGGCAAACATGTAAATCCCTCCCAGTCATGATCCCTTTTCGTCATTTCATCGCGACTGAGCCCTTTTCCTGCCACGTTGGCGTGACATTAACCGGCGTGAAAAGCGAACTTCACATGTGTCGTGAACGTGTGGTTTGTTGGCCCGGGATTGTGGGTTGTCAGTTAGTGGTTAATGGGGTCCACAAAGTACGATTTATGTGCCTCAGTCAATGATGGACGGCTGTGATTTGGAGAGAGAGAGAGATTGAACCGTACGCACAGGTGGATCTTTGCGTAGGAGTGAAGGAACAGCTGTCCTACATGGTACACAGCATGGCAGACTTGTTTGGCAAAAAAGGATTGAAAAAACGTGACCTAAATCCGGCTTATGTCTTCCGCTTGCCCATTACTTCTTATCATTTGATGGTGGAGTTGAGATTAGCACCAGGCTTTTTTTTTTTTTTTTTTTTAATATGTTTTTTTTTTTTGCTTCTGAAAATGGTGTTTTCAGAAAACAGTGATCCATCGTCAGATGGCGAGGGTTGAAAATGTGTGTTATCAACTTTACAAAATTTATATATGCACTCATCACATGTACCACCACTACATGTGATTTAGCTATGTTTACTTAAAAAAAATTGATGTTATCAATAAATATTTTATTAAAAAACACTCTTGTAAAAATTTAAACTTAAAATGCCTTTACTTGTTATTGAGTATTCAATATTTAACATCTAATATATAATTATATAAAAATGGTCGTCTATGAACATTTGTAGATAATCTACAAACGAATTATCTATCAACCGTTGAATTTGAATCCAATGACTTCAAATCCAATGACTTCAAATCATTTATTTTAGTGAATAGTAAAACCAATTGTATTCTAATTTCAACCATTTGATCATTATCACAATAGTAATATAATAAATCACATACGTTCACTCTTATTTGCAACCCTCTCCTTCTTCTTTATCTGCGGATACTTAGACATGCATAAGATCTATTACCTAACTATATAAGATACATTATTTTATTTATAAATTTAATAAAATGGCAAAAAATTTGAAACGAAATAGTTTTTAATGGATAAATGCAATAACCAATAGTTAATCATCAAAGTCGTTGCATGATGACATGTTCATATTGACTTTCACATAACTACAAAAACCACTTATATTTTCTTATTATTCATACCTAATCTTTTCATTTAGATTAACAAGGTTATTACAAAGTCAATGGTTTTATTTGTTGTTAATTATGTATAGTTATCGGAGCATCTTCTATCGTACATAAATTGACCGAAACTTCAATAATAAATCATGTTTTATAACATAGTGTGTACTCATCAAAGCAAAATTGACAACTTAGTGGAACGCAAGAAATTGTGGGATGAAGACTTCGAGATGAGTATTTCTCCCTGGTCATCCTTCTTATCACCTTTGAAATGAAGACTTTTGGATTGTTGAATTTCGAGGTCTGTATACAAAGTAGAAAGAGAAGGGCAACAAAGTCTCTTTGAGCACTCACTTAAGTTCTGAAGAAGAGGAAAACATGCTATAGCTTTTGGGAAGGAGAGAGAATTTTTATGTTGTTATTTTCATCTTACCTTGAGTTTAAAGAGGTCTTTTCATAGCTTGCAAATACGAAAGATTTGCTTTTATTATCTTGGAGATTTGTTTCCTTCTCAGAATGATTGATCATCCATATTGTATTAAATGGCTCAGATTATGACGTGTCTCTCGCCAATGTATTTGAATATTTCTTGCTATATTATTGCGCTCCACCAAAAAATTTACAAGAGATTGAGCCTTGTTGGCGGTTAGTGGTTTAGACATCATATCGAACTTGTCTAGTTCAATTGGCCAGATATCTCAGGCCTTTTGCAAGACTTGTTTCAAGGGATTGTTAGTAAGCATAGTAATGTGATACGACTGAAAAAAAGGTCTTAACCAATGAGATAAGGCAATGAGCTCGTATCGTACACAAGGATTAATTTTTTGAGTGGTCATTCAATTATCCTTTATTTTAAATCGGTCATCCAGTTTTAATTAATTTGAATCAAATTTGTAACTTAACTTTAATTTGTTATCACCGATCGGTCACCGATACCTTTTTCGGCCCTCATTACTGATGTGGCTGCCGGAGAAGCCTAGTCCACATCAATTATTGCAATCCACCGTGGATTTAGCCCACCACATGGAGAAGAAGACATCCACGCCAATCTTCTTCATTTCGACCCGAGAGATGGCAAGCCTCAATGGCGGCTCACATCGTTGTTTGGCGGAGAGAAGAGGAGCCGCAGTCACTGTGCCTATCATCGACGTTGGAATCAGTAAGGAGAGCGCGAGGGAGACAAAGAGGATAGTGGCCGGAGAAGAGAGGACGATGGCCGGAGAAAGATTCTAATAAATTAAGAGCACCTTAATCTCTTGCATTCATCTGAGAGAGTCGATTGATTATTAGAAAATTAAATGTTAATGATTTAGTTTTCATGCTTAGCTTAATCAAATCAGTGATCTTAACCAAAGCAATTCATTTATTTTCCATAAAAATTGTTCACCAAATATAATATATTTAAATGTTAATGATTTAAATTTCATGTGTGTTAGAATTTAGTGCAAATTGCAATCACATCTGGTAACATATACAATTTGCAGATGATGAACCACCATCTCAAAATTTGCAGTTGATACAAATTGTAATCACCTCTGCATTCAATGAACCAAACCAAAAAGATCTACAAATTGAAGTGTTTTAATTCAAACATTTCTTCCTGGGGGAGTCACACTCTCCTTCTCTTTGCAGCATCACCATCTTTACTACTTTGTCCTTCCTTGTCTCTTCTAGGAGCCTTGAACATTGATGGTCTTTTCAGCATGTGGTCTGAATTTTTTGGTCCCCTTTGGAGCAATCCTGGTGTTTTTGCCCCCTCTGGTATTAAGATTTTGTTTTGTAGGAATTGTTTGGTTGGACTGACCTTGATCATGTGCATTTATGACCTACGATTTTAACCAACAAATATAAATTAATTCAAATAATGTGCTAGCATTTTAAAAATTAATCATTATCATAATTCGAGTACACTTGTGACATGGCTTCTTCAAATGCATTGTCTGGCTGTGAGGTTTGTGAAGCATATTGATTACCCAAGGCCAATAAATCAACCTGTGTCATGTTGAATTGGGTTGGAAAGTTGGTGGTTCAGTTTAATAAAAAAAAATAAAAGAAGGTACTTACTATTAGTAATCAATGTGGTCCATAGAATTCTTATTTTGAACTTCACTTGTCTGCATATTCACTTGCCCATGCACACCTTCATTTTTCCTTTGCATTGCACATTGTAACAATTGATCAGTGGTAGCACATGATAAATAAACAAATAATACAAAGTAAAAGGATGAGAATTACCTGTCCATGGTATCTTTTATTATGGCCTACATTCCACAAATACTACATCTCATTATAATTCTCTTTTTGCTGACTTTCCCATTGGTGTATCCTTTACCATGTTCATCTACTTCCTTTCTTCTCATCATTTTTTCCTGCCGCTTCTCTTGTTAATTGGATTTGGGGCAATCATGGGTATTGATTACTATTTGGCCAAGAGTCCCTGTCATGGGTTGGGTTCAATGTGTGGATGTATGTGTCAAGGTAGGTGCTTAGCTTGTAGCAGTCATCCAAATAGGTTTCATATTTGTCCTTATTATAATAAATGGCTGAAATGGCATGATTGCAAAGAATGCTAGTCAATTGCCACCTTCTACAAGAGCAACTCCTTTTATCTTTATCAACTACATGTTTCCCATCTGGTCCTATTACTTGGTACTGTAACCCTCCTGACCATGCTGTTGTATAAAGAAAGCTCATCTCTTTGAATTTTTCTAACTTCTTCAGTATCGTAGGGCAATGGGTAGTTGTGATTTTTTTCATCAAGTCCTTTCTTCTTTGTATTCTTATCATTAACTAGGTTCTAATTAACTTATTCATAGTCACAAACCCCTTGGTCCTGGCCTCTAGGATGTGCCCACCAATGCATTCATACATGTTGTTTAGAAGGATATCACACTTGAATTTTGAATGAAAGTGTGATATGCTCCAGTGTCGAGGGTCTATATTGTTTATATATTAAAAAGCGGGTTCAAATAATTCTTTAAATCTGGCCATAGCTTTCTCAAATGCAGGTATGTTTGTTGCTATGACACAGCTCCAAAGTTGGTCTTTAAGAACTTTCCCCTTAAAGGTTTTTCTAAAGTTGGTATGGATATGTCTGATGCAAAATCTATGTTCACTATATGGGAAAAGTTCTTCAATGGCAGGAAGTAAGCCCTAATTGTATGCAACACATGCATCCACATTGAACAATTTTGGGAAAAAGAAAAAGTTCAAGGACAACAAACACAGAATAAAACTGACAGACGTGTTATGGGTGTCTAAATTATGCAAATATATAAGTATGCAATTATGCACTTAATATTCCAATGTATTTATTATACCACAAGTGTATGGGTCATCAAGTAGTACCTCATGGATGAACATGAGAGTCGTATTTCCCTAGGAATGGCGAGAGACCCCTATTACTTCCTTTTCACTTAATCAATAGCCTAATCATTTATACTCTTTCTTTAGTTCTACTTGTACAACACTATTAAAAAATACAATTGGAGACAACGTTAAGCACACTTAGAAAGAGTTGAGAGTATGTACTAAAGTTATTTTGATTATTAATTATGATAGGAGTTAAGTGTCAATCGTGTTCTAGATTCGAATCGGAGGAATTCAAAGGCCTATTAGCCCCAAAAAGTCATGGCGACTAGGTCTAAATCACTAGAAACTTAAGATAGAATCTCTTCCACCCCAACCTCCTATGTTTACCTTAAGTACGGGAATCCCACGAGAAGAGAGCAATCAGACCCTAAGCCTAAAAGACAATCAATCCCTTATCCAGATACCTAGCTATGCCTAACCTCTTAGAACATGCATAGATCTATCATGACATGAGCGTAATTTATATGGGGGCATATCCTCCTCATCCACATCAACATGTAATAATCAAGTAAGAACATGCAATGATTACGAAAACTAGAACAATTTATATTAATCAATCAAGATTCATAAATAATAACCGAGGATCTAGACATACAAATTCCCCTTGAATTAGGTTCTTATGGATTATAACAAGTAAAGCATCAATGCACAAGATAACTACAAGACCAAATAAAGAATAGATAAACTTTTAATGTATTCCTAGACTAACTCCCTCCAATAGTTCTCCGAAGATAGGGATTAGAGGATCCCAAGGTTGTCCGATGACATGTGTCACTCATGCCTCTCTGATGATGATCTTCGAAGATACCTGTCACACGTGATCTTCTCTGATGATGCTCATTGACATACTCTTGAGAAATCCGTTGGAATATGGAATAAAGATCGTTTCTCGCCTCTTAGATCTCTAGAAATCTAGCCGCACTAGGTTCTTCAGCAAAAGAGTCTCCCCCAATTTAGAGAATACTGGGGTATTTATAGTAATTGGCTCCGCCACAGTCTCACCACAGGCGTTGTGATGCCCGTTGTGAGTAAGTTGTTGCTTAGGCTCCAAGTCGCATCCTGGCACGGCCTTTGGGTGTTATGCGTTTTGACAACGACCGTTATGAACTTCACAATGGTCTTTGTGAGGTCGTTATGGCTTCTATGTTGTTGCTAGTGAGCTTATGCTGCCATAGCTTGATCATGGTGGTGGTGAGTGTAGACAACAGGCGTTGTGTGTTGCCATAATGCCCGTTGTGAGTCGTGGTGAATCCTTGATTCAACAACTTGCTTCATTTTGTTTTAAAATGTCCTCAAATTCGCTTTTTTCTTCCTAAAACAGAAATAAAGGTCGTTGTGAACAAAAGAATAAAATTTCGTCATAATGAGATGCTAAAGAAGTACAATTTCATGCTAAATGCAGTGTAAATGATATAAAAAATATGATCGGTTTAGCACTTATCAAAAACCAAATCAGAAAATTTGATGTAGTCATTTAAAATAAATTAGCAGACATGCTTGAAGAATCAATATGTCATGCAATGGAAAAGTAATTGCCAGAACTTCATAAATATCATGGCTCATCAATAAAAAAGAATAGGTAAGGTATCAATAAAAAAAAGTATCATAGCCATCAATTGAATAAACAGAACACATGATTAATATACTATGCAATGCATCCTGTAAATAAGCATAGTAAAAAAACCACAAACAAAAAAGATAAGCATTTAAAACATTAGCAACAAATTAAAACATCATGTAAATGAGCATAACTACCAGCAACATAAAAAAGCTAAGCAGAATTCTTATCACCAATACCAACATGCATGAATTAAATACAACATCAGCAAGAATTAAATGTCGGAAACATGAATTATGAGCATCATCCTGCATCAGAAAAATGAATTAAATACAACATTAGCAAGATAAACATCAGCATCAGCATTAGCATGCAGGAACTAAATAAACATAAAACATTAGCATGCATGAATTAAACGACCACTCAGATTTAAGCCAAAAAAATGAAAGGAAGCTCATCTTTTGTCTGTCACTCATGAAGGACCAGTGGAAGCTATTTGTGATTTGCAAATCCTCTGTCAAAAGCTCCATAAACCACTTCCAATTCTCTTTTTTTCTTTGTTGACAATTGTCCATACAATGGGGTAGATGCAGTCATTTGCATCTATCCCCACTATAGTTAATAGCTGACCCCCATAAATTCCTTTTAGAAAATAACCATCAACTCCAATGATTTGCCTACAACCTGCAAGAAACTCTTCTCTGAGGGGTGTTAAGAAAACATACATTGCTTGGAACACACTTGCATGACACTTGAATTTGATGGTAGAGCCTGTGCGGGTCCTCAACAACTCCAGTCTATAGTCAAGTAACTTATAAATTTGAGTCGCTTCATCACCATCTATAATCCTGCCAAACTTTAAAAAAAAACACACACAAACTTAATATGTACAGTTACACAATTATCTCCCATTAACAAAATCAATAAATAGTCTACCAAAGTGTAATAGACTTAGCTCTACATGCCTTCAGCCTGCTAATGTCAATATCTTGATTGGTCTTTACTACCTAATAATACCTTGAATCTTCCAAGTAGGATCTTATTGTAAACAGTTCCAGCATTGGGTAC
Organism: Dioscorea alata; assembly: GCA_020875875.1. Classification (NCBI taxonomy): domain Eukaryota; kingdom Viridiplantae; phylum Streptophyta; class Magnoliopsida; order Dioscoreales; family Dioscoreaceae; genus Dioscorea; species Dioscorea alata. The sequence continues at coordinate 12,171,255 of CM037018.1, forward strand.
TGAGAATGAGTAATATACACAAAGTAAAATAATCAACTTGGTTACCACATGGTCAAATCAAACATATGCATATTTCATAAATCTACAAACACCCAATAGCAGGACAGTCATCATAATCAAATTTTGCATAGAGACAAATTAAGAGAAATTTTATCAACAATACCAACTTAGCAAACGCCATCTAACTCCAATGTAATAGCTCACCAAACATGGATTAATTTTTTTAGTTCAATAAACTATCCCTTTATTTCAAGTTGGTCACCTAGCTTTAATTTGATTAGAGAAAAGGCATATATGATATCACGATCAAAATCATAATGGAACCAAAGTGGACAAACAAAGCAGAATAAATTACTTCTGATAACTGGATGGAATTGCCTTTTTTTTTTAAATCAATATTCATGAATAACACTATTATCTTTTGTATACGTATATATAACATCATTTGTTAATATAGGCTTGTCATTATAAGCCAAAGATATCACATATAAGTTGTTAAGGCTAAGTAGACAAGTAACTTATCCCTAAGCTTAGGCTTACAATTAATTGTGGGGATCTTAAATAATTTTTTTATGTATTGAAAATCCTTCTCACACCTTTTATTGCACTCAATCGTCATACTTTTCAAAGCATGTGGAAGAAAGAGAGGCTCTTAACCCTAGACTTCGACATGAAATAGCCTAAGGAAGCTAGCCATCTATTTAGTAGTTGTATATCTCTAATAGTCTAAAGAGAGGTCATAGCAAAACTATTTTGATCTTCTCCGAGTTTGCCTCAATCTTACTTTATGTTACCATGAACTTAAGACACTCTGGCGATGAATCAACAATTCAAAGTGCTTTTCTTGCGTATTCTTGATGAACTAATGTTCCTAACCTAACTTAGAAAGGGTTTTTCATAGGATTAAGACGCATGTTGTATTCCAAAAGGTCGAGAAGTTATATATTGATCTATTTGTTCTTTGATTACTAATATATCATTTATATTGGCTTTTACATTTCCTCAGTCTACTTCTAAAAGACTTTATTCACTAGTCTCTGAAAGGTAGCTTCTGTGCTTTTCAACTCAAAGGATATAACTTTATAGCAAAAGATTCCCTTGTCGCCAATGATGATGTAAGCCTTCTCATCATCTGATTCGCCATCTGGATCTAATTATACTTGAAAATGGTGTAGAGAAACTTAAAGGTTTAAGTCTTCCAGTAATATGGATATATAATTATTAATCATAGGAAAAATAAAATTGTCCTTTAGGCTAGTCTTGTTGAGGTTAGTGAAGTCTATAACTAATGGCCATTGGCCCTTTTTTTCAACAATGCACCGTTGGCAAGCCATTCTACATAGATTTCTGGGATGAAATCCATTTTTAATAGGCTCTCAACTTTACCAACAATGGCCTACTGTCATTCTAGAACAAAGTGGTGTTATTTTTGCTTGATGAGTCTACACGATAGATATACATTCAATAGTGATTGATAAGCCCTCAAATCCATCTTCAGTAGATTTTTAATGAACCAAGCAAAGGTATCCTCATTAGCACATCGAAAAAGTTACTATGCTTTTTCTTTTTGTCCATCTTATTCATCTACCCCAATTGTAAATAATCCAATATAGTTAATCCTTATCAAAGAGAGTTGCAATCATTTCTTTTGTCAAGGAAGCTTTTCAAGGAAAATTCTTATAAAGCTATTCTTGGATCTCAAATGAGATAAACTCATATACATTTTCCCTTAAAAGATGACATATCATTGCTAAGCCTTATGGGCTAATCTCCCATTAATTATAGACTTCTATGGTTGATTGAAAACTTGATCATAAAATAGTAAATTAAGGTCATTGCCCTTGAGACATTAAGGATTGACTTATACATGTTGATGTTGTAGGTTAAAGACATTTAACTACTAGTAGTAGGAAATTCACCAATATCATGGATTACTTAAGGGAGCTCTTTACTGTAATCAGGAGTGTAACCATGCTTTTCAACTATATTGCTTTTCTAGTAAAATAAACCAAATGTAATTACACTAGAATGAGTTTCCTCAACCCAAGCCTTTTTTTTATAGGCTCTCTAGAATAAGATGCCAATAAAGCTTCAATTATCACTAAGGATGTATTAATAGCCTATTATGATAGTAGAGGCCAACTCCTTCAAGGTTAATGTTGTTGAAGATAATGGGCTGACCCATTTGCAGTCTCTTCCTTGGAGGGTTTATTTGTTTAGACATCCTTTTGAAGCTTTTCCTCCTACAGTGAGTTTCTTCTCTGTTTGTCAGACGTCTCTCAATATAATAAATAAGGTTGTTTTTCTTTCGAGACTATAGATTGTCTTTTTAAGGACCTTACAGATGTACTTGTTGAGGTACCTATATCAAACTTGATTCTAGATCTCATCTTTCATGTGCTCATAGTAGTTTACATCATATTTATTGGCTCAATGAAAATAGCAATACTTATTCGTGTTTTTTCAGCCTATATGGTTTATATTTTGGGAGCCTACTTAATAATCATGTAATCATAGATTTGTATGAGATTCTCTTTAACTGCCATTCATTGGGACTTAATTATAATATTTAGCAAAAGTATCTTATTTTTTCTAGTTGAGCCTTTGGTTTCTTGAAATGCTTTGTGATTCTTGATCATGTTTTAATTTATTTCTTTTCTTTGTCCTAATTTACCTCTTATTGCCTTGCTCTTTGGATTTCTTCTCACTGATGCACTTCTCAACTCTAATTAAGAGATCCACTAAATCTTTAAGTTGTTTCTTTGATAAAGAGAATTGGGAAAAAAAATTGATAAAATCCTCCCATTAGTATAGATATGACGAAGTTTTAACTGAAATCTATAACCTCAAGTATCTAGAGATTGATTAGATATATGCAATTCTACATGCTCTCTCATTACTATTGCTTCACATTCATCTTCATGATTAGGTCATTCTCCTATTCTAATTTCTAATGAAGTGGCTGATAAAAATCTCTGTCAATTCTTTAAAAGAAGATATGGCTTTAGTAGACTGTAGAACCAAGGTTGGGCTATCTATGATAAAGTAGGTGAGACTGCCCTGCACACTTGAGACCTATGAAAAAACATTAATTTGAAAAATTCATGATGCATAATGGTGTCCGAAGTTTCAGCATATCCTATAGACAACTCCTAATTATTAATAAAAAATCCATCTTTCCTTGGAATCAAAATAGACCCTAATCAATGAATTAGATAAAATTATGAACTCTCTTGTATAATATTGATTGAGGTAAGTGATTTGTTTATTTTATATAAGTAACAATATTACTGTGTGTAAGCCAATCATGTTAAGGTAAACAATCTAACTGGTCCCGTATCTTTTCATGTATTTTTATTTCGGTCACTCAGCTTTCAAAGTTATGATTTGGTCCTCTACTTTTAATTTTTGTTATAATTTGGTCACCCAAAAATAGGCTGTTAACAGTGATCACATGTAGCATATACCAGTACGGTGATCACATGTGGCATATACCAGCTCAAATGTCAGCTCAGAGGAAAGTTGTGTCATATGATATACCACATGCAATCATCATTAATGGTGTATGCTCATGTGACCTAATTACGACAAAAACTAAAAATAGAAGATAAAATTATAATTTTTTAAAACTATATGTACAAAATAAAAACATATGGATAGGTAAATGACCATTTACCATCATGTTGATATAACAATATCTATGACTTCACTAAAAAAACCCTTAGTTACGTGGTTCGTCGTTCTCAAGCCATTTATCTAAGAAAATAATACGTATAAAATTCAATATCAATCAAAATCCATAAGTCTTTTAATTGGTGTGGCAAACCGAGTTAGGAGAAAAAAAAAAAATTAGAGAGAGCAAAAAAAGACATCTTTACAAGGGAGAGTGACAGAGAAGTGGAGGGAAAGCTAGTGAAGGAACAAAGTCATTGGTTTCTTGTGAATGTTTATATTTTTTTTATCAAAGAGCCCATGGTGTGGAGTTTATTTACAAGCGTGCCACTTTCGGGCCTGATCTTTCTCCTAAAGAAGAACCGGTGAGGAAATCCCTTTTCGTCATCTTCTTCTCCTCCTCCTCCTCCTCCTCAACCCTAACGAAATGCTTGCTTTTATTCGATATGGTTTTTCCTGTTTCTTTGGCTCTTGATTGATTGGTATGTCAGTAGATCAAGTTATTTCTGGTGATTAACGGCTGCGGCAAAGGAGTGTATTCTTTTTGGGGAGTTGGAGTTTGGGTTTGGAAAAGATATGAGGAAAAGAATGGAGTTTGTTGAGGTAAGTGGTTTTTCTTGGTATTTATTGAGTTTTTGGATCAACGCGTGGAGTTTTTGTTTTGATTTTATCAGTTCAGATGATTTTTTTTAGGTTTTAGAACCTGATTTATGATTGTTTAAGCTTATTTGGTTGAATTTGATTCTATTTAGGCTGTTGAACGACGGGGATCTTGAAACCGGAATGAAGAGACGTGATTTCGAGATGAAGAATCGAGCAAGAATTTGATTTTCAGTGGGAAATTCGAGAAGAGAATTGAAGAAAAGGAGTGATTTTTTTAAGGATCAGAGTTTGATTCAGGCGAGGGAAATGGAAGGGGAGGTGGGGGCGCAGGTGGCCTCTCCCGTGATCATCCACCAGCCTGTTGACAACCAGTTCCACGAACCTCTCATGGCCAAAAAACGCAACTTGCCTTGGCAAAATCCTAGCTTTTACCAGAATGAGCAGCACCGCATGGCGTCCGGGACCCCAAACCCCAATTGGAACCCCATGATGTGGGAGTGGGACAGCCTCAGCTTCACTGCCAAGCCCTCAGAACCCTCTATTGGTACCAATCCTTTACCTAAGGTTGTTTCCAATGCGGAGAAGAAGAATAAAGGGGAGGATGGCGAGAATCTCGCTTTGAAGCTTGCGAGTGGGGCATATCTGGTTGAAGAGCAGGTTTTAAGGCCAACCAAGAAGGTGCGGTCAAGCTCGCCAGGCAGTGGTGTGAACTATCCGATATGCCAGGTAGATGACTGCAGGGCTGACCTTTCGCGTGCCAAGGATTATCATCGGCGGCATAAGGTGTGTGAGGTTCATAGTAAGACAGCTAAGGCTCTTGTTGGAAACCTGATTCAGAGGTTCTGTCAGCAATGCAGCAGGTAACTGATTTGCTCCCTAGTTGTTGTCTGATACCATTCTTTCTTGTTTTTCCACGTCATGAGTCTAGATATCATTAATTCTGTAGTTTTTTTGTTTGAATTGCATTCTACTGTTTGATCCAAACTAGGAAATTTGATGCCTTTGACAATGATATGAGGTTTTGGATTGGTTGTGTTGTTATTTCTTTGAGCATATTCTGCTTTCTGGTTTATATTTGAATGCTTCAAGTTGGGATTTGTTTTTTAACAAAATTTAATTCGAGATTAAATTTATGAAATTTTAAAGTTTATATGATTCAGATTTCACCCTCTAACAGAGTTTGATGAGGGAAAGAGAAGCTGTAGACGAAGGCTTGCAGGCCATAACCGTCGTAGAAGGAAGACTCAACCAGAGATTGCTTCCTCACATCCATCGCATCCTGGGTGTCAAGAGAATGCAAATAAAGGGGGTATGGAAATTGTTAATCTTCTTGCTGCTCTAAAACAATTAAAAGGTTTGTTCTATTTCTTCTGAGGATAAGCATTTTGTGTTTGCTTCAAAGTTCCATGCTAATTGTTTGGCATGCCACAATTTCAGGTGCTAACATTGATAATCTTGTCAGCGGACCTTCTTTGCCTCATAAGGATGAACTTGTGCAAATTCTCTGCAGATTAAATTCTGCATCATCGATGATCTCTACTCCAAAGTTGCCTTCACCAGGAGGATTTGATTTACCTGTCTCCCAAGCTTGCCAACCAGTTCCTTTGGAAGCCTCACATAAGTTATCAGCTCCATCAACCAGAGACTTGCTTGCTGTTCTCTCGGCAGCGGTTGCAGCATCTTCTCCTGTTGCAATTTCATCTCTATCTCAAGGGAGCAGTGATGTGAATGCAGATGTTAGAGCTAAGATACATCATTCAAACCCTGAACCTGATGGTGTTTCTCATAGCAAGTCATATCAAATGTATCCAACTGTTGAGGTGGGGCAACACAGCTCCATTCTTCAATCTGCAGTAGAATTATGTGAACGTCCGGTTGAAGAAGCACAGTCAAGCCTTCCATTTCAACTGTTTAGCTCCATTGAGGATGATGCTCCTCCGAAACCACAATCAACGAAATATTTATCATCTGATAGTAGTAACCAGATGGAAGAGAGATCCCCCTCCTCTTCTCCTCCTGTAGTCCAAAATCTTTTCCCTTTACGTTCAGAACATGAATGTATAAAAAGTGATGTGACAGTGGTTTCTAGAGAGGACATGGCAGTTGAAGCAAGCACAAGTTGTCCATTTCAGCTATTTAAAGAGGCAGAAAGAAGAGATGGAAATGGTGCGGTACGAACTCATCCCTGTCATGCTGGCACAGACCATTCACCTTCTAGTTCAAATTCTGATGCTCAGGTATTGTGGTATTGCTAAGTTTTTATTTGGCTATACCATTCTCATTAATTTTTCAGTAGTGATGATGACCCAGACTGTTGCAAGTGGGTCATGATAATTATGGAATGTTTTGACAGGACCGTACTGGCCGCATTATATTCAAACTGTTTGACAAGGATCCCAGCACTATCCCGAGCACCATCCGTAATGAGGTAAGCAAGGGAAGGGGAGAAGTATCATGTGGTGTGGAGATAGTGCTTATAGAGTGAACTATATTGTTTATTATTTGTTATTAAATTTCTTCTTGTGGTGAAACTAAAGCTGATATTTTTTTTTCACTTCAGATATTAAATTGGCTTTCTCATAGTCCTTCAGAAATGGAAAGCTACATTAGACCTGGTTGTGTTGTCCTGTCTGTTTATACATCAATGACTTCTGTTGCTTGGGATGAAGTACGCACTATTCTTGAGTTAGTTGACCCTTTATCTTTTCCTCTTATTTAAGGCGACTTAACATGTATTCTTCTTTGCAGCTTGAAGGTGGACTCTATCGGCGTGTCTACTTACTACTTCAAAGTTCAGAGTCTGACTTTTGGAGAAAAGGGAGGTTTTTGGTCTGCACAAGTAAACAACTAGTGTCATATAAGGATGGTATATTTCAGCTTTCTTCTTTGACATTCTGTTATTGCATACTTCACATATTTCTACTGTAGCATTTGAAAATTTTTAATCCTCTCTTTCTAAGATTAAGAAAGTTTGTGTCATCATCTCTGACTGATTACCTCAGGGAGAATCCGCTTGTGCAAATCTCGGAAAACATGGAGTGCTCCTGAGCTTTTCTCTGTGTCGCCTGTTGCTGTTGTCAGTGGGCAGGAAACTTCCCTTGCTCTGAGAGGCCGAAATTTAACAGTTCCTGGCACCAAGTAAGCCAAGATTTAGTCTCACTTATTGTGGTTGTATATGGTGTTGTCCATTTTTCTTTATTGATGACATTAATTTTCCTACTATGCAGAATTCACTGCACATATATGGGGGTTTACACATCCACAGAAGTACTAGGTTCAGTTTATCCTGGCACCATATACAATGATTTTAGTTTGGAAAGTTTCAGTTTCTCCAGAGGAACTCCACATGCTTTTGGTCGCTGTTTCATTGAGGTGGCCTCTTAAGCCTGATCTGTTGTTATAATTGATGTATATTGGAAGGCTTATGCAATCAACTGTCTTTGCAAGTTCCATTACTGATCGCTGATGTGTAGCCTAATGAATATGTTTAATTTTTAGCATTCCATGTGCAGGTGGAGAATGGTTTCAAAGGGAATAGTTTTCCGATAATCATTGCAGATTCTACCATCTGTCGGGAGTTGAGAACTCTTGAATCTGAGATTGAGGGTCATTTAGGAACCGCAGATGTGATCCAAGAGGATCAGATTCATGACTATCAGCAACCAAAATCACGGGAAGACATCTTGCACTTTCTAAATGAACTTGGCTGGTTGTTTCAAAGAAAAAACAAATCCTCTGGCCCCTTCCTCTCAGAGTTCTCAGGCACAAGGTTCAAATTTCTATTAACATTTTCAGTCGAACGAGATTGGACTGCCCTTATAAAAACCCTTCTAGACATACTTGTGGAAAGAAGCTCGAAAAACCATGACATGATTCAAGAATATCTGGAGATGCTTGCAGAAGCTCAGCTCTTGAACAGAGCTGTGAAGAGGAAATGCAAGAGAATGGTTGATTTGCTTCTGCATTATTCTGTAAACGGTGTGGTTGATGCTTCCAAGATATATCTTTTCATTCCAAATGTGGCTGGTCATGGTGGATTGACTCCCTTACACTTAGCTGCATCTACTCAGGGATCTGAGGACATTGTTGACGCATTGACGAATGACCCCCAAGAGGTATATCTGTTCACTATAATCTGCAATCCTGTACAAAATTACTCTCTTTTTCTGAACTAGTACCTTTCCTGTTGCCTCGTGCGTCTACATTATCATAGTAGAATTTTTTATATTCATTCGTGAACTTTTTTTGATTATTTTGTTCGGTTTTGTAAATCGTCTCCAGATTGGCTTGAATTGCTGGAATTCGATTTGGGATGACAAGGGCCAGTCTCCATGTACATATGCTTCCATGAGGCACAACCATTCATACAACACTCTGGTGGCTAGGAAGCTGGCTGACAAGAAGAATGGCCAAGTATCAATAGCTGTTCAAAATGGAGACCTCTCTTACAACACGCCACATTCAGTGGCAAAACCTCTGTATTCTAGATCTTGTGCTCAGTGTGCTTGCATTGATGCTTCACGAATCAGACCGACTACCCGATCACGAGGTTTTCTACAGCGACCTTATTTGCATTCCATGCTTGCTATTGCTGCTGTTTGTGTCTGTGTCTGCCTGTTCTTCCGAGGTTCGCCGGATCTTGGCCATGTGGCTCCATTCAAATGGGAAAATTTGGATTTTGGACCAACTTAACGTTGATGGGAAGCCCATTTAGAAGATTGATGTTTCTTGCAGTTACGATCAGAAATGTTGTGGCAAGATTTCTTCTTTCTAGAATGGTTTCTCTAGTGATTTGCAGTGCTGTAGCATCAGTTTCTAAAACCAAGAGCAATATGCTGTGAACATGGAAGCATATAACCGAACCCCATGAGAAGGAAGTAGAAAGTAATGGACATGGAAGGGGTACCGCCTGCTTAATTGGATTTAGAAATGGGAGTGATCGGCAAGGTACAACCTCTTCACAATAATATCGTTCGCATCGCCGCTCAGTTGAGATCTCAAATCCTTGGTGCTTTATAATTTATATTGCTTCTCTTTGCATTCTTGATTCGTTAACTTATTTGTTGTTGATGATGCTACTGTTGTTGAATCCATGGAAGTGTACCTATCCGGATTTGTATAATTAAATAAGCATAAAAGGTGATATTCTTTTTCAATTCTTAGCAAGTATCCACAGGTTCTTTCTATTCTATCATATCTATCTTCATTTTCAACTGTTGATCTTCATGTTTCTCCGGTTTTAATTGGATCATTTTCTTTTATGATGTTATAGCTCACTGATTGCATCTATATTTTCTTCACAACCACCAGCTCAAGTCTCTATATTGTATGTCAGAGGGCTAACAATGGAGTTGGGTCTCCGTATAGATTATACACCAGACAGGGGGCCCACTGCTGGGGTTTGAAGGCCTTGGTTTTTGATAACTAATTTATAAAAGTATATATGTGTTTTTATAATAATTTATTAAGCTCTTAATATATATTTTTTCTTTTAATGTTAAATGGATGGGACGCTGGATTTCTGATTTGAAATACCAACTCATCTATAAAGCTAATTTTGGGATTATTAGTGAAATCGTAATTCTTTGCAATAATACAGGGGTCAACAGATCCAAATTGCAGGCTATTTAAGCGGACCATTTTACAAATAGAATAAGTAACCTTTAACTTACCACAACAACCTTCATGCTGTCCAAGGTTTATCATATTAGATTCATATATATATATGTATACATTGACTTTCTCTAGAATGGCTCCATCTGAGAATTAGAGCAGGGAACTTCCTAAATTCCAGGCACACTAAGGAGAATTATTGCAAATATTTCAAAGTTTAAAAATGTTAAAATAAAATAATCAGCACGGTCTTGCAATAACATAAAAACAACCTTGTCTTGAGGAGACAGTCCCCCATGTAAATATATATTATAGAATGATGTGAAGCATATAGTAATAGATCATCTGAACAGGCCTTGAATCAGCCATTGGAGAACACCGAACTTTAACCAAACCCAAACAACTGGTTTTTAATGTCTTACCAAAGATTATAGGCATAAAGATGACCTAACAGCAAAATGGGATACATATTATCATCAAGGAGAACAAAAATGTCAGACACCTGAAATTCTACATCTTCGCTTCCTTGTATTCAGCTTCCGGAGTCTGGTCTCCACCATCTGATCCTGGGCCAGAAGATCCTCCGCTTCCGCCACGTTGGTTCATGCTCTCTCCAATCTTTGAGACTGCCTTGTTCGCTGCATCAAGCTTCTCTTTGATCTTGTCCGCATCATCTTTGCTCATTGCATCCCTCAAGTCAGAAACAGCTGCCTCAATCTCTTGGGCAACTTCTGATGGGATTTTATCTTTGTACTCACCCAAACTCTTCTCAATGCTGTAGATTGTCGTGTCTGCAGAGTTCCTGATGTCAATCAGATTTTTCCTCTCCTGATCCTTCTGGGCATGGAGCTCTGCCTCCTTCACCATCTTCTCGATCTCATCATCTGAAAGTCCACCAGAAGACCTAATGGTGATTTCCTGCTCTCTTGAGGTAGCCTTGTCCTTCGCAGAGACCTTTACAATTCCATTAGCATCAATATCAAAAGTGACCTCAATCTGAGGCATGCCACGTGGAGCTGGAGGGATGCCAGTAAGCTCAAACTCTCCAAGAAGTTTATTGTCTGAAGCCATCTCTCTCTCACCCTGCAAGACCTTGATCCCCACCTGGGTCTGGTTATCTGCAGCAGTGGAGAAGGCTTGACTCTTCTTGGTGGGAATGGTGGTATTCCTGTTGATAAGCCGAGTAAAGATGCCCCCAAGAGTCTCAATACCAAGAGAGAGTGGAGTAACATCGAGCAAGAGAAGCTCCTTCACATCACCCCTCAAGATACCACCTTGAATGGCAGCTCCCATAGCCACTGCCTCGTCAGGGTTCACACCCTTGCTAGGGGACTTCCCAAAGATCTGAGAAACAATCTCCTGAACCTTTGGCACCCTCGTCATACCACCAACTAGCAGTACTTCATCAACTTCTTTTGCTGTGATGCCTGCATCTTTAAGACAGTTCTTGCATGGGATGCGAGTTCTCTCAATCAGATGATTCACCAAGGTTTCAAACTTTGAACGGGTAAGAGTCACATTGAAGTGCTTGGCACCAGAAGCATCAGCTGTAATGAAAGGAAGATTTATCTCTGTCTGTGTTGTGGAGGAAAGCTCAACCTTCGCCTTCTCAGCAGCTTCTCTTAGTCTTTGCAAAGCTAACCGATCCTTGGATAGATCAATGTTGTCACTCCTCTTAAATTCATTAACCAAATAATCCAACAAGGAACTATCAAAATCTTCACCACCAAGGAATGTGTCTCCATTGGTAGCCTTAACCTAAAGCCAAAAGATATTACCATTTTAAAAACTAAACTAACTAACAAGGGAATTTCCATGATAATGTGCAGGATATCCAAAGAACATACCTCAAATACTCCATTAGAAATCTCAAGGATTGAAACATCAAATGTACCACCTCCCAAATCAAAAACAGCAATCAAACCTTCCTTGTTGTTCATTCCGTATGAAAGAGCAGCAGCAGTTGGCTCGTTAATAATCCTGAGAACATCAAGTCCAGCGATTCTCCCAGCATCCTTGGTCGCCTGTCGCTGAGCATCATTGAAGTAAGCAGGGACAGTAACAACAGCTTTAGAAACAGATTTGCCAAGGTATGCCTCTGCAGTTTCCTTCATCTTGGTCAGGACAAAGGCTCCAATCTGACTTGGTGAGTACTGCTGTCCATTCATCTCCACCCAAGCATCGCCATTTGGAGCTTTAACAATCTTATATGGCACCATCTTCAACTCCTTTTGAGTTTGTGGATCATCAAACCTCCTTCCAATCAAACGCTTGGTGCCAAATAGTGTATTTGTGGGATTTGTCACAGCTTGGCGCTTAGCTGGTGTTCCAACAAGAAGCTCACCCTTCTGATTGAAGGCTACAACAGATGGTGTTGTTCTAGCACCTTCAGCATTCTCAATCACCTTTGGGGTCTAGAAAAATACACATGATATGTGAATTGCACAGACAGAAGCTCTTAAAAGGCAAGTCGTCAACACTCAAATGCAATTTCTTAGTATTATTGATAATAAAGTGCAACATTTTATCTCTTTCCCTAAACTAAAAAGATCAAGTCCTTTTCCAAGAAATCTGCCCAGTCATAGCAACAAGTAAAAAGCCTTTCCCACACACCTTTGACATCAACCACCATGAACCAATTTATAAAAATGACTAGCACACATTCATGAAGCAGGGACTGTAACAAACCCATACCTTTCCTTCCATGACTGAAACACAAGAGTTTGTGGTACCCAAATCAATCCCAATAACATCAGCTCCAGCTGGCTTTGAACTAGAAAAACAACCAACCATATGAAAAGAGATTAAGTAATATGAAAGAAGCATCATCTTTAACGCTTTCCACAATAAAACTTTCTACCTGAAAACCCTTGCAGCAGCAGCCCATCTTTGAGGTAGAAGTGAACCATGAGATGCATTGAGATGAGTCGAAACCTAATTGAACATAAGAAACAATTATGGTAAATCATCAAATGACAAAATCTTACAGCATATACAACTTGAAAAACTTGCATGAAATAAAACTAGATCAGGCTAACACATTTATAATATTGATGATATATATGACGAACCCCGACAGTCTCAAAATCCATGAAAATATCTCAAGAATCTAGGCCATGGATACTAAAACTCCATCAGGAAACACAAATATTTCTAATGTGAACATCAAAATTTCGCATAACAAATTTCAAAAGCATGTAAGTTGCAAAAACTTCCAGTGATGCTACTTAATTTTGAAGACTGGTGGGTTGTAGCTGAAAAACCAGAATAAGATTTCACAGGCTAGTTATGGTAACAGATCACATTAAGAAGAGAACTGGAATAATTACTGCCTCACTAAATTACTTTTCAATAAATCAACAACGAAAACTTTAACACTCTTAAAGTCCTTGCACTCGCAAAACCTTTAGCATTCTCTTCAAAATCCTTGCACTCCAAGAAGAAAAACAAAACCAAATGCAAATAATCTAAGTAACCTTGATTCTATAATGTCATATAACATTTATACCACAAAAAAATTAAGTTACGAAAACATATTTAAAGTACAAATATTATGAAGTAGGCCATTAAAGCCAACTTATGAATAAACAACACAAAGTGAAACACACACACACACACACACACACTCCCCACAATATACTACATATCACATATTCATTATTTCCAGCATATCAAAAACAGAAATTGCACTTCTTCAGGGAAAAAAGAAAGAATAAAAAAATTACCGAAAATGATTTCTTCTACATTAAAGGCTATCACAGAATTCGTTAACTACGAATCACATAATATTTATAAAAAGTAAAATTAACCTCTCAGGTTCACAGTTTACACTCAGAATACAGAATCATCTACATAAGAACATGAAAATTAATGAACGCAATACAATAGATCAATTCACAGAGGAAGCAATTCAATATTCAACATTTCAACAACCAAAACAAGCCAAGGAATCCATTACCACAGTTTCAAAACCCACAAATTCATGAAAAAAATAATAAATCCAAAAAAAAGCTAGCTAAACCCGTAGAAAGAATAAAAAAACACGGAATGATCAGCAGACCTGAGAGAAAGCTGAAGAAGAGCCAGAGACCAAGACCTTGGAGCGGGCCAGGCGGGAGAGAACGGATCCAATGGCCATTAGAGAGAGGGAGAGATCTCAAGAGTTTTGAAAGGTCTTGCTCGGGAGCCAGGAAGGAACACACGGAGGAGGCCAAAAACCCTAATAAAACCCTAATTCTTGGGGAAGGGGCAAGGACCAAGATGGAGTATTTATACCGAAGCCGTGGCCCAGAACGTTCTAGAACACGTGGCGCTTTCTCATCTTAACTCTGATTGGCTTGAAGTTTGTGGTTACGGGGCCCGCGGGGCCCACGACGGCGTCAAACCAACCCGATAAATAGTATTCGGTTTTTTTCCTCAACCCAATTTGGTTCATTTTAGGGTTTTCCAAACCCAACTTTGAGGTTTGGTTCGGTTTTAGATGTATTAAAACCTTCTAAGTAAAAAAAAGTTACTATCGCCTTCCTCAAATTTATGATTGAGTTTGGTTTTGCTAACTTTTATGGTTTGGTTGATGTTAAAAAATTTCTAAACTGATTGGTTCAATTCAAGTTGAAATTTTTCTATAAATTTTTTCTAAATTGATTGGTTCAACTTGTCATCCACATTATCATCCATGCCATTATTTTTTAACATAAAATTCAAATTTCAACCTTAAAATTTTTTAAAAAAATTATAAAACTATATCTAAAATCTTAAACCCAAATACTACAAAATCTATACTTATAAATCTAAAAACTTAAACCCTAAATAATAAATACTAAATCCTAAAATCCTAAATCCTAGACCCTAAACCATAAATCCTATACCCTAAACCCTAAACGCTAAACGGTAAACCACAAACCCCTTTTAAAGGTTTAGGGAAGAAGTTTTTGATTTATCATTTACTATTAAAGTTTAAATTTAGGATTTAGATTGTTGTACCATACCCTATTTAACCCCAGTCTTTTTAGACATTCTTGCATACTTTCGAGTTATGAAAGGTAATTTGGTCTTTTGCCATGTCCTTTCTTTTGGTCATACCTCCAACCATGCCTTGTTTTTTCAAAGCCATGCCTTATTTTTTTGCTTCTCTTGTAGAAGGAGGCCTTGGATGATGTTACTCCCCATGATAGATTGAAGCTCCACCTTTCCTTCCTCCTTCTCTCTTGAAGCTAGCAAGGTAAACACTCCATTCCCTCTTGTTTTCTCCTTGTTTTCTTCATCCTTGCTAGGTGAACCAAGTGCTTGTGGTGAATGAGCATGTTTGAGCTTTGATTCTTGCACTATCTTTTTGTTGTTGTGTAGAATGTTATTGGAGTATAATTCCCTTATTTGTTTTCCAAACATTGTTGGAATCTTGAGTGAACATTAGCTTGGAATTTCGGGGTTACTATAGCACTGATGAGTTCTCCTTGTTTTCTTGGTTTCTTTGGCTTAGAGGGAAGGTTAAACCTTAAGAACTTCTTTAGTAACCTAAGGAGTTAGTTAAGCAAACCCTAGAATCGATTAGGGTTGTTTGGTAGAGAAACCTAAGGGTTTCATTGTGTGGCTTTTTGTGCAAATATTTGTTGGTGTTTTGTTGTGCTTTGGCAATGAGGTGAAGCTTTGGCTTGAGGCAAAGAGCTAACTGAGGATTAGCATTTAAAGAAATGAAATTGTCAATTAGTGAGTAGGACTATTAAGCATAATCCCATTAGAAGAATACTGATATTTATTTGCATATATTATACTATCTTGCTTTGGTTTTTTTGGTTATTATGTTTTAATCGATATGTTTATTGCCTTAAAATGAGTTTATTGCTTGAAGCTTCATTTATGCAAAATTTTGTGTTCAAAGGAAAGGATTTCCAGATTAATACTTGATTTATAAGTTATGAGTTAATTTATGTAAATAACACTGGACATGCTTGTATGTTCATCATTTCCTTATGGAAATGGCTGTGTTTCTTGAGTATTGAGTATTATGCTAGCTATTGCACTTAGTGTGGAGTTGTGCTTGGTTTGTTAAAATTGTATGGTGGTATCCTACTACAGTAGGCAGTCTCCACGGCCCGCTTGTTGAGATGGCTTGGTAAATCGGCTGGTCATTGTTCGTCCAGTTCAGGAGGGACGTAAGACTTTGATTGGATGGTCATTGGGGAGCTAGAGGCACTATACGGTCAACTGATGTATCAACGTCAAGGGCATGAGTACGTTAATGACTCTAGACCTAGCTGCGGCCAAGGCGAAGGTTTAGAGAGTTTTCTAGAACACTGCTTGTTGGGTGTGTGATGAGAGTCAGGTATTGTATCGAGTTGGTGTTTTCATGCAACTGAATTTGAGATTTATCCTGATGTATTTCTTCTGTAGTGTTATCTTGAATTTGTGAGAAGTGGGCAAAGCCTAGCTGTCGCTCCTAGGAGGACAAACTCCCACATATTGGATTTGGCATGAGTATTGTGTTTATTTATTTTGAAACTCATTTGTTTTTTAGTTTGTTATACTTATATTTGGAACTGTTTTGATTTATATGTTTTATGGTGAAAGATTTGTTTGATGTTCGGCATTTTAGTGGTTTCGATGATGTAAGACCCTAGTTGAGGTAAAAAGCCTTCTTGACTCTACCTTTTTATTTTATTATGTTAAAGATTATTAAATGCAATTATATTCCAAACTAGTTATGTTATTAGTAAAGTATTATTTTGGTATATTCTGGTAGAGTTGTGCTAACCTCCCCTTACTGAGTAACTGTGGTTGCTTACTCTTCTTTCTTTTTCCTAGGCTGTTGCAAGCAGTAGGTTCCTCTATTACAATTTGTCCTCAGGAAGTCCCTTTATTTTTCCAATTGGACAATGTCAGTCCGGATCTTAACAAACGTTGGGTTTTTCATCGGGTTGTGCTAACATGGCTTTCTTTATCATTAGAATATTATTAAAATAATCTAACTAAGCCACGTGGGATACTTAACTAACACACAAACTTAGCTTATCGGATCTGAATCCAACTTGAATCCGATAAGCATAAGTCCCCATTACCTTTCTTCTTCACCAAGTAAACCTAATCCCCATTTCCTCTTCAGCTCGTCCCCCTCCTCTCGACCCCACCCCACGAATAAAATCCAGCAATCGGCATGCTCTGTTGTTGGAGTCGATTCATGTTGAGGAAAGTCGGTGTTAACCTACAACAAACACATTTTTTTATTTATGCTAACCAATGAAGAAAAAACAAATACAGTAAAAAAAATCTCACAAATTTTGAAGCTCTTTTGGACAACTCAGCCTGTTATGGCCTTCAACATGATAGACACTGCACCTGAACACTCTGCCTTCTCTGTATAGTCTTGTCCTGCCCTTACTCTTACCTGCCAATGGCTCCCTCTTTCTCTTTTTTGCAGGTCGACCAGGTATCCTTTGCACTATTGGAGACAACAAGAGACCCTCTTCACTTGTTGGCCAGAACAACCTACCTTTCACTGGATTGACAACAAACTGGTATGCCTTCAGGTATGTTGCTTTCTTGAACCATTAAGATACATGTTCAAGGGGATCTACTCCAGCAAAGGCAAGTGCAACCATGGCATGCTAACAAGAGATACCTGTTTTGTCCCATTTCCCACACGAACACAGATGATTTGCTAGCTTAATAACATATGATTCTCTAACATGTAACAATAAATTGTCCCAATCCACCTCATGACTTGAACTCCCATTCCATTCAACATGCCATTTGCCAGCCTTCTTCCTTTCTTTTTCAATTTTGGCAACTATATTAGACCCACAATCGCCCCTCCACTTCCTAATATAATCTCTCTTGATAATTATTCTTGTCATAACATATTGCCTAATATCCTCTAACATGGTAATAATTGGTTTACTTCTAGCATCAAGTATCACTCCATTAAAGGTCTCACACATGTTATTATCTATTACTTCACACTTGACTACATCATTAAAAGTAGCTTGACACCAACCTGTGATGGGTCATTTTTCAAGCAATTCATCCACAACAGCTTCTACACCTTGCGGTACACCTGGCCACTTTCCAAAACTGAATTTGAAGGTCCTTACCCTGGTATTTTTTTCCCTATCTGGCATAAATATGCCTCGCACACATTCTATGCTCGATCAAGGGAAAAAGCTCATTAACTGCATGAATTAAGCCCTGTAATTAAGGGAACAATTAATTTAGAATGATTCATTATTGGAAATGGAAAAATAAAATGAGATGATTAGCATAATACCTTCTGCAGATCACTCATAAGTACCCATCTAGTCCTTCACCAATGCCAAAATCAGTCTTCAACTGGCCTCGTCCAGGTTTCAATAGTTTCTTTTTGTACATCTATCCATGCAATTGGGAACATCTTATTGTTCCCATCTCTACCCACAACCAGCAGAAGTTGTACTTTCAATAGACCTTTTAAGAAGCAACCATCCACCCCAATTATCCTCCTACAACCTCCAATGAATCCTTCTTTAGTAGTTGTCAAACAAATGCAGATCTTCTAGAAAATAAGTCGATTGTTCTGAATTAGTCTTTTAGATGCAACAATTATTGTACTTCATGGATTTGTTGCCTTTAATTGCAATGCATACCTATAATTTTTTTTTTGAACCGTATGCATCCAAAGGTGCACGTACGGTTTGGGATTGGCTTTGGGCCTTTCCTGCGCAGCTCTTGAAATCTCTCTTCTGAAAATGGACCTTTTGAGACAATTATAGGTCCTGGAAGGCAATTCGAATAAATAGCTCTACGAACAAATGGATCGGATCGAATTAGATTTTCAATCTACCTTCCCACTTTAAATCAAATCATTGATAATTCAATTGGATATGGTAAAGTTTGCGTCTATTTAGTGAATGAAATATCTGTTAAAAATCTTAATCTAGGAACTTTTGCTTGCATTGTATCATTTGATCTACATACCGGGAAATTTCCAAACGGAAATACCAAAACAAAGAAATTCCACGGTTGAACTACCTAATGTCCATGAAATCCTCTCTGAATTGTTCTTCCATCTTCTTTATGACTAAACCCTTAGCATTTCTGCACACCTTCTTTGTCACGAAGATCCCCATTTCCTTCCTCACCATTGCCCTTAAATGTCTGGTTTTAATAAAAGTCATGGTAGTAAGTGCCTTCCCAAATCTCTTGGCAATCACTGGGGCTGTCACCCTTCGATTCTTTGTGGTTCCAAGAAGGCATGAGTGGCTTGATTCATAATGCTTCACGACAAATATTTTCTTCCCATTGCACCATAAGCATAGGATTAGCCACTTGCATCCTTTTGCAACACAACATGCCTGAACTCTTAAAGCATCATTCTTAGTAAACTTAAATTCAAACCCCTGCCTTGTAGAGAACTCAACAAGTTCAACCTTGAAAATTTTCAAATCCTTAAACCTAAGATCTAAGGAGAAATCATTAAAATGAACATTAGGATCATAAAATTTCTAGCTTGACCTGTGCCGTTTTGCATCATCAACAGTTGAGTCATCACTTGTATCCTCATAGGAGCCATGATCTGATGAATCCATATATTCACTTTGATAGCCAGTTACTTTATCATTTTGCATTCCAGCAACTTTCGCAGTGATATCTTCATCCACAACGTTAATATTATCCCTTTCATCTCCATTTACTACATCAATTCTAGCTAGATTTTCATCATCTTCCTTTTGCATATTCTTCTTTAGCTGTATATATATATCTAGACCTTCTCCCTTGCCTCCTTTATTTCCTCATCAATGTTTGTGTTGTCTTCCATGAATGATACATCCACAAGTCTATCTTCATCATCATTTCTTGATTCATTGCCACTAACATTCAAATCATCCTCAGCAACATCCAAAACCACACTGACATTCAAATTATCCTCAACAACAATCAAATCCACATCTTGTTCATTATTAATCTTACCCATAAGTCCATCCTCAAATCTACCAAAGTTATGTAGTAAACATGCTGGTAATGACTTGTTATGGTTGAAGCCATTTGTCTCAACGTAAACATTTGTCGTGCCTTCTTTCCTTATCTACTTAGCTAAACCCAGAATGCTGACATCATCATTGATGCTTTTTACTACTCCCTTGTCATCCACATAGGAAAATGCCATTATCTTCTCAATATCATAACCTAATTCCTTGATATCACCTAGTAAATCCTAGTGACAAATCTTATTTGGGTCAACCTCAAAGTAGTTTGTCCTCCCACCATCATATTTAATCCTACCTCTTCTTACCAGGGACCTTTCATGGTAGTAATTAACAGTGTATACCTGACCGCCAAACATTCTATAATGAAAATGAAGCAATTCTAAGTTCCTCAATTTTATACACAAGTAATTACTTGTAATCAGTCATACATTAATTCTATACACAATGCTAAGTTCATCATAATTATTTAATGGAAGTTTCACAACCATTGAAAATAATTCATGTAACACTTATTCTTTAAAGAAACTAATTCTAGAAGAATCATTTATTATTCTATATACAAGAACCATTTATTATTCTATACACCATAATCATTTATTATCTTTCCTTACAATCTTTACTTACAATTATGCTCTTACTCACTTTGAAAATGCTCTCCTTGGGAACCTACTTTGTTGTTTGGGGCCATGAAATACTAAATATTAGTAAAGAAGCCTAAATGAAGGATAATTTGGAATAGAGGGCCTATGGTGGTCCCGCCACTCTAGACAAAAATATTAACACATGATAGAGTAGTTGTATGTTTGTGCAGTGGGCCTTACATTAATAACATCCATGACTAAAGGGACATTCTATCCACTAGTTCAGTAAAAGTTCAACTCCAACTTTTTATACATTTGCCTTAAATTCTCACATGCGTATAGTTCTCTCCATTATGTGATTGTCAGTATAAGAAATAAATTATGAAATGTACAGTTAAGGAAAACCAAAATTAATCAAAAACAAACCCCCATTTCCCACCGTATATGTTGTAAATACCTTCACAGATCTCTCGCTTCGTTGTTGTGGACTATGATTGTTGGAGGAGCTTAATGTTGATTATGTTGTCCTCTCAGTCACGGTGGTGAAGCTCAAGGAAGGTAAGTCCTCTCAATTGCTGGATTTCACTCGTGGGGTGAGGTGGGGGTTAAGAGGAGGGGGATGAGGTGAAGAGGAAATGGGGATTAGGTTTCCCTGGTGAAGAAGAAAGGTAATGGGGACTAATACCTATCGAATCTGGGTTGGATACGGATCCGATAAGCTAAGTTTGTGTGTTAGTTAGTTAAGTGTCCCACGTGGCTTAGTTAGATTATTTTAATAATATTCTAATGAAAAAAAAAGCCATGACAGTACAACCTGACCGAAAACCCAATGTCTATTAAGGTCCGGACTGACATTGCCCAATTGGAAAAATAGAGGGACTAAAGGGCAACCTGACCTACTTACAGGAACCTATATGAGATTTTTACCTTTTGTATTTAAACAACTCTAAAACTTTTTTGTGTATGAGCAATTGTTGTTGTCGTTGTTGCTTCCCCGCGTGTTTGTGCATCTCTCTATTTTCCATACTCATTGTCATTGTTGTTGTTGTTGTTGTTGTTGTTGTTATTTACTTCTGTTGTATATCATTGTACTTGTCTACTCTATAACTGTGTTAGATATTATTGAATTCCAGATTTGTTGAGCAGCCTTACGGTGCCCCGAGGGTTGAGGGGTGGGGTGTCCCTCCTCGGGATTATCGTGACTGTTGTCGCATCCCATGGGCTCGTAGGTCGGGGCGTGACATAATAATAAAGAAAATTTTAATTTTTTTTTAAAGGATAAAGAAAAAATAACTTGGATGTTGACATGGATGCCAACTTGACATCTACGTCACTCTGGAAACCTATTCGGAAAATCTATTCACTAAAAATATCATTACTCATAATATTCAAATCCCAAATGACTCCTTAGTATATTCAAAATATTAAAAAAATATTTTAAAGGTTTTGTTGTAAGTAAACTGGACTTGTTGGTAAATATAGGGAGCATTGATAAACAAGGACGGACTCGAGGGGGCCATGGCCACCCCTCTCGGGTTCAATTTGTGACAAATACATTTTTTTTTTCATAAATTTACATATATAATTAAAAAAATTATATTATTAGAGGGGGTTTTTCTTACAAATCTCTTAGAGTTTCTTTATAAGTTAGTATATATGGTTTTTAAAAAAAATTATATATTTTTTTAAATATTTATAAAAATCACTTATGCCATGATATTGTTCTAGCCTCTCTTGTTGATATTTTACCAGTTCTTTTGTAATTTTTAATACTATGTTTGGCCCTCAAGAAAAAAAAAATCATGGCTCATCACTGCTGATAAACAATTACTAATTGCACCACTCGTTTTTTCATGAAAGTTGAGATGAATGGCTTGTCTTGCTAAAATAAAATACTCTAAAAAGTTTTATGTAATCATCGGTTTAATTTGGAATGAGAGATGTAATGAATGTAAAATTCCAATTTCAAACATATAATTTTTTTAACTAGAAAAATTAAAGGCATTTATTTTATGCTCCATGTATTATAAGGTATAGTTTAATATAGTCAATATATTTATAAAATCTTTTAACCAAGGCACAATACCTTTCCCTTTTTATAAATTTAAGGGTGGGAAATTCAAATATATTATTTTTCATTTTATACTTGATTATTAATCAAGTGGTAGGCTGGTAGCAACATATGTTGTAATAGTCCATGCAACATAGGCTAAGGGTGTTGCTTACCGTATCAACAAAAGATTCATTTTATTACTTTTCCACATTATAGAAATTATATTTGATGAAAGATTATAATAAACATAAACTCATGGTTAAGTTTAGTAATTGCTCTTTAAAGATTAATTTGAGTTGAAATAGGATGTATTTTAGTATGTTTATATTAATTGAGTTCAAATAAAATTAGTTAGCTTTGCGTCTTAATTTGATTTAATTTAAATTAGCTATAATTCTTTAAAAAATATCTTGTATGCGAACTTTTAAGTGAAGAATAAAGCTATTAATTTTTTTTTAAAATTTTATTAGTTCTGACCATCGGTATTATATAGGAATGTTAAACTGCAATCATGAGAACTTAAAAATGATTTTAGACAATGGAATTTGCTAATGGTGTGAAATTGTTTTAATAAAAAATTCCAAAGTTAGGTTAAAAGAATTTTTAGCATTAAAAGATTTAGATGGAGGTACTACATGGCTTGGAATTTATTGAGAAAACTTTCCCAAGATATGCAGAATATAGTGTAAAAACAATAAAGTAAATCTTGAGATACTCTTTTAAATGTTTAGAAGGACACGGATAGGGTCCAAAAAGTTCATTTCCAAATGTTTTTAAAATTATTAAAATTCTTGAGATGGAGAAATCGTCAATAATTTTTTATTATATCTTATCGACACTAGTTATAATTAATTAGATGAAGGTGGTGATTTGATTAAATATAATTAAAATATAGTGGATTTTCAATTATAATGTATTTATAAATCCATGTATTTGAAAATGCAGAAGAGTCAAATCTAGTATTTGTTTGAACATATTTGGAGTATTGGAATATTGGATTTTGTGTCTTGAGGGATTTGAAAAACTGGATTTTAAAAGTAAAAACAAATGTTTGGTTTGATGTATTTATGTGATGTAGTTACCCATAATGAGGTAGCCTTTACTCTAGGTGACTTGACTATTAGGTTTTCTTAATTATAAAATACCCTATTTGATATAATTAATTATAATATTAATAACTATATATATATTTAATTCATTTATTATATGACTGTTTTTTTTGCTAAATTAAGGATATTTATTTAATTTGATATATTTGTATTGATTCATATGATACATTTGTATTAATTTGATTTATTTAATAATATAAATAACTAGCTTATATATGATTATCCTTTAAATTTCTCATGTCTAAATTAAATATATATAATTAATTAAGTAATTTGCTTATAATTATTACTTAACCTCAATTAGACAAATAATCCATGTCTTTTTTTATCATTGAAACACAAATGTCATAATCCACAAAATTTAAAATAAAATGGATTTATATAATACTCTATCTATACTAATTAATTTATACTGGTGTTTTAAATAATATTAACTTATGAATAATGTTCTGCCATTAGTTTCAATGTGCATTACATTGAATTCTTCAAAGTCTTGACCACCTTCAATCAAACGGTTCAAACCTCACATTTCCATCATTAGCTACAAATTCAGAAGCATAGACCTCAATGACTAATAATGTGAATGAAGAATTCTAAGGGTGTCCAGATGCTCATACCATGCCATAATAATAATAATAATAATAATAATAATAATAATAATAAAAAGACAGATTTAGGAATGGAACTATAAGAAAAAAAAACTCAAACACCAAAACACAGGATTAGAAGGGAGAATCTGTGAACACAAAAACAATTGACTTTCTACATTCTAACCAGTCTCTAAGTTGAAGCTTTATTAAAGATAACAAATTTCTGTGAAATCCAAAAAAATGTCTCTTTATATGTAGATATTTTATTTCATATAAATCAGTTCATATCTTGAATGTCCATTTATACCAGGTGTTAACAAACCAGCATCATATACTGAATGCCCAAATGCCTTCAACAAAGAACAGAAAACAAACTGAACAAGTGTATAATAAATTTGACAACATAATTAGAAAAAAGACATTTAACAAACCAACATCTTACAATTTGGTGTTGCTTAAATGAAAAGGTGACTCTTTATATATGAACATTTTTTTTAACATGGACTTTTCAATTATTGGATTCATTCAAAATCAACTTAATTTTATAGTGTGATCTTATTGATGTACATTGTTAGGAAATACAGCTGTATATCCATGTTTGTATATATACCATATATATCCCTGTGTACCTATATATACACATTGTAACATTATTCTCATTTATATACAATCTTGATTATTTATTCATATGGTATCAGAGCGGTTTTCCAAACCCTAAACCTAATTTTTCCGATAACCGTCACGCCTCCGCAGGCCACCGCCAGCCCTGCGTGTAGTCAGCCGCGCACAGCAAGCCCCAGCGCACCGCCTGCTGCCGCCATCTCCGTCTGCTGCCACCGCGCCTCAGCCGCAGCCTGCCGGCGCGCCTTCACCTTGCACGCGCGCCCTCGCTCTTGCGCGCCACAGCCGCCGCTGCGCCGCGACTCCACTCGCCAGATCCGCCCATGCCTGCGGCCTATTTTTTTTTTCCCCGCGGCTAGCCATCCGGCTCCAAGTTCTTCTCTTTTTCTTTGCTTTCATAGCCTCCCAGGTTTCCTATCTTCAAAAGGCGGATGTCATGCTTAATGGCAAGAACTATAAGGCGTGGTCCTTCACCCTTTGTGCTCTTCTTCGAGGCCTTAATCTTTGGGCCATGTTGATGGTACTCGGCCGGTACCGATCCCTTCTGCTGTAGTTTCCACTGGTTCTTCTACGTCTGCTGTTACCAGTACATCCCTCTCTACATCCCAGAACTTGGCCAAGTGGACTGAAGATGATTCTCGCACTATAGCTATCATTTGTCAGTCGTGCGAGCTTTCTATTCATCTAGCGGTATGTGATCTTCCTACAGCCAAGGCGATTTGGGATCATTTGCACACCCTTTATCTTCCCTCTAGTCAGGCGTTGCGATACTCCTTGCTGCAGACTCTCATCGCCACTTATCAGTGTGAGAGCTCTGTCCAGGATTTCTTTGCAACACTCAGTGATCTATGGCGTCAGTGTGATGACATGGCTCCCTCTCCTTCTCCGACCTGTGCTCAGTGTCTTGCCATTGCTCAGGATCATGACCATCTCCGCATTTATGAATTTCTCATGCGCTTGCGGCCTGAGTTCGAGGCAGTTCGTGCTCAGCTTCTCCATAGGGTTACACCTCCATCTGCCAGTGATACCCTGGCCTATGTGCTAGCTGAGGAGACCCGTCTTCGGTCCTTAGATGTGGTTCCTCCACCTGCTGCTCCTCACCCTATTCTTGCTGCTCCCCAGCAGCTCTTAGCACCGTCCACTGCTCCATTGATGTCGTCCCAAGGCCTTAGTGCTCCTGTTCATCCTTCTTCCCAGCCTGCGGGACAGGGATCTAGTGTGCCTCATCGACAGTCTGTTCGGTGCCATTACTGTCATGCTCTTGGTCATATTCGCACTGACTGTCGCAAGCTCCAGTGGGCTTAGTAGACATCACAGCAGCGCATTGTCACTACTCCACCCTCTGCTTCTCCGGCTGGTCCGTTGTCTATGGAGCAGTTTCAGCAACTTTTTCAATAGCTCTCCCGGAGTCAGATTTCTGCTTCTTCGGCCCCAGTTCTCACTCAGGATGCTTCAGACACCTCAACTCATCCATAAGTCGCCTCCACCCCTACAGGTATCTCTTCTTCCTCTTGGTTGCTCGACTCTGGAGCTTCTTTCCATATGACCTATGATGCTACCCACCTTCACTCCCTTCACCCACTTTCTTCAGACCTTCTTGTCATTATTGCTAATGGCACTACCCTTCCTGTCTCTAGTCGTGGCCTTTTACATACTACTCACTTTCATATTCCCGATGTTGCTTTCGTACCCCAACTATCCATGAATCTTATTTCTACCAGCCAACTCACTTCCCTTGGTTATCTTGTTATTTTTGATGAGTTTGGTTGTCGTGTGTAGGATCGTCTTACAGGGACCCTTATTGGAACTGGCCATCGCCATAGTGGGGTGTATGTGCTCGATCACCTTTGTCTCCCGTCTTCCTCTTCGTTTCCCGCTGCATCTGCCTTTAGTCTTTCCTCTGTTCATTTTCATCAGTGGCATCATCGTCTTGGCCATCTTAGTGGCTCTCGTCTATCTTCTCTTATTAATCAGGGTGTTTTAGGTCGTGTTTCAGTTGATAGTTCACATTCCTGTTTGGGTTGTAAGCTTGGAAAACAGCTACAACTCCCGTATCCTTCGAGTGTGTCTAGGTCTGTCTCTTCGTTTGAGTTAGTTCATTCGGATGTTTGGGGTCCCGCCCCCTTTGTCTCCAATGGTGGGAATCGATATTATGTTATTTTTGTTGATGATTTCTCTCGTTACACTTGGATTTATTTTATGCGTTCTCGTTCCAAGTTCTTTAAGATTTATGTTGATTTTTCTAGTATAGTGCGCACCCAGTTTTCTGCCACCATTCGCACTTTTCGTTCTTACTCAGGGGGGATGTATCTCTCTCATGATTTTCGTGATCTTTTTGCCTCCCATGGCACTCTTCCTCAGCTCTCATGTCCTGGTACTCATGCACAGAATGGCACTGCAGAGAGGAAACATCGTCATATTCTTGAGACTGCCTGTACCCAACTCATTGCCTCTAATGTTCCACCTCATTTCTGGGCTAAGACCGTCTTTACTACTGTTTACCTCATAAATCTTCAACCCTCCTCTTTTCTTCAGGGTCGTAGTCCCAGAGAGTGTCTTTTCTCTAGTCCACCCTGTTATTCTCACCTTCGTGTGTTTGGATGTTTGTGTTATGTCCTTCTTTTGCCTCAAGAGTGGACTAAACTTTTTGCTCAGTCTGTTCCTTGTGTTTTCCTTGGTTATAGTCCTGAGCACAAGGGCTATCGGTGTTACGATCCTGCTGCACGTCGCATCCGGATCTCGCGCGATGTTACTTTTGTTGAGGATCGTCCTTTCTTTGTTCCTTCCATTTCCTTTTCCTCTTACTCTTCTTCTCACTCCTCCACTACATCGGCCGATGTTCAGTTTCTCATTGTGTCCTCTCCACCTGTGTTACCACCTCTCATGTCACCATCCTCATCTATATCTTCTTCATCTCTGCTTGTGTCCCGTCCATCCTCTCCTCCATCTGTATCTCCGTTGTCTGCTGATATTCCTGTCCAGGTTCCTATTCCCGCTCTTCCCTATCACTATGTTCATCACCCTCATTCTCCTCCTGAGCATTCACTCACGGCGCCACCGGTTTCCTCTGATGAATTCCATGTGGATGATCCTCCTGCATGTCGCTATCCTCTTTGAGATCACCATCCTCCTGACTGCCTTAACCTTGCTTCTCAGTTGCTTGATCTACCTATTTCTCCCTTCAGTGGCCCTCTAAAGCCAGCTTCTTACAGAGAGGCTGTTCAGATACCTGAGTGGCAGGCTGCTATGTTTGCTGAGTTAGAGGCCCTCGAGCATACTTCCACATGGGATCTGGTTCCTCTTCCTCCTGGTGTTGTTCCTATTACCTGCAAGTGGGTCTATAAGGTCAAGACTCGCTCTGATGGTTCTGTGGAACGGTACAAGGCTCTTCTTGTGGCCTGTTGTTTTCAGCAGGAGCAGGGCCGTGATTATAATGAGACTTTTGCTCAAGTGGCTCATATCACTACCATTCGAGCTCTTATTGCTATTGCTGTTATTCGTCGATGGTCTCTTTTTCAGCTTGATGTGAAGAATGCTTTTCTTCATGGGGATCTTTAGCAGGAGGTTTACATGCTTCCACCCCCTGGCCTCTCTTCTCCTTCTGGGTTTGTTTGTCGCCTACGGCGTGCTCTTTATGGTCTCAAACAGGTTCCCTGGGCCTGGTTTGAGCGTTTTAGTTCTGCTGTGGCTGCTATTGGTTTTCAGCCTAGTTCGCATGATCCAGCTTTGTTTGTGCACTCTTCTTATCGTAGTCAGACTCTTTTGTTGCTCTATGTGGATGATAAGATCATTACTGGTGATGACCCTGCTCATGTGGAGTTTGTCAAGCATCATCTTCAGCAGCATTTTCAGATGATTGATCTTGGTCGACTGAGTTATTTTCTCGGCATTGAGGTCACCTCTACTCCTACTGGTTTTCAGTTGTCACAGCAGCGTTACACGTCTAATATTCTAGCACGCGCAGCTATCTCTGACTCTTGTGTTGCAACTACTCCTTTGGAGCTGCATCTTCAGTTGCGTGCTGATGAGGGGGTCCCCTTGTCTGATCCGACACGCTATAGACACTTAGTTGGGAGTCTGTTCTATCTTACCATTACTCGGCCAGATATCGCTTATGGCATGTGTTGAGTCAGTTTGTCAGTGCACCTACTTTTGTTCACTATGCTCATCTGTTGCGGCTTTTGCGCTATCTTCGGGCGACTCCATCTAGTGGCCTTGTCTTCACTCATCACAGTCATTTGGAGCTTCGTGCATACTCTGATGCTACTTGGGCTAGTGATCCATCTGATTGTCATTCTGTTACTGGTTTTTGTTTGTTCTTGGGCTCTTCTCTCATTGCCTGGAAGTCCAAGAAGCAAACAGGTGTTTCTCGGTCTAGCACTGTGGGCCCCAACTTTGCCTTCATTCATTTGTAAACTTTTTTTCAAGCCAGGATTCCCGGACCTCATTTCCATGCAAGCCTTGATTTTGGGAAGCTTGCCCTTCAGCTTTTCCTTGCTTTTGCCATCTTGATGTTGTTGAGCTAAGCCATTAGAAATCTCTTCCTCTATCCATCTTCCATGGTTGTGTGTGTGTGTGCCTAAGAGAGAGAGAGAGAGAGAGAGAGAGAGAGAGAGAGAGACTTGCGAATCTGGTCGAAGTGTAAACCTTCGGCGAACCTCCGATGTCCGATGATGAACTTGTGAACACAACCGTATAGATTTATTTGCTTTGTCTTTCACTCTTCCAAGTAATCTTCTAGCCTTTCTTTTGATTTGATTATTAGATATTGTAGTGCTTGTAAATACTTGGGTGATGGTTATCATGTTGCCTTAAATAATAGTGGTTTTATTTGGTGCATGATTTGTATGTTAAGGCGAAGGTTTATACATCTATTTGGAGTTTTTGGATCTTTTGGCATGTTATGTTGAGGTTAATACCATGATGCTTTAGTTGTAGTGTATTTGAAGGCTTTTTGATCTTCAAAACTTTGTTGCTCAACCATGGATTGTTGTTATATGTGTATACTATACTTGTACATATATGCTGATTTTATCCACTGATTTCTTGTTGTATATAATTGTATTTGTATAAAATATAATTATATATAGTTTGATATATGTATTTTTGCACATGCATATGTGTGCTCTGCATTGATTTCCAACCATCCTTTCATTTGAAAAAAAAAACAAAAAAACAAAAATGTATATATATATATATATATATATATATATATATATATATATATATATATATATATATATATATATATATATATATATATAATGGTATTTGCAAACCCTTTATTTAAATGTTTGTAATATATATACTCATACTCAATTGAATCCCAGCTTGTGTGGTATTGAGTGCTTTTGTGCCAACATAATGGTTAGACTGTTGCCAGGTAAGTAATCCACTAAGAACCTCGTATTTTCACTATTGGAGAAATTATCTTTTTGGCAAAATTATTATCTATTAGTTGATGGTACTTTTGCTTATTATTGTTGGTTATAAAATTATTTACTGTTGATTTAATATTTTCTTCTATTTCTGGTTAATTGTTTTCAATTGGTTTTTGAATTAGTAATTTTGCTGGTTATTTGGCTTTATTTGAATGATTATTCATTCTTTTAAAAATTAAATCATGCCCGTCTTCAGGTCGTGAAATGCTCGGTTATCATTTTGTGTTAAGTTTTTTTTCATTATTTAATTATTCATCTATAATTGGCTTATTGCTTTTATTTTGAAAGTGATTAATATCAATGAATGAGTTAATGTATTAGTTTCTTAAAATTTTTATAATTACTCTATTTATCTATTTATTTTTTTCCTAAAATGGCATCTTGAAATTATCAGTATTTTCCGGGTATTTGGGAACTTGGGAAATTCTGAATTCATATCCTTGTAAATATTTTTGTATCTAAATGTTTTGGTCTCCAAATAAGCAATATGCAACCCTGCCAGTGGGGGTTAAACCCTGGCCTTGTCGACAAGAAATTTTGGAAAAATGAGACTGCAATTTCTCACGTGTCCGTTCGGTGAAATAATTAACGGCCACCTGATATTCAGTCTCGGGTCACCGAGGGTAAATAAATGACCTCTATTAGTCTGGCTCGGGTCACCGAGGGTAAATAAATGACCTCTGGCATCGATAGTGAATTTGGAGACATACACTGAAATCTGTTACACTCTGCTTTGACTTTTGGTTTTGATTTTCTTCAATTGCACTATTTATGTGTTATTGATTTTCGTGGATATCACAGACACTTTTTATCCTGCTTTGATGTTTTTGGCATTTTGAGATCGCATTTCTGGGTTTCAAATTTTGGTGAATAACATATTTGGAAACATTCTTTTATTAGAATAGTATACTCTGTATCTTGTTTAATTTATGATTTCAAAGACTTGTATTATTCTGAAAATCCGGTATAATTGAAACATACCTCTGTAATTTCTAGTTTAGTCTAACTATGCTTTGGAGACTTATGCTCTTATTTGGCGATTTACTATATTTTTGATTTACAGCCTTGAAATTTGATAATTCTTTTGCCTACAATATTTAGTTAACAATATTATTTGAGAACTATACCCCTAATGGACTATTTATTTTGTATTTGTTAAGCTCTAATTAGTCTAAGTTTGAAAGTTGAATTGCTCTCGATATTTGGATTTGAGATTTATGAACCCTGTTGTGTTTCTTTTTAATTTCTGGATTACTTACTGGGCTAGTGAGCTCATGGATTTGCTTTAAATCCTTTTCAGATCAAGAGTGGTAGACCAGTGTGGTCTTTGAAATATTGTTTGTGGATGTTGTCGTTCCTGTTGTAAAGTTTAAGTTCTTGTCATTGTCTATCCCTGTATTCTTGTATGTGTATTTTTGACTTCTTGCATCCCCGCATTGTATACTCTGTAGAGTCTGTAATTCTGTAACTCAGTATGGTTGTTTTAGTTTTGTCTGCTCTGTATTAGGTTCTGAGGCCTTGCAGGCCTATGGGGTTCACGCCCTGTGGGTCTGTGACCATTTGTTTGCATGCCGGGTCCGGCGAGCCAGGTTCGGGGCGTGACTAGCACCGAAGCTGAGCTTCGCGCCATGGCATACATGAATGGATAGAGATAGAGATGGCATCAATTCTCATGACACAAGTCACTTGAAAACAAATACAGTGGGCAAAGGTAATATAGGATTGATTCTTCATTAAATCTGATTTGTATTTTTATTTTTAATATCAAAAGTTTAACCAAAATAGATAGTTGAAATGATTAAGTATGATAGATGGTTTTAAAGGAAAATTCGTATTTGATCTTGATCTATTTATTTCTCTTAAAAAAATGATAATCAAGGCATCTTAACCATGTGCAGATTCCATGATATATGATTTCAAGTAGTTTTCAAAGTATAGATTATAGAAACATGTATATGGTATAATTTTGAGTTTAAAAAAATTGAAAACAGATGAATAGGACCATATGTGATTTATGCTCATCTTCTATATAAATAAAAATGTATTAGGTCATCAACACCGGTAGAATCTGTCTACTTTTTTTCATGCATTTAGTAAATAAACATTTAAATTTACCAAGCATACTACTTTTGATGGTTGCACAAATATTGACATGCAATCATTTCTACCCTTTGTATTCATCTTGACATAAAGTATGGTTAGTTTTTTTTGTTCAGCATGCCTATTGTTCTTAAAAAAAATCCTTCGACCATAATAGATATCATCATATGTATTAAAAAAATGATAAAAAAAAGTTTCAATTTAAACATAACAACTAAATACAAGCCATTAAATCAAAAAATAAAACCAACAAAATCATAAGAAACCATAAATCAGAACATTAAACCACCAAATTATAGCAAACTAACATAAAACCAACCAAATCATGGCAAGCCAATAAATTAGACCATAAAGCCAACCAAATCAGAAAAAATCACCATTAAATCATAACATAACACCAACTAAATTAGAAGAAATTAGGAATTAAAGGAGACGTTCGTGTACCAGATCGAAGATAGTGTGTAACAAAGATCTCTTCTAGTTGGGTTTCTTGGAGAAAGGGAGTTTGAGGTGTTTCAGTGTTGAAAGTGTTAGAGTGTCTGACAAAAAACTAGGTTGGGAGTGGGAAGTAATTTTGAAAAAAGTATGAGGGCATTTTGGTCAAAACAAATGGATTTACTTTTTATTCCCATGAGAATCTCATTTTTTTTTCTTTTTTTTAGAGAAAATACTCAACCAAACAAGCTAAAGTGAATTCCCTTGTGTTACTTTTTAGGGAAAATTGGGCACTTTCCTATGTACCAAACGCCTTGTTGTCCAAATTCAAAACTTGATTTTTGTGGTGGCTTGAATCTTAGATATGATGTTATCCTTCAAATTCAAATCAGACTTTCAATGTCCATCAAATTCCAAGTCACATCTTTGTACTCCACCAAATTTAAATTTGGTCTTCAAGGTCCATCCAAATCCCAAATAATTTTTTGCAATCCATCAAAATCTAATCATTCTTTTATAATTTGTTGAATTCAAATTGGATTCTCAAAGTTTCCTAAATGTTAAAATAGATTTTATGGTTGCTTGAGTTTCAAATTGAGTCCTATCATCTTTCGAATTCAAATAAGATTTTCGCTGTCGATAAAATTCCAAGTGGGGCCTTTGCAGTCCATCAAAATCAAATCAAACCTTCATGATCCCTTAAATTTAAATTGGAGTCTTAGGGTTTCTAAATGCATAACTAAATTTTCATAGTCACTATAGTCCGAAACTGGGGGTTATATCCTTCAAATTCAAATTAGATCTTTGAACTTCATCAAATTTCAAATTAGATTGTGGCAGTCCACTAAATTTAAATCAAATCTTTGTTGTCTATTAAAATCAAATTAGGCTTTCATGGCCCTTTGAATTCAAATTAGACTCTTAAGTTTTCTTCAAATATGAAACCCTACTATCGTGGTTAAGCTTAAATTTGGCATTGCGGTCTTTCAAATTCAAACTAGACCATTCGTAGTCTATCAAACTCCAAAGTCAAATCTTCACATGCCATTAAAATCAAATTCAACCTTTATAGTCCCTCAAATTTAAATTAGTTCTCCAAATGCGGAATCAGACTTTCTTGCACACTTTAACTTTAAATTAGGTTTGTGGTTTTTCAAATTTAAATAGGACTTTCATGGTCACTCAAATTTAAATCAGACTCTTAAGGTTTTATAAATGTGAAGTAGGAGTCTTTCGTGGTCATCGAGTCTCAAATTAGACATCATGGTTCTTCAAATTCAAATTGGACTATTGAAGTTTATCAAAATCTCAAATTGAACCTTTGTGATCTATCAAAATCAAATTAATCTTGCATGGTCTAATAGGACATTTGTAGTCCACCAAATCTAAAATCAAGCCTTCACAATTTACCAAAACCCAAATCAGGTCTTCGTGGTCCATCAATTTCTAAAGTAGACCTTCACAGTCCTTCAAATTCAAATTCTTATGATCAACGAAATTCTCAAATTGGACCTTGCAATTCACTAAATTTAAAACAAAATATTACAGTAGTTTAAATTAAAAAAAGGTTGTTTAGTTTTACAAACCTAGACTAGACTCTCGCAATCCTTTAAATTTTTCTCAAATGGGTTATATCAGAAGTTAAAGTCAACAATAGCATCAAATTCAGACTTAATTCATCAGGAATCTACTTGTCAAGCAAGATTAAAGTCCACAACTCTGATGAATACAAAGCTGACATTCAGACAAGAAAATCAAATAGGTCAAAATAAGGGGGATTCAAGACATGTGAAGATGAAGACATTCTAAGAAAAGCGATGCCTCTAGCTTTAGAGTATCCTTAATCAAGCTCATGCACTCCAAGTTGAATTGCACATATACTTTCAAGGAATAATAAATGCATTCTTTACTTGTTTCATTCGCACTTATTTTTTAATCAACTATACCCTTGATTTTCTATATGGATACTTAATATTAGATCCTTGCCCCAAATGAAATTAAAAAATTTAGAAAACTTGAAAAAACACACAAAAAAAAAAGTGAATTTGTGACACAAAGTCATATTTTTGTATTTTTTTCAACCACTGAATGCAATTCCGAGCCCATAAATATCATATTGAAAATTGGTAACTTAGCTATTTGCATAATGTAAGATGATAGACAAAAATTGATAATTCAATTAAAATTGAAAACAAAATAAACATTTTCATCTCTATTTTCAACAATAAAAAGTTGAGTAATGGTATACTAACCAAACAACTTTCCCAAAAAGATAACATAAAGGATGTGAATGCTAATTAGCATCTATGTCACTCTTTCTTACTCTCTTAACTTCAATGATAATGTAGTTTTCTTTGTATTGAGCTTGGTTGAGAACTCAAGACATTTCAATTCCTTGAAACCACTTCAACAAGGACTCTAGGACATCACTGGTGGAAATCACAACACTCTACAACTCCATCTTCAACCAATTCGACCTCAACTTGTCCAAATTAGTAGATTAGGATGATTTCCAATCAGAGATGCTTCAAATCATACTCACCACCATTGATGGGCTTAAATTGTCTCCAATCCAAATCACCCGTGAGGATGTGGATGTTAGAAATCAAAGAGTATGAAAGATGTTAGTAGATAGAAAGGTCTTAATAGTGGTTGAGTTCTCTCTTGTGCCAGCTCTATCGAGCATTAGAGACGTTTTGATTCCTTGATACTTACCACTCTTTCAACCAATTTGACATCGACCAATCTGGATTGATAGATCAAGATAAGTTCTGATAAAAAAAGCATTGGATCATGCTCGCCATTACTAATGGGCTTGGATTGTTGTGGACCCAAATTACTATCGAGAATGTATGGATCCAAATTTCGAGAGAGAGAGAGAGAGAGAGAAGGTCTAAAAGATTCTAGGATATAAAGAGACATCTACAACAATGGAGTTCTCTCCCATTCTGAGCTCCATTTAGCACTCAAGACTTTTCAACCCACTTCGGTAAGTATTGTATAACACTATTAGCAGAGATTACAATGCTCCTCAATTTCATCTTTAGGCAATATGACCTTGTTCAATCTAGATCAGTTGACTAGGATAAGTTCTGATCAGATATAGGCTGGATCACACTTGCTAATGGATTGGGACAGAAGGACAGGAGTCAAGGGGGTGCTTGAGCACTGCCTATATATATATCTCACATAATAGCTGGGAAAAGTTCTTTGATGAACGCTGAAACTGTCTAAACTAGGAAGGGAAATCTTTGTGCGTCTGAACTCTGTCAACCTCCCACTTGTCATGGCAAGTAGGGCCAACCCCTGACCACTTCCTGCTCCCTCCAAAGGGGGAGGTGTGATTAATGCATTTCATATCATCTTTTGCATACCTCCAATGCACTCTTTTGCTCGTCTTTTAGCACCTTTTGTTTATGAATGATGCTATTCTGGATATGTTTGTCTCTGTTGTAGGCTTTTAGAGCTCATAACACAAAAGGAGTGAAATCAAGGACAAAACCAACCAAAGAAGACAGCTTCTCTAAGTTTCCAATGCAAGCATGGGCTGAGCACAGGCGCTCCATCTCCCTATGGTTCCCTCTAGATGGTGACTTCCCTTATCTTCAGTGGAAGCATGGGGGTGCTATCTCCCCATCATTATCTTGGGATAAGAGTGGCTTACGCTTTCAGGGGAAGCATGGTCTTATGCTCCTTTCATGGGCGTGCTCAAGCTGAGCACCGGTGGAGCACGACCATGCTCTTCCTGTGATTATCTGTGGAGCACGACCAAGTTCCAAGAAGAGCACAGTCTGAGCACGGCCGTGCTCAGACCGTGTCAAGCCCAAAAGTTCATTTTTAACTCCCAAATTTAGGGTTTCTTAGTATCTTTGGTTCGGTAGTCTTCTTCTCTAATAGAGGAGCTTTTAAAGAAATGATGATCAGCTATCAACACATGAGCTAAGAGGATCAAGGTTGAGTTAGAGAAGCTGAAGAAGTGGAGTTTTCTCATTCTATAAAGTTCTTGTTGTACAACTGAAGAGATCTTTGAAAAAGGTGGAAGTTATGACTTCTCTCTTGTTTGCATTTATCTTGTACTGTCAGTTGTATGAATTCATGAGCGACTAACCGTTCCACGGTGCCTCGGGATTGTGAACTATGTTGCTTCTTCTACTTTGACTACTTATTTTCAGGGGAAGCATGCTTGATGTGCATAGTTGCTTGTGTAAAACTCGGCGTGTGTGGATTACCGTAGTTGCGAGTACCCTTGGTAGTTACAAAACTCGGCGTGTATGAAGCCTGTAGTTACACTAGCAAAACTTGGCATATTTGAGAGCCGTAGATGCAACAAAGCTTTTGAGCATCCACAAGGATCTTAGAATGTACCTTGGTAGGCATTAGACTCAAGTCAGTATCTCGAGTACATAGGAGTTATCCCGAGGTATTGTACTCTTGCTATCGAAACTCAACCCTAGTCTACCTGGTTCTTCCATCTTTTAGTTCTTTTCCCTATGTTTAGTAATTAATCTCTTCATCACTCCTTTAGACTGACTAGACATTAGAGGATCAACTAGTACTGGAAGTCCAATCCCTGTGATTTGATAACTCTATCCCTCATGGGGTACCACTGTATTACTTGTAACGATCTGTGCACTTGTGGAAAGTACATTAAGGTGCCCCTCCCCATTCAAGTAAGCCAACCATCCATGCGAACTCTTTGCCTGGTTACAGCTGGGATGTAGTGGCGGGCGAAGAGAATCTTCGCCTGGAAATGTCTCCATTGATTTAGGGGCAGGCTCTAGATAGAATCAAATCCTCTATTTCAGAGTTCTTTCGGATTGATAATGATTCCAAGTTCAGAACAGCTAGTTGATTCACTAATGCCCTTTATGGCAAATTTTTGGGCAAAGCTCCAGCTTTAGATGTCATAAAATCGGTCTTTCTGGAGAAATGAAAATTTTGGAGAGATATCCAGATTTCTGATCTTCCCAACAAATTCTTCCTTATCCGGTGTAATTCTCATGAAGCCATGCAATGTGTACTTTTTGAAGGCCCTTGGTCTATGAACGGCCTTATGCTCCAACTATCTCCATGGCAACCTAACTTTCAACAAATCACAACTCGTCTAGATACAGCAGCAACCTGGGTACAACTACATAACCTTCCTGTGGAGTGGTGGGAAGATGAGCTCTTGGAAGATATCGTAGGGAAAGGTTGGAGAGTTCTCAAAGTCAATGATCAAACCTCATCTCTAAAGCGTGCTAGATTTGCCCGTGTCTATGTCAAATTGGGCCTTTCTATGCCTTTGAAGCATGAATTTTTTATTGGTAATAAGGAGGAGCGTGTCTTTGTTGTGGGTCAATGTGAAAGGCTCCTAACCTTCTATTATCGATGTGGGATGATTGGGGACAGAGAGGCCAATTGCAACCTCCATCATGAATCGCCATTGGCAAACCCTCCACTCTTGGAGTGCATTATTGTTTGTGCTTAGTCAGAGATGGTGTCAGTTGTCTAGAGGTCTGGTAATCCATCTGAGCTAGTAGCTTATAGCTCGCCAACTTGTCCAAGCACCACCCTAGTTCCAAACTCCCCTCCCTCCCCTCCCCCAGGATTTAGACCTTGGCTATTAGTCTCACGCCACCAATGAGTTTGCGGACATGATCTTTTGATGAGGTTCTCCACATGTGAGCATCACGTGCTTCAACTTTTTGTCGAAGACCGAGAAGAGATCTAAGGAGCACTTCAATGTGGCAACCCCATATTGCTCTACAAGTGGACGAGGGAATTCTTGTGGGTGTGATGGTCGCACTTTAGTCTCCTCCACATCTCGGGGGGCCCACCTGCATTCAAATGCATTAATGATGAGTTACTTAGGGTGATCTCTAAATATCCTGAAGAGGTACTTGATGAGACTTTAGAGGGATTTGCTCTCGGAAATCCCAACGGTAACATTAATTCTTGCTTTGTAAGCAACCCTTATAAGGTATCAAGATTGGGTTTTTGATGTTCCTAGTCCAAGCCACATACCGTCAGAATATCCCCCTACTCCCTAACATACTCATCAAGCTTCAACAGACCGAAGGAAGGGTAAGGAGGCTCGTATGGACCTTGACCCCACCAAGGACCCTCAACCTTCCCCAACCTTGATTACATCTTGTAATACTGGGGGATCAGCTTCTCTCAGAGATTCGACAATTCAACACTCAAGAGTAGCTGAGATGGTTATTGATGCTCTTCGGGGAGCTGAGTCTCATCTTAATGGGGAAGACATGGAGCTTGAAGATGCCTTAGATGATGGCTCAGAAAGTGATGGTTCCACCAAGATGGACGATGACATAACCTTTGATCGAGTCCAAGATGGTATCCGAAAGGCTTTTTAGCACATAGAAGCTTAGGGCAACAAGATAGCTTCCACAAGAAGGGGAGATTGGAGTCTTAGCAGCTTCATTGATTGCATCCTCCTTTTAGGGGTTTTTCTTTCTATTCTTTAACTATTTTTGTCATTTGTCCTTGCTCTTTTCTTACCTTATGACTCAATCTAATTCCATTTGTTGGAATTATAGAGGTGTTATCAATTTGC
The DNA here is from genome assembly GCA_020875875.1 of Dioscorea alata. Lineage (NCBI taxonomy): Eukaryota > Viridiplantae > Streptophyta > Magnoliopsida > Dioscoreales > Dioscoreaceae > Dioscorea > Dioscorea alata. The sequence goes on from CM037018.1 coordinate 12,210,588, forward strand.
CCACTATCAATCATATCAGAGATCTTATGCAAACTCACAATCCTCTGTTGATTGGTTTAGTGTAGACTAGAACGAACGCTAATCACATCACCCATTTTTGCTTCACTTCAGTAGAACCTAGAATTTTACAGCCATTCCATCTTCCAATTTTATTGGTGGCATTAATATGTTGTGATGCAAGAAAATTGGTTTGGAGATTCCCATCGCCATCTCTCACAAAGCAATTCATCTGGTAATTTCCTCCTAAGCCTGTGGTGCTATGATTATGTCTATTGTGTACAACGGGAAGTCGATCACAGCGCAGAGGTACTTGTAGAGTGAACTTTCTCGTAGGGATGGGCACGGGGCGGGGTGGGGATGAGGAGTATCTCCCTATTCACTCCCCCATCCCGAGCGGAGATTCCCCGTCCCGACCGCAGTTGGTGAATCGGGGAGGAAGAAGACCCCACTCCCAGCCCGGCCTCCCAACACATTTTTATTTTTTAAAAAAAATACACTAATCTAATGTTTAAATTCATGAACTTAGAATCTTAGATACCAATTAAGACCCATCTTTATTAATAACAAACATGAATTATATTTTATATTCTTTAATTTTTTATTTTAACACATTTCTTACAAAAATCCAATAATCTAAGGAAAAAATCCATGAAATTAGATATTAATTGAGACTAGTCATTACTAATAACAAACATGGTATTATATTACATATATTTTTTATTTTTTTTATTTCAACAAATATATATATATATATAACATTTTGGGGCGAGGACTCCGCGGGGCCGGGAGATCACTGCCGAGCCCCGCCCCGCTATAGTGACCGGAGAATTTTATTCCCCCGCCAGCGTCCCCGCGGGGGAGAAAACCGGGGATTCCCCGCCCTGAATGGGGTTGATCCCCATGGGGACGGGGACTCCCCACCCCATGCCCATCCCTACTTTCTTGTCTCTCTTCTTTGAATTTACCTTATATTATTATGGGTGACTTCAATGCCATTTGCTCTAAGGCCGATCATAAGGGGGGTTCTTTCGCTTATTATGCTCGCAAGGATTGCATGTTTTCTACTTTCATTGCTAATAATTCTCTTCTTGAGGTTAATCATGTTGGTATTGATTATACTTGGTGCAATGGCTGCTTTGGTTCTGCTAGGAGATTGGCCCGCCTAGATAGGTGTTTAATCAATACCAGCTAGGTTGCGCTCTATAGTTCCTATATTATCACCCATCTCTCAAGAGTTTCTTCTTATCATGCCCCATTTCTTCTTACCGCCTGGCCCTGTACCCAATTGGCCCATAGAATCTTTCGCTTTGATAACTTCTGGTTAGAATATATTGATTGTTATTCTGCTGTTAGGAATGCTTTGAACTTCTTCCCTCACTCTAATGCCCTTCATGCTTTTACTCATCTTTGGTGTAGAACTTGCCGTAATCTCCTCATTTGGAAAACCCAAGGTCTTTGTTCTTTGGATCGTGAGATTGGAAGGTTTGATTCTAAAATCAAACACCTTGAATCTTTGGCTTCTGATTTTGATCCTTCTAATTCCCTCCTCTATCAAGATATTAGCTCTCAGCTTAGAGCCTCTTATGACACTTACAATGCTTTCAGAAATCAAAATTTTATTAAATGGGCCCAAAGGTCTAGACTTATGTGGGTTCTTAATTGTGATCTCAATAGCACTTTCTTTCATAATTCAACTCGCATTAATAAGCATAAGAACTCCATCTTCCAAATTGTTAATAGTGAGGGTAGGGTCCATTTAGATAGGGCCAACATTGAATCAACCTTCCATCATTACTCTTCTTTGTGGTCTGAAAACAAAACCATTTCCTTCTCAGAGCTTCTCTATGCTCTCCCTTTGATCTCCTAGGGTTTCAAATGTTGATTGTGATTTTCTCACCAGAAAGGTCACCAAAATGGAGGTTTTTAAGACTCTGTTGTCTCTCTCTATGGGTAAAAGTCCGGGGTGAATGGGCTTAATGTGGAGTTTTACAAGTTTTTTGGGCATGAGTTAGAAGATAAATTTTTTAATGCTATCAATCAATTCATCACACACTTTCATCTCCCTAAGTGCTGGTGTCAAACTTATGTTGCCTTGATTCCTAAGATTGACAATCCTAAGGCTGTTTCTGATTTTCACCCTATTTCCCTTTGCAATTTTAGTTATAAAATCATTGCTAAGCTCCTAGCCAATAGATTACTCAACATTTTTAAATTTATACTATAGGTTTATTTTAAATAAACTCAAAGAGGGGGCACTAGTTCTCCCTCTCTTAATATCTTTCATATTTAAAGAAATTGAGCTTAACAACATAGTTATTGAAAATCAATGTTATAAGCTAACTAGTTAAAGTATTTGCAAACTATTTGAAATTATGATAAAGAACTTATAATCTCATATTTAGATGGTGTCATTTATTCATATATGTTTATCAATATGTGTATATACACACACAAAAATTCTATTATCGGTTAAGGTGTAAATCTAGTTTAATTTAACTAGGATAAAGTATCCAATTTAGTATTACATATATTTGATTAAATAATTTATGAATTCATGATTTAGTTCAATTCATTTATATATTTAATTTGACTGATTTCATAGATATTGAGAGATTTTTTAAATCTATACCAAAAAGTAATGAAGCAAGAACGAGTTCAACATCTGATGCAAGTACTGCTGCACAAAAGAAAAGTTCTGTTGAGTTTGATCCAAGTGATATTATTTCCGACCTAGGCTTCAAAAACCAATTGAGGAATAAGACATAAGAATAAGAGATCAAGTAACGAAAGAGTATTTGTTAACAGGCTCATGTCAACCAATTGGCCACAATTTTTCTCAAAAACAACAAGGAAAAGATTTGAGAAGTTTTAAAGAAGTATGGTTTCAGAAATTTGATTGGTTGGAATATAGTGTAGAGAAAAATGTAGCTTATTGTTTCTATTGTTATCTTTTTAAGCAACCAAGGGGTGATAAACTTGGGACTGACGCCTTTACGAAGACAGGTTTTAACAATTGGAAGGTAATGGAAGTTTTCACTGAGCATGTTGGTGGAGTTAATAGCAACCACAACAATACAAGGCAACATTGTGAGGATTTCAAAATCAAAGGCGAAGCGTATCACATATATTCTCTTCTCATAGTAGAAAGATGGAAATCGCGTATAGAGCACGTGTCACTACTGTTTTACGTGTTGTTAGATTTCTTCTATTGTAAGGTCTTGCTCTTCGTGGACATGATGAATCTTGTAATTCCACAAACAGGGGCAACTTTCTAGAGATGTTGAATTGGTATGGGATGGAAACTAAAAGTGTTGATCGTGTGATTAAAGAAAATGTTCCTAGAAATAATCAAATGACATCTCCACAAATATAGAAAGAGTTCGTGAGGGCATGTGCAAAAGAGACCATGAGGGTAATTGTTGATGAGATTAGAGATAGTCATTTCGCTATACCTCTTGATGAGTCTTGTGACAAATCAATAAAAGAGCAAATGACTGCGATTGTGAGGTTTGTGACTAAGCAAGGGTAAGTAATTGAAAGATTTATTGCTGTTGAACATGTTGTTAACACTCCAGCCCCTTCATTAAAGACAGCTTTGGATGGATTGTTTGTTCATTGTGGTTTATCTATTCCTAGGTTAGGAGGGCCGGGATATGATGAAGCCTCAAATATGAAAGAAAAATTTAACGGTTTAAAGACATTGATTTTGAATGAAAATCCATTTGCTTTTTATGTCCATTGCTTTGTCCACCAATTGCAGTTGGTTGTCATTTCTATTGCTAAGAGTATTTTGGCCATTAGTAATTTTTTCAGCTGTGTCACTATAATTGTGAATATTGTGGGTGCTTCTTGCAAAATGAGAGATGCATTGCTTCAAAGGCATCATGATAAGATTGTGGAGAAATTGGAGAGAGGTGAGATCATTTCAGGAAGAGGGCAATATCAAGAGACTAATCTTGTAAGACCCGGTGATACTCAGTGTGGCACACATTATACAACTTTAGTTCGCCTATTTACTATGTAGGAATCAATATTAAAGGTGTTAGAAAATGTGTGTACTGATGGGAATGTTGCAGAACAAAGAGGAATAGCATCAAGTTTGATACAAAAGATGGAGAGTTTTGAATTTATTTTATCTTATATCAGATGATTAGAGTGTTGGGATTAACTAATAACTTGTCAAATGCCTTGCAGCAAAAAGATCAAAACATTGTTAATGCAATGGGGTTGATTGTAACTGTGAGAAAACTTATGCAAGATTTAAAGAAAATGGATGAGGTACATTTTTAGAAGAAGTCAGGAACTTCTATGTTGCAATGTTAGTTTCAATGGCCAATATGGAAGATAGTATGCCAATTCGAGGTCGTTCGAGATGTGGAGGGCAATTAGTTACTTATTACCATCATTATCGTGCGGAAAATCTTTATTGTTGTGATTGATTTACTTATTGTTAAGATGAATAACCGGTTTAGTAAAACTTCTATCGAGTTATTTAGATGCATTGCTTGTCTTGATCCAAGAAACTCTTTTTTCCAAATTTGATCATGGTATGCTTGTTCGACTTGCTCAGATTTACTCTGATGATTTCTCCACATCCGATCATCTTATCTTGAAAGAGCAACTTCGCATATATATCCATTATGTGAGAAGAAATTATGATTTTTCAAGTTGTCATGATATTGCAAGTCTTTCTATGAAGATGATTCAAAATCATAAGCATTTGACTTTTCCATTGGTTTATCGGCTTATTGAATTGCTGTTGATCTTACCGGTGGTAACGACAATAGTTGAAAGAGCATTCTCAGCAATGAATATCATCAAAATAGATTTGTAAAATAAAATAGGTGATGAATGGTTGAACAATATGATGGTATGCTATATTGAGCCAGAGATGTTTGCAAAAATTGATGAAAAAATAATAATATTGCAATATTTTCAAAACATGCAAAATCGAAAACAGATTTGTAAAATAAAATATGTGATGAATGGTTGAGCAATATGATGGTATGCTATATTGAGCCAGAGATGTTTGCAAAATATGATGAAAAAAAATAATATTGCAATATTTTCAAAACATGCAAAATCGAAGGATTTAACCTCCCCCCCCCCCCACACACACACACAAAACAAGTCATTAGTGGTATTTTTATTTTATATTTAAAATATTGTTCTTAGTGTATTATTTTGAATTTTGAATTTATAAAATTTTGTTATTTGATTTTTTTTTTTAATTTGTAGCTTGCCCTCCCACTTCACTGTAATTTCTGGCTCCGCCCCTGATTATAGTGCATAATATATCATATGTTAATTAATATATTTATAATTATATATATATATATAATACGATCTTGCATATCACATGTTAAAATTTATTTTAATAATTTTTCTGTATAAAATCTTTAAATTATAAAAAAATAATTTTAAAAGAAATTATAATTTTATTTAATATTGTGATCTTGCAAGTCTTGCTAAGAATCTAGTTAAAATTAAATTGTATTTGGCCGAATGATTCAACTTTCACCTCGTAGTGGTAGTCATTAGTGGTATGTATATTTAATATATTTTTAAAATATTAATTATTATTATTTTTTAGTTTGAATTAATAAAAAGTTTTTTCATATTTAAATTAAAAATAGATTGGATTTGGGGGAATAATTCAACTCCCACCTCATTGTCATAATTGTTAGTGATAATTTTATGAAATATTAATTATTATACTTTTAAGTTTGAATTTATAGAATTTTTTTAATATTTATAATTTTTTCGAAATGAAGTTCGCACCTCTTTGGTTTTGATCAATGTTTTCAAAACCTGACCTGACCGACCGGTCGGAACGGAAGAAATAGGAACTGGCCTGCAATCCGGTCTAGTTCTATAGAAGTGGTTGACTAGAAGTCAACCCGATTAAACCCGGCGAACTGTAAGGTTTGACCAGAACCAGGTTGACCCCGGTTCTAACTTTTTGCTTACATTTTCATAGTTTCACGGGCTTCACCTACCTCTTTGTCTCTGTTATCCAAAAAGCAATGGAAAGAAACCAAAACCTAAATGAAATCCAACGCCATAGCCACAAAAGCTCCACCATTGCCTCCTAACTAAAGCTCTAGAAAAGCTGATGCTTTCTCCCTCCAAGTTCATTGAAAGATTTCCCTTGATTCCATTCTACGTCACCATCAGAGCCCTTTCTCTTTTTCTGGTATTCAATCAATCCTTTTTTCCATTTTGTTTTTCAACTTTTTTCTTCTTTTTCACTGCATTTCAGTCCATATAATTAATTTTATTTATAGTTGTATAACTTTTATCATTAATTTTTTAAGCGCTAGCTAGGAGGATCTTGTCACGATTGAGAACACTTGTGCTTGCACTTGATCTTTTGGTCAAGATCTAGATTGAAAGGTATGATTTTTTTTTTTTTTGTTATTAGATTGCTATGAGTTTAATTTGTTTGTGATGGTTTAGTGCTGAATTTTGAGTTAATTTATTATTATTATGATGATGATGATGATTATGCAAAAAATGGTGTCTTGTGATGGTGATTATAGGGTTTGGGTGAGTGTTTAGATTGTGATCATCTCTTAAGTAAGCTCATTTTTATTGTAATTGTACCAAAATTGGCGTTGTTAGTGGTGTGTTTAAATTGTGATTAGGTTATGAATCATGATCAATTTTGCATTTCATTTGTTATGATAAATATACCAAAATTGTTGTTTTAGTGGCTGTGGTTATGGGATTTGGAGAGTGTTTAGATTGTGATTAGCTTATATTTAATTTTTTTAGTTTATTTTGTATGATAATTGTACCAAAATTGGTGTTTTTAGTGCCTGTAGTTATGGTGTACCAAAATTGGCTGTAGTTATGATATTATGAGTATCTTAACTAATTTTTGTAATTCATTTTCATTTTTTATGATAATTGTACCGAAACTGGTGTTTTTAGCTTTTGTGATTCTTTGATTTGGAGAGTGTTTAGATGTTGATTATCACATAAGAAATTGTATTTATAGGTTCCTTTCTTTTTCCGTTTATGTTGTGGATTGCAAATAGATGGAAACTATTGGGTCTCAATCAACATCGTCAAATGAAGTTGAATCTACTGAGCAAACTTCTTTAGGTGTACATAACTAACAAAAAAAAGATATTGTATGGAGATTTGTAACTGAGGGGAAAAATTCTCAAGGGAGAAGGATCTTCATTTGTAATTTTTGCCAAAAGCAAAATGTGGGCGGGGGAATTAACCGAATGAAACAACATCTTGCTGGATCAAAAGGCAATGTTGATTCATATAAAAAAATCCCTTTTGATGTTCGTTTTTGATTCAAGGATCATTACAAGAAAATGTTCAAAAAGGCAAAGAGAAAAAAAGGACTTTATGATGATACCAATCTTTATGGAGAGTCTATGCATGAACGCCAAGGTGATGATGTTTTGGTTGGTAAAAGTAGTACATGTGTGGAGATATCCTCTAAAGGGAAATGAAAAGCTAGTTGTAGCATTGGGTCTTATTTTAAGCATGGAGTTGGTGATCCTACCCAACCAACTATAAAGGCTTCTATGCAAAGTAAGGAGAGGTGGCATGATACTAACATGGCGATTGTTATGTGGCTTTATGATGCATATATACCATTGAATGTTGTCAATTCTCCATTCTATGAAATTGCAATTAGCAAGATAGAAAGTATGGGCCATGGGTACACAGGTCCTACATATTATGCATTGAGGGTCAATTTGTTGAGAAATTGTAAGCAACAAGTGAAATTAATTATCGATGACTTTCGAAAGACTTGGGCTAAAATAGGATGCACAATTATGGGCGATGGATGGACAGATATTAGGCAGAGGTCATTGATCAATTTCTTGGTATATTCTCCTAAAGGAATATCATTCATTAAATCAGTTGATACTTCTAGCTTTATAACAGATGCTCAAACATTATGTAATCTTTTTTCTGAAATCATTGAGATGGTTGGTCCTCAAAATATAGTGCATGTGGTGATAGACAATGGAGCTAATTGTAAGGTTGCTGGAAGAAAGATTGCAGAGAAATATTATGATATATATTGGTCTCCATGTACTGCTCATTGCATAAACTTAATTATGAAAAATATTGCTGAAATGGCAACCATTGAGAGTTTGGCAGTTCTTGCTTCAAAGATTACAGTGTTCATTTATAATCACAAGTTGATTTTGAATTGGTTGAGAAAATAACCAAAGTGGACAGAAGTTGTTTGTCCCGGAGCTGCTCGTTTTACCACAACTTTTATTACATTGAAGAGTTTATATGACCACAAAGATTACTTACAATCTTTGGTTGTTTGTTCCGACTATAAAAAATTCCTCAAATTGCAAAAAGGAAAAGAAGTTAAACAAATTGTTTTGGATGAAAAGTTTTGGAAGAATTGCTTGATAATTGTGAAGATTATTGGTCTACTGATAAGTTTGTTGAGAATTTGTGATTCCAATGAGAAGACAGCAATGGGATATATATATATATGATGGGATATATAGAGCTCGCAAGGGAATTAAAGAATTATTCAAAAATAAGAAGCACTTGTATAAGCCTTATACTTCCATTATCAAAGATCGATGGAATAGGACCTTGCGCGCGGGGATACATGTTTTGGCATATTGGTTGAATCCGGCATTTCAGTCTAGTAAGCAAAACTTATGCCAAAAGTTTGAGGTTCAACGTGGTATACTTGATATGATTGAGAGGCAAACTTTGTTTAAATCAAATGATTTAATGAAAGAGATGCGAATATATAGAAAAAGGCAAAAGACTTTTAGCCGGTCACTTGCTTTAACTACTTGCAAAACTACTACTCCTGGTGAGAATAAATCTGATTTTTTTTAATCAAGTTATATGATTGTTTACTCTACTAATATAGTTTTGTATTTTTTTCATAGATAAGTGATGGAAATTCTTTGGTTGTGATGTGCCTCATTTGCAAAAATTAGCTATTAAAGTTCTTAGTCAAACTGCATCTTCTTCTAGTTGTGAATGTTATTGGAGTGTGTTTGAACCTATACATACCAAGAAAAGGAATAGATTTGAGCATCAGAGACTTAATGACTTGGTGTATGTTCACTATAATCTACGTTTGCAACATAGGTATGACATTTATAGTTTTAATTTGTCAAGTACTCTTTACATGAAAATGATTTTTATTTAATATTTTGTTCTTTTTTATATGTCATCTTCTAAAAATAGATCTTATGATCCAATGGATTATGAATCAATTGACAAAACTGAATTTTGGGTCGTGGAAGAAGAACCGGAAGGAGAACTTGACTAAAATGAATTAGAGAAAATGTTAGAGGATCAACCAAGAGGTAGTGAACAATCAACTAAGCTATCTAAAGGTTAAGTTTCTAACTCTTTTTTAACTATTAATTATATTTAATGTCAATGCTTCATATTCATATCCATAAGTATTAATTCATGAAATGAATTTTTAGGTGATGATGTAGAAGATGATGTGATGATCACCGAAGATAGTGACCATGAAATAGTCGGTTTTTAAGGAATGGCTAGCAATAATTTAAATGAAGAAGATTGGCTACCATCCCCGCCTCCACCCCATCCAAGAAATTAGATGAAGATGTTATGTTTTTTATTTGCTAAACCTTATATTTTTCATGCATGCATGTTGTTGTGAACTTGTTAGATTTTTTTTCATGTTGCTACAAGTCTTGTGACAATGTTAAATTTTCTTTTCCTGTTGTTGTGAGTTTGTTAAATTTTTTTACATGTTGTTGAGACCATGTTAAATTTTCATTTATATTGTGACCTTGTTAAAAATTTTTTCCTTGTAATATTGTTAGATTTTTGTACTATTATTTAGTTGTTCTTCTGTAACATTGTTTTTACCATTTGATATTATGTGATGAATAAGGTGTAGTTTTTTGTCATTTGTTTAAATTGGACTTGGAATATATATATATGTGTGAGTTTAGAATTTAGGTATATATATATATAGACACACACACACACACACACACACACACACACACACACACACACACACACACACACACACACACATATATATATATATATATATATATATATATATATATATATATATATATATATATATATATATATATATATATATATATATATAATTATTACGTCATCTGGTTCAACCAATCCGGGTCATCCAGTCCAACCAATTAACCCATGACCCAATTGCTTGGCCGGTTCACTTCCTCGTCCAGTTTTGAAAACATTGATTTTGATCTTTTAGTTCAGCCACTGGTGAGTGGTGATGGGTTTGGAGTGGCATACTAATGGGCTTGCATTATCATTTATCCAAATTACTATCGAAGATATAGATGTTGAGAGAATGTGTGTACATACAAACGTAATATGGATGCTAGCATGACATCCAAGTGTTATGGGGTAGACCTGTCCAAGGGTCGGGCTACTCGCCCAAGCTCGAAGGCCCACCAGAAAAATAGGAGGTCTTGGACACATATAAAGCCTGATGTCCGGGCCTAGGACAAAAAAAGAAGCCTCATTTAAAAACTGGCCGAATTTGGTTTTCATTGTTAAAAGCCCGACCCTGTCCGGCAAAGCACGAACTTATAAAATATATTTATTAATTAATTTTGTATGTATATACTTATATCATATATATTTATTGTTGATTATCATTGATTATAATGGTTTGAATTTTAGTTGTTGTAGTTGAATAAATATTTGCATTTGGTATTTTAATTTTTAAGTGTTTTGTAGAATAATATTTGGTCATATTCACATATTAATATTATTGTTATTTTTTTTTATAACTTGCATGAAAAACCTATTTGGGAGGGCTTGGGAGGGACTTGGGTAGAGGTCATTAAATTTTGGTGGGTTTGGTAGGGTTAAGGCCTAGATTTTCGGACTAGGCCGGGCTTGGACCAATGATTTAAAAATCGGACCGGACCGGTGGGTTCAACTGGTTCAACCAGGAACCGGCTGCCAATCCAGTTCAGTCATATAAATTGAACCGGTTTTGATCGAACCGGTTATGAACCAGATTTAGACTGGGAATCGGCGAACCAGTTCGACCAGACTAGGTAAAAAAAAAATTAAAATTTCACTGTGTGACTAAAGATGCTCAAGCAGTCAAGTCTCCTTCTTCCTTCTCAGTGTTCTCACTTCTCACTTAGCCTACCATATCTCGCTCATCTCCTGTCAGAGCTATGCTCTCCAGACGTCGCCATCTCCGCCGACCTTGGAACGCCAGCTTTCGAAGTTAAGGTGCTGCTTATCTCGTATTTCAGTTGTGATTCGTGTCTTGTTTGATTTGATGACCTATTCACTGTTTTTATTGTTTGAAGTAAAGCTCACAGTTTGGGATCGTCTTGATCCATGGAAAATTCCTATAATTTCGAATTTGAAGTTGCATGAGCTGTGTTTGGGATCGTCTTGACCTATTCACTACTTATCAAGGGCTGTGTTTGTGCTACTTGAATTTGAATGTTTTTTAGTTGCAGTTGGCTTGTAACAAGATGAATGTTTTATTTGCAAATTTCATTCAGATACCATGAATTCTTCTTAGTTGACTTTGCACACAGGTCTATAGTGTGGGATTGAAAGTGAGGGGAAAAAATGGGGTTATGCTCATAATAAGCACTGATGAAGATGCCTGTTACTTTAATGATATTTCAATGGTTATTCTTTTTGATAGATTGAAAGTGGAACAAGGCCCAATCATGTTATGCCCGTTTTTATCTTTTGCATATTTAAACTACCTCAAATCACATTCAATTATCAACATTTAGAAATAGAATTTAGAGCTCACATTGCACATTAACACCTTACTAAAGCTAATTTGATTGTCATCTTTGTAGTTATCTCTTTTCATGAATTATCAGGTGTTTATTTAGGGTAATGATTTATCATTCTTTGATTATAGTTCTTGATCCATCTAAACATTTAGGGAAAACTAGAAAGAAAACTAGTTGGGAAAACTAGTTATACATACAAACATGCATACATTTCTCTTAAACTTAAAGAACCACACCAACTCCTCCCCTGTGCTTTACTAACTCAACCACAAGCACATATCCTAAGAATATTATGAGTGCACTAATTAGTTATCATTCTCAATGATTTAATGATATGATATATATTATTGTTTTTTTAATTAAATTATTGGATTTTATGCATGAGTTTTTTATTTGTTGTTTAGAGAATTTCATGGTTTGACAATTGAGGATAGCATGGATATATATATATATATATATATATATATATATATATATATATATATATATATATATATTACAAAATTGCTACATGGCATAACATGAAAGTTTGGATTTTAATGGAAAAAATAATTGAAGACCTAAAGAAAAGTCAAGTCGTTGATAAATCATTGTCACATAGATTATATAAAATCAAAAATAGAAATTTTGTTTGGTTTTTTTTATTCTCTCATGTCTTTTCAATAAAAGAATTTGATTAATAAATAAAGAAGGAGATAAAATCAAACTTAAATGATTTTTCTATGATAAAGAATTTGATTATATAAAATCAAAAATAGAAATTTTGCTTGTATAGCATGGAATTATATCAATGAATCAAGAAGCAATGATGGGGAAAAAATGTTTATTTGTAATTTTTGCTCCAAAGTGGTGAAAGGTGGAGGCATTCAAAGAATGAAATTGCACCTTACTGGGCAAAGGGGTGATGTAGGGCCATGAAAAAAGTTCCTGCAGATGTTCGTTATAGATTGCAAGAAAATTTAAGGGAATTTCACGAACAAAAAATTGCTAATGAGTGAGAACCTGTCAATCCATTCGGACGTAGTGTGCATCAATTTGAAGGTGATATGAATGAAGACCCGGATCACGAAAGTCTCCAAGATAGTGGGCCTAGTGATTTATCAAGAAAAAGAAAAAAAAATCAGGCATTGCGTCTTATTTTCCAAGTGGTAACAAACTTGGAACACAACCCACTATTAGAGCGGCATTACAAAGCAAAGAAAGATGGCATGAAGTGGATTTGGCTATTGCCTGACTTTTCTATGATGCTTGTATCCCAATGAATGCTTCAAATTCATTTTATTTTCAACCAATGATAGATGCTATAGCATGTATGGGTTTGGGATACAAAGGTCCTACATATCATGCTTTGCGAACCAACTTATTAGAGGAGTCAAAAAAAGAATTGCAATTGCTTGTTGACACCTATCGCAGTAGTTGGGAAGATTGTGGATGCACAATAATGGCCGATGGTTGGAAGGATATTCGTCAAAGGTCTTTGATCAACTTTCTTGTGTATTCTCCAAAAAGAACATCTTTCATCAAATTTGTTGATGCCTCGGACATGATTTCGGATGCTTCAACGCTTTGTAATTTATTTGTAGAGATTGTGGAGATTATTGGGTGAAAAAATGTGGTTCATGTTGTGACAGATAATGCCATTAATTACAAAGCCGCGAGAAGATTGCTTAATGAGAAGTATCCCAGTATACTGTGGACACCATGTGCAGCTCATTGTTTGAATTTGATGCTCAAGGATATTGCTAAAATTCCTCACATAGAGACTTTGGCGAATCGTGCTTCTTTAATTACTGTTTTTGTGTATAATCACAAGTGGACTTTGAGTTGGCTAAGAAATATAAAAGGTTGGACGGAGATTCTTGGACCTGGTGATACTCGATTTGCAACAACTTTCATTGCTTTGAAGAGTCTTCATGATCATAATTCTAACTTGCAAGCTATGGTTACTTCAAGAGACTTTCTTGGTTGGAATGGGTCTAAGACAAGAAAAAAGCAAAAGATGTTTACAATATTGTCTTGGATAATCAATTTTGGAATGATTGCTTGGTAGTAGTCAAAATAGCCTCTCCACTTGTGTGATTGTTACGCATTGTTGATTCTGATGAAAGGCATTCTTTGGGTTATATTTATGAAGGAATGATTAGAGCAAGCAAAGCTATCAAAGAGACATTTAAATATGTAAGGAGATTGTACTAACCTTACATCTCAATTTTGGAGGAAAGATATCAAATGATTAGAGCAAGCAAAGCTATCAAGATATTGATGCAGCCGCATTTTGGTTGAATCCAACATTTTAATATGATAAAGATACGGTTGGGGTTTGCCAATCACCGGATGTTATAGATGGGTATATAACTATAATTAGCAACCTAAACATTGCTCCGAACCATAACAAAATGATAGATGAATCTTCTACCTTTCGAGAACAATTGGATAGCTTTGGAAATACCTTGACTCAATCTTCTTGCAAAAATACAAGGCCAAGTATGATAATAGATAAATAACTTCTATTTGTTAACTAGAGTTTTACATATTCAAGCATTCATCAAATATGTAAATGTTTTTTTTTTTCTTTAGATGAATGGTGGAGGTTCTTTGGGCATAGTGCTCCTAATTTACAAAAGCTAACTATCAGAATTCTTAGTCAAACATCTTCTTCCTCGTGTTGTGAAAAAAATTGGAGTGTATTCGAAAGGATACATACAAAACGGAGAAATAGGTTGGAGCATCAAAGGTTAAACGATCTTGTCTATATACATTACAATCTTTGTTTGAAGAATAGGCATGTGATTTGTTCATTTATTTAAGTAATGTGAGATTTTATCTATTATAATTTTGATAAATTGTTTTCCATTTGTAGGAACTTCAACAATAGCAACAATCTAGATCCGATCGATTACGAGGTTATTGACAAAATTGACACTTGGGTCGTTGAGAATGAGCCTCCAAGGGAACCCGAACTTAATCTTAAGGATTTGAAAAATATGGAATAGAAGGAGAAGGAGGAGGACAAGGACAACAACAAAGAGAAGGAGGGCAAAATGAATTTGTACATAATATTCATGGTTAGTACTAAATTACTAACAAATAAGTAACTAGTATGATTGCAAGTTAAAGTTTATATTCTATTTAACATTAATCACTTATAATTTACAAAATACTCTTTTTTATAGATTCAACAAATTATGATAATGATGATGTTTTGGTAATTCAAGAGGAGGATGTTTTGATTGTTCAAGATGGATTTAATTTCTCATCCTTTGATGTCAACCAAGGCAACGGAAAAGATGAAATTTGTGGAAATGATGGTAATGATTAATGAATCATGAATGAGTGAAGATGAAAAACTTGAGTTTACTTTTTTGTGGTGGTGTTATATTTTATGACTTGTATCTTATCCTTATGATTTTGGACTTGTTTGAATTTGAATGTTGTATTTTGAAACAATGAATTTTATTATGTAGGAGTTTGAATTCCTAATGCTTGTGAATTTATTTGGTGGTTCATGGTTGTATTAACATTGGAAATTTTGAATTTTACTTTGTAGAAGTTGTGAATTGAATCGATTGATGCCTATGGACTTGTTTGGTACTTTGTTGTTTGTACTTTGTAGACTTGTGGTATACTTATATATAACTCTGTTTGTTCATGTTGAGAAATTAAATTTTATGTAGAAGTGGAAGTTGAATTCTATTATAGCTTGTGTCTTGTGATTGTAAATCTTGTGATGGACTTGTTTGTTAATCTTGTTTTTAATGTAATCTTGTCTTGAGTCTTGACTATTAAGTCTTGTAGACTTGTAGTTTTATATTTGTATTTTAAAAATAAAATTCATTTCTTATAGGAATTGTGACTTGTGAGCTAGTAAAAGTAATAAAATTTTAATTTTGTAGTTATATTTATTAAATTTCTATTTTCCCCATTTTTCATATGTTTTGGATTTTTTTATAATTTTTTGAAATTTTCTTTCTTTTTTGAAATTTTATTTATTTAAAAAAAATAAAAATAAAAAACAGAAAACCGTTGAACTGGCCGGTCGAACCGATTGGACCGGTTGAACCGCGAACCGGTTGGTCAACCGGTTCGCCGACTAGTTTAGTTTTTAAATCATTGGCTTGGATAACCTTAAAATTTAATAATTAGAAACTAGGCTCAGCCTGAACTTGGCCTGACCCAGCCCATGGACAAATCTATTATGGGGTTTGGAAGTGGTCATTATAGTATTATTTTAAAAAAATTATTACTAAAATATTAGCCATTGCAGGCTTGCAGCAAGGTTTAAATTAATTAATGTGTCACCCATAAACTCCAAAAATTCAATAGTAAGTTTGATAAATTTCCTCTCACGTGTATCACACTCAAATTTGTTGTTCTCTATAAAAGCACAATTAAATTTGTTCTTCTCAGTCAACTTCTGGTGTCCAAATTCTACAATTTTTTTCCCGAAATAATATTAAATTCATATTAACAAAACAAAATAGAAGTCAAACCGAACGTTTTGATGACTTCTAGACCACTCCACATCGTCCGGTTTGATCCTACGGTCCTGATTCACCTTCTAGAGCATCCCGGCGGCGATCTTTGTTCACGCATCCCAAAGCATGCCACGTGCGCAACTCAGCACGTGGCCGACAGTGGTTAATTATGGGAAACGAATTCATTCACGTTTCTGACTCTCCTACATTTAGTTTAAAAAAAATTATTTATTCCAAATATATTATATTAAAAAATAATAACTCATATCAAATATAGTGTCTTATTAATTAAATCAAATTTAATAACTCAAATAATTTTTTTAAAAAATTTTAAATATATTGAGATATAATATATCGTTTCCCTTCTGACGACACGTGGCAAGTGTTCTCGTTTCCCAACCATATTAGGAAGCCTTGCGACCTCGCCACCGCATCAGCGCTGGAGCTCTCGTCTCCACTTCGCCAATGGCTGCTGCTGAACAGAACGGCGACGATGGTTCCGGCGCCGGATCTCCGGCGGTGTTCAAAGGGACGGACTATTCCCTCCCTCTGACGATGGTGGCGCTGGCGCTGTGGCTAGGGGCCATTCACTTCAACGTTGTCCTTGTTATCGCTGCTCTTCTTTTCCTTCCCTTCCGTCTCGCTCTTGCGTCAGTGATCCTATCTCTTCTAGTTTTTGTTAATGTTGTTTAATGGTTCCCTGATTGAATCTTGGTGTTCCCTCTTTCAGGGTGCTTGCTTTGCAGGTGTTCTTCATGGTGATTCCTTTGAATGATCGGAATAGATTGGGAAGGAGGCTGGCAAGGTGTGGATTTATATGTTTTTGTTCATTCTTTTGTGTTTTGAAGGGAATTTGTTTTTGGTTTGATTGGTGGTGAGGATGTCGTAGTGTTGGGAGCTTTGTGCTTTTTTATCCTCGAGCTCTGAAAAAATGGTTTTTTTTTTTTTTTTTTCTGGCTGTTATACTTTTTATTGAATGATTTCAAGTTTCTTAGAGAACATGTGCTTACTTTTTTCCCTCCCTTTATTGGATTTTTTTGGTTTTTCTTTTCGATTTTAAAGTTCCTTTCTTTTTTGGTGGATGATGATGTAGGTTTATATGCAAGTATGCCACGGGTTACTTCCCGCTGACTCTTCATGTTGAGGACTTCCAAGCGTTTGATCCGAACCAGGCTTATGGTGAACTATTTTTTCTTTTAATTTTGCTATTTTCTCATTAACTTTTAGTATATGCAGATTCCTTTTCGATATTTTGGGTCTTTTGATCTTGAGTGGGTATTTGAGTGGCTCTGGGAAGTTTCTGCGGATGATTCCATTGGATTTTTAGTTTAGAGTTTGATCCACTAAATCTACGCGTTCTGTACCTTCTTTGAAATGTTGCTCCTTGAGATTGGTTTTGGACTGGTAAAAGAGTGATTTTGATATTCAAGTGCCATCATATCAAATCTTGATATTCTTTTGCATCCTAATCTTCTGGATTCATGTGCGAATTATTCCCCCTTTTGGCGGTTTAATTTGTTACTTTATTGTGAGGATTGTTATGTGATCCGATGTCCTATTGAAGATCTGGTTTTCCCCCTTACAAGTGAAACTATTTTGTGTTAGTTTTTCCTTTTTTCTGGAGTTTTACATCCTCGGATATCTGCTTTGCATTTATTCCTTTGAAAGTATGATTTGAGTTAGTTTGGATTGATTTGCATGCAGTTTTTGGTTATGAGCCACATTCAGTGTTGCCAATTGGAGTTTGTGCTCTCGCTGATCATACTGGTTTCATGCCCCTGCCAAAGATCAAGGTCCTCGCTAGCAGTGCTGTAAGGTCTTCGGCCTTGTTCATTGTTTGTTATTAACTGAACATCTCAGAAGATCATGGTACATAGGTTACATTTCTGCTATTATTTGATAATTTGGTCAGGTTTTCTATACACCATTCCTGAGGCAGATATGGACATGGTTAGGACTTATCCCAGCGTCAAGGAAAAATTTCTACAAGTACTTGGAAGCTGGTTATAGTTGCATCATTGTGCCGGGCGGTGTACAAGAAATGCTCCATATGGACTATGATACCGAGGTAACAATTTTGTATTTTATGCATTGGCTTCCATCAGCAGGATAAATTTTATACTGTCTTTTCTTTATGGATTTTTAGTCTTCCCAATGATAGGCCCTTTTGCTGTATTGGCCCAACCAAGACAAGGGATAGTGGTGTAGATGGGCTGGAAATCAATTCAAATCAATCACTTGAAGTATTTATTTAAAGAAAAATATTTATCTTTTGGTATTTGAAGGATTGTTTTTTTCTGAAGCTCTCTTGTGACAAGACATATGTCCTTGTATTGGTTGCTCACAAGAAATGTATATGTTCTTATTGACCTCTTTGGATGAATGCTACTGATTTTATTACTTAGCAATCACAAAAACTGCTGGTAGGACCCTCCACAACCTGAGCCACTTATTTTAGCAGATATGAGCATTGATATCAGTTTAAGTTGAGAAGTGTGATATCTGTCAAGTTGCTATAAAAGGCATATCAACTGAAAAGTTATATTAATGACAACTGTATATGTGCCAAACAAAATTATGTACCAAAGACAACGAACTCTATTGTTATATCTACATCAAAGATGGCTAAGTATATGGCATCCTCGTGCAATCAACTATGGAGGGATGGAAGGATAAAAACTGACCTCATCCTGGTTCCACCATTTAGGCAGTTTAAGCGTCATTTAAACTTTCAAAATTTGAAAAATGCTTTAAAAATAACAAGATGACAATCATCAAGAAGCTTTGATTATATGGTTTGGGAAAGTCATAGGGATCATTTTGTTTACTAGTTAGCCATTATAATTATAGAAGTTCATTAGTCATAATATTCTGGATGTAAGTTAAGCTATTAGAAAAGACTAAAGGGATGAACTTAAGATTTGTGTTTTTCTGCAAGTGTTTGCCCTAATTTACTTGAAATGTGATCTGGGGGGCTCCAAATCATGGGAGAGATATACTGGGTTCATTGTCAGAATGAATATTAATATTCTATTAAGGAATTCAACTTGTGGTTGGGTGTAGCATTTCTGGAAGCTAATTTTGGCATATGATTGAAGTAAATTGTTGTTTGGAAAATTATTTTAGTTGGTTATGTTTCATCTAAAAGGCACGACCTTTGAGCACTTATATAATTTACTTTCTTGTAAAATCACTTGAGCTATTTAAATTTGATTCATAGTCCCAAGGGATAAACTGTGCTGGACATATGTTTTTCATATACTAGTTTAGTATTTTCCTTGTCATCTCAAGAGTGTAGTTTTGTTGGTGTGGTATTTGAACCATTGTGCTATGGGCTATATTCTTCTTCCTACTAAACTTGCCAACCCAGTTTGAAATCATGTAGTTAATGAAGGCCTATAATATTTTCTATAGCAATTCATTCTGCTATGACATTGATGTTTTTCCCTCACCTTTCATAATTTCCTTGTACTTTGAAAAGCCTCTAGAAATGTTTTTTTTAGTGGTCTGGTAACACCTTTGTTGGATCTGATTTGCAGATTGCTTTTCTTAAATCAAGGAAGGGATTTGTCCGGATAGCTATGGAGACAGGTCGGCCATTAGTTCCTGTTTTCTGCTTTGGGCAGGTAATTAGCTTATGTTGTTATGCTATATCTCCTCACAAACTGAATTGCCTATGGGAGTCTAGTAGTCATCAGTAGTGCATCATGCTCTGTTTAATTGTAATAGATAACGATAAGGTATTCTTTCCATTTTTTTTTTATACTTATCTTGCCAACACCAAAATGGATGAATTACTAACTTTTTCAATTTATTGTCCTTTTTTGAGTGCACAGTATTTAACACAGTTAGATCCATCTTTTATTTATCATCCTTACTGCATTATCTAAATTAGGATGGACATCTCAAAAATGTCTAGGTTCCTTTATTTATCTTCTTGCACATGCTCGTTCATGTTCTAATGTTGTTTTTATAAGGAATATTAGTGTTTGTCTTTGAGTTAGATACTGATACTAGATTTTATGTGACAATACTTACATTAAGTTTATTGTTTCTTCCTTTTCTTGGCTGCCAGAGCTATGTCTACAAATGGTGGAGACCGGGTGGCAAACTACTTGTAAACATCGCCCGAGCAATAAAGTTTACTCCAATAATCTTCTGGGGTAGATACGGGTAATTAGTTGTTAGCTTTGAAAATTTTCACATGTTTTCAATTCCCTTCATTAAAACCTACATGTATTTCCTCTTCTTTTAGAACACCCATACCTTTCCAGCACCCAATGCATGTCGTGGTGGGGAAGCCTATTGAACTCAAAAAAAATCCCAAACCAACCATAGATGAGGTATGTAAGCCCGGCGACCTTTCAATTGTATTTGTTAAAATGCAAAACCATGGACAAGGATCAAGGGCTTAAAATTTGTGTCAAACAGGTTAATGAAGTCCATGACCAGTTTGTTGTTGCCTTACAAGATCTCTTTGAGAAGTACAAGGCCAGAGTCGGTCATCCCGATCTCCGCCTGAGAGTTCTATGATATGAGAACAACTACAAGACATTCACATCTACTCTTAATTCGGTCACACAGGGTTCCCGTGTTCTTAGTTTCGATGAAACATTGCACAGGTCCCTCAGTTGTACTCATTATTGTTTCTACTACCATCTCTGTACTTTGTTATGCTTTTCGAGGAAAATATAACCTTGTCTTTTACTTGTTCTTATCCTGATTTTGCCTGAACAAGCCTTTCTGTGTTACTTGCCGGCAATGATACAGAAAACAAACACATCATAATAACCAGAATGGACCCCAATTGAAGAAAATTCTACACACATTCTGTGGTTGAGTTCTGTAAAGTCATCCATTCAATAAATTAGTCAAACTGACAGCAAATCGTTATTAAAAGGCTAATAACAGCATGAAATTTAAATGTATTGGCAACCAACAGTTTAATGTTTAGACACAATTGGTTGGAATTTTTTTACAAGGCTAATCTTAACTGCAAGGAAAGAAAAGAGAAACATACAAACTTCACAAATGCAGAGGTGACGTCTGGAGTATGAATGGATCATGTTGATCTATACTTTTGACTGGCGCTATGATTTCTGCAGGCTGTGAGATTACATTCCACTTCATTTAAATGAAAATTGAGTGGATCATGTTGAACTTTATTTCTTTACTTTTATTTCACACTTGGCAGTTGAGTGGGAGTTCGGTGGCAGGTCGGGTTGGTACATCATAAACCGGTCATTATTATATCTGTATATATTATAATAATATATTTGGTACCAACCTAGCGTAATATATATATATATATATATATATATATATATATGAAAATAATACATTTGGTACAAATCTAGCTTAATGGTTATAACGGTCAACTAACACAATATTTTATTAATAAATGAGAAAATGACCTTAAGTTTCTCGATGAAGATTGTATTTTAAGAAAATTAATTATAATTTCTTGAAAGTTTAAAAAAATCACAGATAGACCCCTGACATTTGAATTTGTTATAGGACTTCATTAATAACACATATTCTTTTACCTTCAATGGACTAAAATGATGAAGAAAATAAAAATGAAAGGCAAAGAATGGGAGTAAGTCTAGAGCAGATTAAAATAGAAGGAAAAAAAAACCAAAAGGAAGAGAAATGGGAGTGAGTTTAAAATAGTATGAAGTTAAGATGTTGGAGAATGAGTTATTGCTAACTCAAAGACATCTCATGCACATCAAGTTTGTAGGCCTACCTACTTTAAACAGCATGTTGCTTGCTTAAAATCTAATAAGAGTAGATAAGTTTTATTAGCTTTACATATCTACCAGCTGCTTATCCACTCCAGGGTCGCCCCTAGGCATAGGCGACCAAATGCTTAGAGCTCCATGATTTCCCATTATCATCTTGAAAATTTTAACTTTTTTTTAACTATAAAATGCTTAACAAATTTAGCATTATAAAATAGGGCGACGCTCACCGAACCGTGCATTTACCTTGTCTGAACAAAGATTCGATTGTTCCATGGCTTTCATTTTTTTAAATTATATTTTAAATTTTTATTTACTATCATCCTATAATTATCTTGAAAATTTTAACTTTTTTTTTCGCTATAACAAATTTGGCAATTTTTTTAAAATTATTTATTATCATCCGATAATCCTATCATATAATTATCTTAAAAATTTTAATTTTTTTTAACTTATAATAGGGCCGGCAAATTTCTTAGGCCTTACAATTCATATATATATTAAAATTACATTTAAACTTTTTATTTAATGTCGTATAATCCTATTCACATAATTATAAATTTAAAAATTTTTTATTTTTTACACTCTAAAATTTATCTTATTTAATTTGTTTAATTGATTTATGATAATTTTTTTATTTTTATTATATAATTTTTTATTTAATAAAAATAATTAAAAAATATTTATTATGACTTTGGGTAGACTCATTTTTTCTAAGACTGGCCATGTTCTCAGCTAAACTTGATTAAAAATGTCCACTACTCAAATTGTAAGTGTACTTTCTAGAACATAACGAAACAAATATTAACATAATAAAACTATTTTCTAAATGTAAAGGCAACTATGTATAATTGATTATACATAAATTTAAATATAATTTGGAGCCGAAATTGATTAAAATATTATAGTTTTTTTAATGAATTCTCAAAATGCGCATTTCCGTAATTATTTACGGAAATGCTACGGAAATGCGCATTTTATTATTTTTTATTATTTTTTTCAACTAACGGCCCATTATATTTTTTAATATATAATATTTATTTTTTTAATTAATCAGAGGGCCCATTATTTTTTTAATATTAAGTTTTTATTTTTTTAAAAATTGCGGGTCGGGTAGTTTTTTAAATTAAAAAAATTTTATATCCAAACCCTTAAAATTTTCATTATTTTTTTTATAACTTATTTTTTCTCACTTCACTATGTTATTTCTACCTTCACTAATTTTAATCGACTGTTAATAATTTAAATAAATAATTTTAATATTTTTTCATAATAATAAAATATTAAATATTTAAAAATTTTCACATGTCAAAATTACTCCCATAACTAAACCAAACTCACTTGATATTTTAAAT
Organism: Dioscorea alata; assembly: GCA_020875875.1. Classification (NCBI taxonomy): domain Eukaryota; kingdom Viridiplantae; phylum Streptophyta; class Magnoliopsida; order Dioscoreales; family Dioscoreaceae; genus Dioscorea; species Dioscorea alata. Next base: position 12,233,939 of record CM037018.1, read on the forward strand.
GCACTAAAACAATTACAAATATTATAAAATAATTCAACAAATACAATATTTAGATTACATTATGGCATACGACTTGGACCAGCGGCATTCGAATAATTTCGACGATTATGACCTTCATTATGACATAAACCACAAGGTTTTGGTTGACCACCTTCCCTTATGTCCATTTCATTACGAATTCTACTGGATTTTGGACGTCTTGAAGGTGGTCATCTGTTAAAATTATTTAAATATTTAATTTTTTATTATTATGAAAAAAATATTAAAATTATTTATTTAAATTATTAACATCGATTAAAATTAGTGAAGGTAGAAATAACATAGTACAAGTGAGAAAAAATAAGTTATAAGAAAAAATAATGAAAATTATAAGGGTTTGGATATAATTTTTTTTTAATTTTAAAAACTACCAGGAACCGCAATTTTTAAAAAATAAAAACTTAATATTAAAAAAATAATGGGACACTCTGATTAATTAAGAAAATAAAACTAAATATTAAAAAATATATAATGGGCCCGTTAGTTTAAAAAAAATAATAAAAAACAATAAAATGCACATTTCCGTTAATAATTACGGAAATATGCATTTTGAGAATTAATTAAAAAAACTACAATATTTTAATCAATTAGCCCCTAAATTCACACCACTTTGCAAAGTGTAAACAAATTATATCATAAATTAATATTCTAGGCTTCCTAAATAGCTTTTTTTTTTTTTTTAATTGATGTGGATGCTAGTTTGCATATTTGTCAACATCCAAATCATTATCTCTTTATCCTAAAAACACTATAAACCCCAAGTTTAAAACATTAAACCCTAATCCTTATATTATTAAACCTTAAAACCATAACTATAAATTATAAACCCTAACAACTTAAATCTCAACCCCACACCCTAAAAAAAAAATTTAAAATTTAAAAGGAAAAAGATGATATATATATATATATATATATATATATATATATATATATTGAGAGGGATCAGAAAAGAGGAAGAATGATGTGGTTTGATTTATCCATTTTATTTAAAAAAAAACGTGTATAATAATATAAATTCATGTCAATATTTACATAAATCTATTAGATGGATATATTATTACTCTTTTAATTTCACCCAAAGATGACTTGGCGCTGCATTTTACTAACAATTCAAAGAAAATCATAAATTTTTTAAAGTATCTTTATTTATTTTATTTTTAAACTCTTCAAATTTAAATAAAATCTACACCCTCTGTTCTTTTAATCCATGTTTTTTTATCTGTTATTTTTTAACATAAAAAATATTTATTATTTTTTTTCTAAAATTACTCTTAACATTTTATTCAATTCTCTTGTTGGAGAGTTAAATATGATAGAGAAATGTAAAGATGTAAATTAAGGGTAATTTTGAAAAAATAACTAATTTTTTATAAAATTTTATTAAATAACTAAATTTTTTAGTACATGAGATTTGGTTAACCACAACATAAAAAAATATTGGAGAAAGTACTAATCAATAGTTTTCCAAAAAAACCAATAAAATTCATTGAATTTGACTATTTATATAAATGCCAATTTTTTGTGGCTTAAATTTCAACGAATATCAATTGAAAAGTTGGTGTGGTGAAATAAATTCACTTAATGAGTGTGCCTCCAACCTAATTTCCAAAACCCAAATTTATATAAAATTTAATAATTCAACCAAAATTTATAACCATTTTTAGTATTTAAAAAATAAAATAAAATTTATTACATCCTCTCCCATTTGACAATGAACGCGGCAAGTGTTCTTCATATTTCGTTTCCCATCTTGAGGGGAAACTCGTTTTTTCCGAAAATAAGCAACCATGCTTTAAAGCACCATCGAGCTCACCACCGCATCAACTCTAGAGTTCTCTCGTCTCTGCTTCGCCAATGGCTGCTGAAGGGAAGGGCCAGGACCTTGCCGGCGCCGGATCTCCGGCGATGTTCAAGGGCACGGACTATTCTCTCCCTCGGACGATGGTGGCTCTGGCGCTGTGGCTTGGAGCCATTCACTTCAATGTTGTCCTCGTTCTCGTTGCTCTCCTTTTCCTTCCCACCCGTCTCGGTCTTGCGTCAGTGGTCCTATCTCTTCTTCTTCTTCTTCTAGTTTTCCTTAATGTCTTCTTTTGATTCTCTGATTGCATCTTGGTGCTCCCACTATCAGGGTGCTTGCTTTGCAGCTGTTCTTCATGGTGATTCCTTTGAATGAAAAAAGTAGCTTGGGAAGGAGGCTGGCAAGGTGCGGATTTGTATGTTTTTGTTAATTGTTTTGGGGGTTTTGAAGGGAATTTGATTTTGGTTTGATTGGGGGTGTTGTGTTGGGACCTATGTGCTGTTTTTTATCCTCCAGCTCCGGAAAGAATGGTTTTTTTTTTACTATTTTTAGTAGTCTTTTCGATGAAATGTGTAGCTGATGGTACTTGTGCTTTTTTATTGAATGATTTCAAGTTATATTTTTATGATGGTACTTTCTTTGGTGGTACTTATGCTTTTTTATTGCATGATTACAAAATATAGAGAGAACCTTTTTTTATTTTTATTTTCTTGGATTTGTTTTTGCTCCTTTTTTTTCTTTTCTTTTTTTAATTTCAATTTTCAAGTTTTCTTTCTTTTTTTTTTTTTTTTTTTGGGGTGGATGATGATGTAGGTTTATATGCAAGTATGCCGCGGGTTACTTCCCGCTGACTCTTCATGTTGAAGACTTGCAGGCGTTTGATCCGAACCAGGCTTACGGTGAGCTTTCTTTCTTTCTTGTTTTTTTCTACTTAATTTTGTATTTTTCTGATTAACTTTTGGTATATTCAGATTCCCTTTTAATTTTAATTTTTTTTTGTTTGGGTATTTTGATCTTGAATCGGTATTTGAGTGGCTCTGGGAAGTTTCTGGGGATGATTCAAGTGTATTCTTAGTTAAGAGTTGGATCAATAGCTGTATGCATTCTGTTCCTTACCTGAACTTTTGCTCCCTGGGTTTAGTTTTGGAGTGGTAAAAAGAATGATTTTGGTGGAGAGATTCAAGTGTCATTATGTTGAATCTTTATATTCTTTTGCATCTGACATTCTTCTGGATTCATGTTTTGACTTGTTCTTGTTGTTTGCTGATCAATTTGCTATTTCTAGTTATAATTGTTATGCTGTCTGATTACTTTTTTATTATTATTATTTTATATTATTTTATTTTATTGACAAAGTGTAGTCTGATTTCCTTTGCAATGTCTGGCTTTTCTCCTACAAGTGAAGCTCTTTCATGTTATTTTATTTTATTTTTTTCTGAAGTTATTCATTCTTAGATATCTGCTTTGCATTTATTTCTTTAAAAATAGGATTTGAGTTAGTTTTGGAGTGATTTGCATGCAGTTTTTGGTTATGAGCCACATTCAGTGTTTGCAATTGGAGTTTGGGGTCTTATGAATCACACTGGTTTCATGCCCCTGCCAAAGATTAAGTTCCTTGGTAGCAGTGCTGTAAGGTCTTCTGCCATGTTCATTGATATCAACAGAATATTTCAGCAAAATCATGGTACATAACTCACATGTCTGCTATTATTGAATAATTTGGTCAGATTTTCCACATACCATTCATGAGGCAGATATGGACATGGCTAGGGGTTGTCCCGACGACAAGAAAAAATTTCTACAAGTACTTGGAAGCTGGTTATAGTTGCGTCGTCGTGCCAGGTGGTGTGCGAGAAATGTTCCATATGGACTATGACACAGAGGTAACAATTTTGAACTTCATGCATTAGCTTTCATCAGCGTGATATCTTTCATGCTGTCTTTTCTTTATGGGTTCTGTACTGATCCAACCAATTAAGTCACAGGGTATCGATATACATGGATTAGAAATAAATGTAAAATTGATGTTTTTCTTGAAGAAATATATTTATCTTTTGATAGATGAAGGATTTTTTTTTCTTTGAAGCTTTCTTGTGATAAGGCAGGCATATGTTCTTGTGTGGATTTCTCACAAGAATTATATGCATGCAATCACTGATTTCTTTGGATGAATGTTGCAAGTTTTCTTACTTAGCAAGTACAACCACTACATAGTAGGACCCACAACCTGAGTCACTTATTTTAGCAGTTTGAGCATTGATTTCTTCATAAGTTGGAAAATATGATGTGTGTTGATATAACAATAGAAAGTTATATGTGGCAAATAAACTTATGTAACAAAGCAAAAGAACTCCATTCTTGTATCTGTATAAAAGACGGTTACGCATACGGTGTTCCCCTTCAGCCAAATACAGAGTTTGGAGAGATGGATGGATAAAAATCGGATCTCATCCTTGTTCTGCCACCTCAAGTAGTTTAAGCTTCAATTAAACCTTCAGAATCTGTGAAATGTATTTTAAAATAACCAAATAACAATTATCTAGAAGCTCTAATGGACATCTTTTCTTTTGCTGGTTAGCCATTATAACTGTAGAAGTTCAATAGTCTTAATATTCTGGATGTAAGTAAACCTCTTAGAAAAGTGTGAAGGGATGAACTTAAAGATTTATGTTTACTCTCTTATGGGAGACTTCAGAATATGGCGAAATACTCATTGTCATAATCGCTATTAATTATACTCTATTAAAGGATGCCCTACTTGTGGTTTGGTGTAGCATTTCCTAAATACAATTTTTGCCCTATGATTAAAGCAAATTATTTTTTTGAGAATTATTTTAGTATGCAACTTACTTGAAGGAACTATTTTTGGTTATGATTCATCTGAAAAGCATGAATTTTGAGCACTTTTACAGTTTAATTTCTAATGGAATCATTTGAGCCATTTAGTTTTGATTCATTGTCCCAAGGGAAGAAGTGTGCTGGACACGTGTTTTTCGTCTGCTAGTTTAGTATTTTCCTTGTCGAGATTATGGAGTGTGGTTCTGTCGGGCATTTGAACTGTTGGGACTGCAGACTATATTCTTGGTCCTTCTAAACTCGCCAAGCAGTTTGAAATACTGTAATTAATCAACAGATTTTCAATAACAATCCGTTCTGCTATCACATTGATGTTTTTCGCTCACCTTTCTTATTCTCCTTTTATTTGAAAAGCATCTAGAATTTTTTTTTGTCCTAGTTTTCTGATAACAACTTTGTTGGATCTCATTCATAGGTTGCTTTTCTCAAATCAAGGAAGGGATTCGTACGGATAGCTCTGGAGACAGGTCGACCATTAGTTCCTGTTTTCTGCTTCGGACAGGTAATTAGCTTATGTTGTTATGCTATGTTTCTGCACAACTGAATTGCCTATACAAGTCTAGTAGTGACCACTAGTGCATCACACCACTCTATGTTTTGTTATTGCAATAGATAATGATGTGGTATTCCTTTCATTGTTTTCTGCTTCTCTTGGCTGCACCAAAATGGATGAATTGCTTGCTCTTTCAATGTATAATTATCCTCTTTTGAGTGGTTGGCATTCAACATGATTCGATCAGTCCTTGCTTTATCAACCTTGCTGCATTATATTAATTGGGAATTTAGGATAGACATCTCAAAAGTGTGTAGATTCTTTTATCTATCTTGCTGCACATGCATCCGATGATGTTCTCTATTGTTTTGAAAGGAAAACTAGTGTTTGTATTGAGTTTGATCCTAATATCAGATTTTTCATGACAATAATTACATTACATTTATTATTCCCTCCTTTTATTGGCCACCAGAGCTATGTTTACAAATGGAAGAGGTTTGACGGCAGCAAGCTACTTGCTAATATCGCTCAAGCAATACAGTATGCTCCAATAGTCTATTGGGGGAGATTCGGGTAATTAGTTGTCAGCTTTGAAAGTTCCCTCAGGTTTTCAATTCCCTTTGCTAAAACCTGCATGTGCTTCCTTGTCTTTTAGAACACCCATACCATTCCAACACCCAATGCATGTAGTGGTGGGGAAGCCTATTGAACTTGAAAAAAATCCCAAACCAACCACAGAAGAGGTATGGAAGTACCACAACCTTTCAATTTTATTTGTTAAATGGCAAAAACATAGAAAATGGCTTAAAGTTTGTATCGAACAGGTAAACGCGGTTCACGAACAGTTTGTTGTTGCCTTACAAGATCTCTTCGAGAAGTACAAGGCCAAAGTTGGTTATCCTGATCTCCGTCTGAGAGTTCTATGAGATGAGATCAACGACAATTCCGCTCATATCTGCGCTTAATTTGGTAATGCCAGTGCTTGTGTTTTATGATTGGTGAAACATCTCACTTGTAGTAATTGTTGTTTCTATTGTAATCTCTTTACTTTATTATGTATTATGCTTTTCAATGAAAACTTAGGCATCTTTTTCTCTTGTTCTTTTCTTTTTTTTTTTTTTTTACCTTTCCCTGGATGAACCTTTCTGAATTATTTGCCAACAATGATACAGAAAACAAACACATCATAATAAACAGAGGACCCCAATTGAAAAAGAAAGAAAATTTTGTACTGATTCCAAGGCTGAATGCTTTAAAGTCAATTCATCTATTAGATTAGCCAAACTGACAGCAGATCAGCATTGATAGCTCTTGGCAGGATGAGAATGCACTCACAATCAACAGTTTAATGATGGTCACCATCATTTGGTATTTTTTTACAAGGCTAATCTTAAACACAATAAAAAAGAAACATAAGAACTCGACAGATACAGAGCTCAGATCTGGAGTTAAGAATCATGTTAATTTGTAATATTTGATGTGATACGTTAAAGAGATAATTACAAAATTAGTTAGGTACTTACTTTATTTAAAAAATAACATTATATATCCTGTATTCTAATGCAATCGAAATCAAGAGAGAATTATTCTTCTCTAATTTTATTATAGTATAAGAGAAGGTTTAAAAAAAAAAAACTCTAGCCGCCATCTCCTTTTTTTGCAAACAAGAGCAAAAGCTAATGAAAAGAAAAAACAGTAAATCAAAAGGAGAGCTTCAGCAGCGAGCAGATGTCCTCCAGCCAATGAGGGTGGTCCAAGCCTTGAGCAAATAATGAGATTGATGGATTTGAACAGCCAAATTGATGGATTTGAACAGCCAAATTTTGCAAGAGCATCAGTAAGAATATTTGAATCCCGATCGATAGTTTCCAAGGCCACATTTGGGAAGTTCTTCAAGCAAAGTTTAAGATGATGGATGTTTGAATGGAAGCACCAAGCAACAGTCCGTTGAAAGCTATCCAGCATCTGAGTAATTCCTGGACAGTCACAATAGATGCGGGCCGGGTCCCATCCATTAGATCTGCAAAAAGAGAGAGCAAAGGTAATGGCGTCAATTTCAGCTTGAATTGGAGTGAGCCACCCCGGGATCCCGCCAGGAAGATTCGATTGAAGTTAAGGATGATCACAAAGCCCAAGCCGCAATCCTGAGAGAAGAGATCCTAAGAGGCATCAGAATGTATAGTTATAGTATCTTATGAAGGATTAAGCTTAGGGTACTCCATGGGCAATCTCACAGAGAGCAGATCATAGTCAGATACATAAGACAACGCCTTGTCCAGAACTATGTTGAAATTGGGCCTCCATTGCTTAAAGGTGAGATTACATCTGTCTTTCCAAATCAACCAAACAGAGGTAGCAATAATGGATTTAGTGCCAAGATTTTGGAGATGGCTCCCAAAGGAAGAATTAAGCCAAAGACCAGAGCTAAGAATATAATGCTGGATATGGGATAGGCCAAGATAGCTCCGAATTTTTGACTAGCATGGCAATAACTTAGAGCAATCCCAAATGACATGCTTAGCCATTTCGGGCTCCAACCCACAGAATTTACACATGGTAAAAGGCCCAATATTGAGATCGTATAAGTAGGCCCTGGTAGTTAATTTTCCATGAGCAAGTTTCCAAATGAAAAACTTGACACGGGGAATAACTCTAAGGCGCCAAATATGACGCCAACAATCCCAATTATCCTTGTTACTAGTATTTAGACAATCGTAGATCACAGAAGCCAAAGTAGTTTTAGTGGTAGGAGAACCCCACACCCAATGGTTAAGAGTAGAATCAACAACCAATTTCTGTAACCGACTCCAGTCCAGATTAGAACCAAACACAGGGATCAGAGCATTAATATCCAAACGGTTTGAAGAAATCAAATCATTAAGGCTCAAAGTTTCATGGATAAGATCCCATGTTGAGGAAGGTTGGTTTCAGTGAAATAGGTAAATCGAAAATACAAGGATCATTCCAAATATTCAAAGTATCGGGGTTACAAGCCGAAATCATGACATTAGATTTGATAATTTCAGAAGTCTTGCAAATGGATTTGAAGAACCAGGAAGCATCCCTGCAATTACCCATATTCCAAACACTCCAATGGCCATATTTAAATTTGAAAATGTTTACCCACAATTTATCATCAGAATTCAGAATGGAGAAAATGTTTTTAGCCATTAGAGAATGTTTTGAAAGATTTAGATTGCGGATACCTAACCCCCCATCAGCTTTGCTAAGTGTAGTCACTGTCCACCCAATTGAATGGAAGCCCTTTCGATTGCTGGTCCTACCCCAGAGGAAGTTTCTAGCAAGTTTGGTGATTTCCTTGATGACAGTATCAGGGAGATGCATGATAGAGAGGTAATAATTAGGAATAGTGAGGATGGAGCTATTAACAAGCACAACCCTATCGGCCTTAGATATTGTGGAGTGATTCCATGTCTGAATAGTGGACTTAACCCTATCCTGTAGGAATTTGAATTGATGAACATGGAGATGTTTAGGAGAAATGGGAATACCGAGATAAGTGAAAGGGAAACTCCCAACTCGAAAACCCATAATCCTAACAATGGCCAATTTAAGTTTCCTATTGCACCAAGAAGGGAAAAAGATTTCCGATTTGCTTGGATTAGGTTTCTGTCCGGTGAGTGTGTGATAGATGTTGAGACAGAACAAGATGTTTCTAGTCGAGGAACAAAAGCGGAGAAATGGGGTCCCCCTGACGCACTCCCCGAGTACTATCAAACCACTCAGAAGGTTTACCATTGATGAGAAGAGAAAAGGAGGCCGAGGAGAGGCAGGCCTTAATCCAGGAAATCCAAAGAGCCGGAAAACGAAATCTCTGGAGGGTAGCACGAATTGCTGTCCATTCAATAGTATCAAATGCCTTTTCAATATCGATTTTTGGAATCATCCTAGGGGGGTGATCATTATCGCTCTCTAAGGAGTGAGCCACTTCCTGGGCGGCTATGATGTTATCATAAGCCGAGCGACCGGGAAGGAAGCCACTTTGCTCAGGAGAAACTAAATTAGGAAGAATTTTTTTCAGATGAATAGATAGTATTTTCGAAATGATTTTATAGCAAACATTGCATAACGAGATAGGTCTAAAATCAGTTACAGAAGTGGGAGAGTTAATCTTGGGAATGAGAACCACAAACTCTTGACCCCAAGATTTGGGAAGAGAAGAGGTGAAAAAGAAGTCCAAAATAGCTCTGAAAAGGGCATCACCAACGACATTCCAATAATACACAAAAAATTCCACAGTGAGCCCATCCGGGCCAGGACTTTTACCACGGGGTATCGATTTAAGGGTAAGATAGACCTTTCGCTTAGAGACAGGAGAGATCAAAGCTTCCCTATCCTCATTGGAAAGGGTGGTAAAGTCATCCGGCAGAGCATGGAATAAAAAATCAGTGGAAAAGAGGAAGAGGAGGCCCAGAGATTTTTGAAAAAATTTAAAAAACAGCCCTCAACCCCAGAATGATCGTTAAAGTACATACCAAAACGGTCCTTGATGCCCATGATTTTGTTACGGTGTTGCCTGATTTTAACAGAGTTGTGGAAAAATTTAGAATTCTGATCCCCCTGGCCAAGCCATTGGGCCTTAGCGCGCTGGGCCCAGAAGATCGCATTTTGACGGAGCAAGGCCTTGTGTCTGTTATAGAGAGCTCGAAGCCAAGCGTGATTCCACTGATTTGGATTGCCCGAAGAGGAAATGGATTCTTCAATAGTGGAGATTTCCTTCTCAATGTGTTGAAGTTCAGTATCAATGGAGCTTAAACCTGTAGTTCTCCACTTAAGAAGATTATGTTTAGTACGAGCAATACAATAGGAGAAAGCTTGAAGATGAGAGGAGGACGAAACAATATTCCAGGCTTTTAAAACACAGTTATGGCACCCATCATAATCCATCCAGAAATTGTCAAAACGAAAGATTTTGGATTTAAGAAAAGGAGAGCCCCAAATTTTGAGATAAAGAGGACTATGATCGGAGCTAGTTCTGGCAAGATGATTGATGTGGAAATTATTGAAAGCAGAAAACCAGTTGGCGTTAGTGAGAAAGCGATCTAACCTGGCCCAACGACAAGCCAAACCAGCCTGACATTTGGTCCAGGTGAAACGAGGTCCAGAAAACTTCAGATCAATGAGAGCATTTTCAAAAATAAACTTGGAAAAATGCAAAGATTTGGTAGCATAATTGCGAAAGGATCCCCCCATATGCTCCTCAGTAGAGACTATAGCATTGAAGTCCCCACCAAGGAGCCAGGGTATGTTAAGAGAAGCCATACTTGCTAGGTTATGCCAGAGAAATTTTTTATCAGTGAGTAGCTGAGAGTTATAAACGGCTGTGAAAACCCAGTCAACACCACCAGTGGATAAGACCAAGTGGAGTGCCCATCTGGAGTTGGCGACAGGTGTCACAGAACCAATCGTGTGAGTCCAAAGGACAACAATCCCCCCAGAAAGGCCTACGGCCGGGATAGCTGCCCAGTTCCAGAGCTTCCTGAATCTATCTCCAAATCGGAGAATACGATTCGTGTTAGCCTTGGTTTCAAGTAAGCAGAGAATAGAAGGTTTAAAGTGAGATTGAACATATTTGATCCGATTCAAGGTGTCGCGATTTGATAAACCCCTGCAATTCCAACAAAAGATGTTTAGATTCATTAAAAAACGGGATACATAATAGAAGGACAGCAAGAAAATGAAAGAATGGGTTTAGATTATGGGAGATTTTCTCCCTTTTTTTGAGCTTTTGCCACCCCTGCTGGGATCCCTCCGGGTGAGCGCTTCAAGTTTAATATCTTTTTGGTACTTGGCGAGGACCATGTTATCGTCGGGCTCCATACTTGAGTCGCCATCCTCCGAACCCTCAGGGGAGACCGGCAGCTCATCTTTTTCTCTGGGAGGAGGAGAGTTCTCGGGAGTCGGAGAGCTCATGCCCGCTGAGTGTTGAAGAGATGGAGCATGCTGTAGTCTCAAAAGCTGAGAAAGTGAAGAGTTATGAGGCACTGCAGGCGCTGTCAAATCCGAGGAAGGGCGGATGGACGCCCAAGTCAGGGGCGTTGCGAAAGCAGCATTGGGAGAACCAGTTTGGCAGATTTGGGATCCCAAGGAAGTAGACCTGACACTGTTAGGGTTGGAAGGAACGATCACCGAAACCGTGGTTTTTACGCCATCAGCCACGTGTCGGGTAGTCTGCCATGCAGGGGGCCATTCGTCAGGGTCCTCGGTGTAATCTCCTCGAGATTCGCACTATTTTGAGGGTCACCCCCACCTCGATCTTGGCCACGGCCACCGCCGGAGACGCCGCTGGTGGCACCACCTCTACCATGTGAAGAAGGTCCGTGTCTCCTGCGAGAACGCGGTTTCAGCCAAGGACCGAACTCCTTCTCATCATTTCTAGCATCGGCGGAAAAAGGAATGGAATCCTGATCCTTGCTGACCGCGCCGGAATGCATAGACACATCCATCTGCACCATCCCTGTCCCATCTAGGTCAGGGGGTACAGACGGGGTCTCTTGCATTCGGCTGCCGGCAAAAGAGCAAGTCGACTCGCCGTACCCAACCCTGCCACAGTTAAAACAAAAAAATGGGTAATTTTTCATAAAGTGCAAGAATAAAAACACTGTGACCACCATAGTGAACCCAAGTCCCTTGCTACAGGGGCTGCGAGAGATCAAGCTCCATACAGATATGGGCATACTTTGCCATAGATCTATCCAGCGTGTGAGGATCCACCTTCAAAACATTACCGAACTGAGAGGTGACAGCTTCGAGGATTTCTCCCGACCAAAGCTCAATTGGGAGATGGAAGAGTTGTATCCATACAGCATCGATAGTCAAGCGCTCAAAGGCAGATTGGAAGGATTCTTTCCAAGAGGCCAGTTGGAGGATTCGTCCAGCGACAGTCCATAGACCGTCCCAGAGCAACCTGCGCTGCATGTCAGAGGACTCGCAGCGGACGAAATAATAACCGTTGGGAAGGTCGGCAACCGTGAAACCACCCAGACCCCTCCAGGCATCGACCATCGCCAATTTTGCTTCGTCAAGAGGAAGAGCCTTTCCCAGGAATTTCGCATACAGGGAAGTTTGCATGCTATCCTTGGTAGCTTGCCAAAGATCATCTGGAATAGTGACGGAGTTGCAGGAGCTATTCTTGATCTTCTCAAAGTGAGCCTTTTGAAGATGGGGTGGAGGATCCGAAGAAGCACCTTTGGTCCGATCACTGATGATATTTGCCCAAGACTTACCCACCCTAGGGTTGGGCAAGAGAGGAGCATCATCACCGGTAGCGGCCATGCCGCCCCCACTCGAGGAATCAAGTGGGGGAGGAGGAGATGAAGAACGCGAAGAGAAAGCGGCTACATAAACCCCAGAGCGCTACAACAATAGTCATTTAGCCGCCATCTCCTTTACCACACCGCTGCCATTGCCGTCTAAGGCCTGATTGGCCAATATGTGGAAGTTTTATAAGTGACGATACAACTATGGTTACATCTAAGAAGGGAGTGGGCATGCCCTTTCCTTACTTTTTGCATACATCTAACAACCCGGGTGCCACAATCATGTCTTCCTTAATGAATGGAGACACTTTCGACATGTGGGAAAAGGTGATGATAAACACTCTAAACACATAGAACAAACTTAGTTTTGTCCATGAAATGTTGACCAAACTTGTGACCAGCATGCCGGAGGCCGAATTTAGGGATGCGTGCAACTCGATCTTGATTTCATTGATTTTCAACTCCATTGAGAAATAAATTTAGCTAAAGACAGTGTGAGATGATTTGAAAGATGAATTCTCAATTGGGAATGCTCAAAGGCTCCACAAACTAAAGAGCCAGATAATGTCTCTCCAGCAGCAAGGGATGAGTGTAATGACCTATTACACGATGTCAAAGTGAATGTGGGATGAGCTAAGTAACTATTCCAAGGTTGTGTGGTGCTGCGCAAGAGTTCCTATGTGAGAGAGAGAGAGTGAGAAGCTACACCAATTTCTTATGGGATTGGACGACGTGATGTTCGAGACAATTCTATCACAGATATTAAGCATGAATTCTCTATCCACTGTGAACAAGACATGCACCTTGGTTACATATGAGGAATGACATCAGACTATTGTGCAAGGTCAAGAGGAGAAAGGCAAAGTGGTTGCTTTGGCAGTACAAGCTCTGGCAAAAGATAGAGTGCCACCTTGGACTGGGCTGAGATGTTGAGTCTGAGGAGAGAAAAATTACACTTTTTGTAACAAGTCTAGGCATGAGGTCGGTCACCAATTGTTTTAAGCTCAATGGGTAACCAACCTAGAAAGACTCAAGGAGACCAACATGAACTGACACAAAGGGCAAACAAGATGTGGGCAAGCCAAACACAACAACCACGGTTTCTTCCATTGAGGAAAAAAGTGGTTTGACTATCCCAAGTTATCTCATGAGTAGTTTCAAAAATTGCTAACCCTCCTCAACTGTTCTGGTGAAGGCTCGGACAAACTCTCTAGTAAGGTTTTTGAAACCTTTACTTGGATACTTGAAAGTGGGAAGTCAAATTACATGACATATAAGAAAGACTTATTGAGATGCGCAAAGAAATGAATCCAATGCTAATTTATTTACCTAATGGGTCTAAGACAATGATGACAATAGTTAGTCGCATTACTTGAAGTCTAAAGATGAAGTTATTTGATGTACTTTATGTCCAGAATTTAACTTGCAACTTGATTCTATTCGTCAATTGATTTTGGAGTTACATTGTCAAATCATGTTTACAAATGAGTGTCGTGTGATACAGGACCATACCTCGAGGATGCAACTTGGATAGGGGAGTGGGGGGTACAGGTGCATCTAATGAGGGAGAAGAGTGAAGCTAGAAAGTTGAATTTTACAAGCTTATTAAAACATAATTTCAAAAAAATATGAAAAGGATTTGAAGTGATAATGGGCTTGAGTTTGGGGGGCCAATGCAAGTTTTTTATAATGAAAATGGCATAATTCATGAGACTAGTTGCACAGGCACACCACAACAAAATGGGAGAGTTGAGCGCGAGCATAGATATATTCTTGAGGTGGCTAGAACTTTGCACTTTCAGTCATCATTGGCAATTAAGTTATGGGGCGAGTGTATACTAACGGCTTACTACTTAATTAATCAAATGGCAACTCTTAGGCTACATAAAAAATCTCATGAAATTTTGTTTGGGACAACACCTTTTATGAGCGCATTCAAGTGTTTGGTTATTTGCGCTACGGATATAATAATCCTAGACAAAAGGATAATTTGGTTCTCGAAATAGAAAGTATGTGTTTGTGGGATACCCCATTGGAAGAAGGGTTGGAAATTGTACGATCTTGAGCAAAACAAGTTCTTTTATTGTAGAGATGTATCTTTTCATGAGAACAATTTCACATTTGCCCATGATAGTAGAGGTTTTGATCAAGTTGCACCCAAGATCTTAGGAAATTAGGTTGAACCGTTTGGGAATTTTGAAGATAGTCCGGACATTGTAGATGGGTCCGAGATGGGAAGCTTGAACTAGGAGGGAGTGCAAGTCCATCTCGCGAGATTGAAGCTCAAAATGATGAAGATATGAGTAGGCCACGAAGAGTGACTCGACAACCCACACGAATCGGTGATTATATTATTTATTATGCAGCTCAGAGATTAGTTATAAGATTGTCCAAAGGCAAGAGACAGTAGCATGCATGGGTCCACCCACACATTTGTGCATAGCCATGCAACTATGGGTGCTGGGCAGACCAAGTTGCAACATGGGAGAGGGATAGTTATGCAGCTTAAAAAGCATAAACTAAGCAAGCAAAATCTAGGCAAAAGAATAATTGGCCTAGTTGTACAGGGAAACACACACGTGAGGATAGCCAAATGGGAAGAGATTATGGAAATTTTTTCGGGGTTGATGCAGAAAATTACTTGGAGGTTCGCATTAGCATTTATCCTTCTTCAAAGCTACCGGACTATGAAAGCTCCTTAGGTACAACTTATCCCTAGGGTCTGCTTGGATGGAGGTTTTGGGAGGTAATGTAAAGTAAGGTTTTTGGGATAACCTTGCTTAGGGGAGGGAGTAAGGATGGAGGTAACCTCCATCTAACCCTCATTTTCCAACCCTCCAATTTCGAGGATTGGGGAGGTTTTGGATGGAAATTATTTTTTTGCTGACCAAAATGCCCTTGGTCATTTACAAGAATTTCAACCTATTTAATTTAAAAAATAAAAATATCAGTTTTGCTGGAGATTCCATCTCACTTCTCTGGTCCCCGCTTCGTTCTCTCTCTTGCGGCACCTCTGAGACATTGGAACCGTAATCCCTAATCGCAGCCATCTGCTCCCTGTTTTTCAAGGTATTGCTTTTGTTTGGTGATGTTTTTCTCCGATTATGGCTCTCTGTGTTTGCATCCCTTGGTTTGGTTGCGAATTCTAAGGTTGCATCATTCTTCTTCTTGACACTATATATGGTCTTGAAAGGTGTGCATTATGTGTGTCATAGAGTATGTGCATCAAAAGCTAAAATTTTGAAGGAGCTAAAATTACGAGAACCATTAGATTCTAGTT
Source organism: Dioscorea alata (assembly GCA_020875875.1). Lineage (NCBI taxonomy): Eukaryota > Viridiplantae > Streptophyta > Magnoliopsida > Dioscoreales > Dioscoreaceae > Dioscorea > Dioscorea alata. The sequence continues at coordinate 12,249,685 of CM037018.1, forward strand.
AGATTAGCATGAAGGTCCTAAGTATTCATGACCAATGACATGCATATAAGAAATTATAGATTTAGGATCAGCAAATTACGGAGCTTTGAATTGTTCAAAATATCATGAATGGTTTATGAAGCTGTATTTTATTTACTTGCAAAATTTTAATGAATGATGCATTTTTAATTTTTAGAGCATATCACAATCTTGGTGAGAATTTATTAAATTACATTATGGAAAAGAACTTGTAAATTGAATGGTATTTCGGTGGGCTTAAACTATGAGAAAACTAGTTAGTTGAAGCTAATAATTTAAGGTCCATGAGATGATTGTTGATTGGTTGAAGCTTTGACTGCTGATGCTAGATATAATTTTTTAATTGGATTGCATAAACTTAATTTTGATGAAAACAGTGTGGGCTTGGTCACTAATTATCCATCAATAACAACCTCAGGTTTTGCTTGTTTGATTGTTCTTAGTGGATTCCGCCTAATGTTTTGGGTTATGTTTCATAATTTTTCACTTTTTAATAATTTGCACAATTTTCGTCCTATTTCTTGCAGTTAGGTGATGTTGTTACATCTTTTTTTCTTTTGATTTGCTTGATATTGATTAGTTCTATAAAGATTTTGGATGGTTTAAATTGAACCTTTTTTTTCTTTTAATCAATAAGTGGTGTAAATTAGTTTTCACATGCTGAAAAGATCATAATATAAGATAAAGGAGTTCGAGACTTGGAAATAAATTATTATAATCTGCAAGCACAAAGGCTGTAATAGAAGACCTCACAAAGGTTGAATTCAATGTTTACTGGAGAAATGTCAAACTCACAAATACTTATAAGTTTTTTATTGTATTGAAGAACATCACCACTAAGATTTAGGCCATATAAATTTCTATAATGTTTTATATAAAATGTTTGTTTTACTTTGTGTTGAATTTTATGCCAAAACAAAAAATGATTCTCATTTTGATTAATGAATTTGTTATGTTTAGATGGATGATGAAAAACAAACGTTGGCTAAACTTCTAATGGCCCTAACTACGTTTGCATTACCATTTTATAAAATTGCAACAATTACATCATTTAGCAGCAGCTGAGGTTGTTATTGCCATAATTGCTTGGTATGCAAGACGTAGGAATGAACTCAGTAGATACCAAATCCCACGTGAAATTCGGTTAGAAGAAGACCTAATACGAGATGGGTTTATGTCGCATCTACTTTCAAGTAATTTATGTCGTAGTATGATACGGATGAGTCCTACAGCTTTTCAAGGATTGTGTGACATGTTAGTAAGAGAAGGAGATTTTACACCAACACCATAAGCTACAGTTGAGGAATAGGTCACGAAAACACTATACCTACTTGGTCATTGTGTTTTGCATCGTGAATTATCCTTCTTTTTTTTTCCGGCGATTTCATGAGACAATTTTTTGGCATTTTCATAATGTGCTAGAATCTATAATGGATTTGGGGGATAAATTTTTGAAACAACCCGATGGCACGAAAACTCCTTTAGAAATATTCAATAGTACTAGATTTTATCCATATTTTAAGGTAATAAGTTATATATTGAATTATAATTTAATGTTAAAATACGTGTACATTGAGAATGAAAATGTGAAATTAATTCACAGGATTGTGTCGGTGCTATTGATGGAACATATATTCATGTAAAGGTCTCTAGTACAGAAGCTCTCAAGTATCATGAGAGAAAATATTATCCAACACAAAATGTTTTGGCCGCATGCACATTTGATTTAAAGTTCACGTATGTGTTACCTAGGTGGGAAGGTACCACGTCTGATTCAAGAATTATCAAGAATGCCTTATCTAGAACATGTCCTCTTAAAATTCCTGAAGGTACTTATATGCATGATATAATATTAAATTAAACACGATATACATATATAGTGTATAACAAAGTTTAAAATTAATGTCCAAGAAAATATTATCTAGTTGATGCCGGCTTCATGTTGAGACGTGGACTTATTACACCATATCGGGGGGAAAGATATCACTTGAAAGAGTATTCGAGGAATCCACCACAAAATCCACGTGAACTGTTTAATCTTTGACATGCGTCTTTTGCTCAATACTATTGAACGAGCATTTGGTGTTGTTAAAAAACGTTTCCCTATAATTGGAAGCTCTATAGAGCCTCATTATGGTTTGAAAACACAAAAAAAAAAAATATATTTTCGCATGTTGTATCTTACATAATTATTTAATGTGTGCAGACCCTGATGATCCAATAGTAGCACAAGTTGATAGTGAACTTGTGGATGACACAGAAGATGAACATCATGTTAGTCGGGAAAACAATGAAGAAACAATGGCAGGAGAGCTTATTAGAGATGCTATAGCAGCTAAAATGTGGCTCAATTATAATAAGTAATTTGAATTATGTGACACAAGTTGATGTTTGTCTTATTGAATGCTTTTTATTTAATGTATGGTCCCATTCTTATTATATCCTTTTATTTCCAATGTATGATCTTTTATGTTAAAATGTATCGCTTTTTATTGAATGCTTCCATGTTTTTCTCTTATTTTTTAACTCCTACTTAATGTATGGTCTTTTAAATACCCGTTCTTATTATATACACATTGTCATTGTTAATCTTCTTTTTTATGTTTTTGTTGTATTTAAGGTATGCCAAGGAGAAAGACTAACACAAATGCTACTGATGGAAATGCCATGTGTCTATGGAATTTAAATATGGATGATGCTTTAGTTGATACATATTTGCATCAACAAACAATGGGAAATAGAATTGGTGGCACCTTCAAGACACATGCATTAGAAAACATTGTCAATGAATTGAAGGAAAATTTTCTGAATAAACCAATAGATAAGGAAATGACTCAAAACCGCATGAAAAATATGAAAGAGCGTTTACCAAATGCTATGATGTGTTCAAGAATGGGATCAGTGGATTCGCTTAGAATCTACAAAGGAGATGTGGGAAGCTGAGCTTGAAGTATGGCATCACTTAATTAAAGTGATTTTTGTTTTTGTTTTTTTATTTTAATTTAATTTTTAGTACAAGTAATGCAAGCTAATATTCATATTATAAGATGTAATCTTCTTACCATTGCTCTATTTATAGGCCAAACAAAAAACTGTTGAGTGGATGAATAAAAGCATCAGAAATTATGACAAGTTAGTTAACTCTATGGACAAGATAGAGCAACTAGACAACATGCTGAGACTGCATAAAAAATGAAACGAAGAAGAGCTCAAAATTCAACGAATACATCTGGTGGACCTCATTCAGGGAACACAATTAATGACATTGATTTCATGGTTTCCCAAAACACAGCAAACTTAGAAAATTTGGGAGAGAATGAAATTGAGTTTGGAGAGGAGGCATCTCCCGAAGCTCCAAGGTCTTCCAAGTCCAAGAAGGCTAAAAGGTCCAATAGTCGTGACAATGTTACTGTGTTACTACGGAGATAGAGTCAATATTGAATGTGATTGTTTAATCAACAACTACAATAGTCCAATTATCTAACATAGTATTGGGTGTGATCACCCAAATTTTGAATAAACTTGGTCCAAACCAGGATCCAATTAAAGCATTCGATGTGTGGGCTACACTACTGAATTTAGGGTTCTCACAATCTTTTCTAACCAAGCTTATTTGTTTCTCATGAAGGATCCTAAGATGTTGGAAGCTATAATGGGATGCCCGGATGAACAATCCAAGTCGTTGTTGTTAATTTCAATGGGCTATGATCAAGAACCACACAATTGAAAAAAATGAAAGGTAAGTTATTGAACATTAGTGGAAAATTTTGTGTATATTTCAATATCATTCATGTTACTAATTATAATCTTCATTATTTGTAACAAGACTGAATGGGTAAACAACCTTGGTTTCTATATGTACATATATATGTTTTTGTCTTTACTATTTATCTTTCTTAGTATTTGCCATTGAATATCTTTATTTATCATTCTTAGCATTTGCCATTGTGATCTTCTTATGCAAACAATGAAAAGTTTGTTTCATTTGAGGGGAGTTTGCTTCATGCTTATGGATCTTGGGGTTGATGATGATTTCTGATTTAGATGATGATGATGAATGAAGAAGAGCAAGTGTTTCACTGTTTTGAATATTATGTTTAGTTTCTTTCTTTCTTTGTTATTGTTTTTGTCATCATGTATGGGACATGTTGGTTTTGGGTATTATGTGTTTAATGTTTGGGATGATGATGCATGTGTTTATTGGAACTTCTTTGATTATTGTTTTTGATGTTTGTTTCTTGTTGTTGTTGATGTTATTGTATGTTTTCCTATTTTATTTTTAGTTTCATGGAAACAAGAAGGGTTTGGGATGGAGAATGAGATATTAAGAATATTTATAAATATTGAGATTTTTCCTCAATGCCATTTATTTGAGTAAATATATTTTCGTAGTCATGTTAAATGAGATATTTAGAAGGGTTTGGGATAATGGAGAATGAGATATTAAGAATATTTATTTTATTTATTTATTTTTTTATAATTCTGGAGAATGAGATGTTAGTTTCTCTTTTACTTTTTATCATGTAGTGTTGTAAAAAAATTTTGGTACATATGATACACCTTTTAATAGTGAAGCATTCATGGACACTATATAATTGTGAAGTCTCTACCAATATTAATTAATTTTAAACTATAAAGGAATATTAATTAATATAATAATTTTAATTAATATAGCAATAATCAAGGGAGATGTTTATGTAAACAAGGAGTAAGTTTCATGTAATTGTAAATGAAATTACAACTTTTGTCGTTCAATATAGGGGTAATTTGGTAATATTACTATAAAACCTTACCTCCAATTACCTTCAAACCAAACACAACAAAGTTTCAAAACCTCAATTTACCTTACCTTGCCCTAACCAATGAAGGATTTAAAAACTTCCTTTTACCTCCCATTACTTTACCTTACTTTACAAAACCTCCCGAAACCTTCATCCAAGCAAACCCTTAGCAAATTATGTAATGTTTGACAATTTTTCTCAAAATCATTAGAGATTTTTTGTGGCTATTACTTTGAAGATCTATCCCAGAGGTTAAGTAAAAGTAGTTAAAGATTTAGAATGGTGCAAAGCAATGGCTAAGGAAATCGTGGCTTTAGAAGCCAATGGAACCCAGACACTCAAGAAGCTACCTGATGACAAGAAGCCTATTGACTGCAAATGGGCCTACAAAATCAAATACAAGGCCAATGACACTATTGAGAGATACAAAGTGCATCTGATAGCTAAAGGTTTCGGGCCAGTAGAAAATTTTGATTTCCATGAGACTTTCACTCCGGTTGCCAAGCTTGTCTCCGTATGGGTTTTCTTTTTTATAGTGACAGCGCATGAATGGGAGCTACACTAAATGGACATAAATTATGAGTTCTTACATGGTGATTTAAATGAGGAGATTGAGTTTGTCAGCTAAAGAAATCGTTCTACAAGCTTTGTCAGGTATCGTGCAATTGATTCAATTAGTTGATAGTTTCTGACGGTAGCAGCGCGTGTCGTTAGAAAATGGGTACACAGTTCCCCGGTAGCAAGTGCACAGGTCATCAAATAATAATCCCCTCGCATAATGTCACGGATTTGGACTTTCACCAACGTCACGTACCGGCACTTGATCACTTTTCCTTGATCAAGTTCAGCCTACTTCTTCCTTTGTCTTGGTTTACCTACCAAAGAACTCAAAGGAGATCTAAAACTTATCAAGGCTTAGGAAGAGAACTTACCAAAGAGCTTCTTGAGGAAACTTAGTATTCTCCTTAGGAACTCCAATTGCTTAGGCTTTTCTTGATGACCCCAAAGGCAAGCCCCTTAAGGGTATTTATAGTGCCCAACCTCCTCAATGGACGGTGGGGATCGATTTGATCTGATGGCCACCATTGAGGTTCTAGAGTTCTCTATACAATTCTAAGAAAATTTCTAGTCTTCTCCCATGTCCTAGAGTTTTCTATCATCGTCTAGGTTCATGGGGAGAATTCTATAATGACCAAGACTTTTTTTAGACACTATGTTACAAGGGATTACAATATGACACTTAGAATATTTTTCTAAGTATTGGAGAGGAACCTTTTAAGAAGTTGCCTTGACCAAGACTTATCGCGTTGTGCCTGACAATAAGCGTGAGAGGGTCATATCCCCTAGTGTCCTAAGCGCTACTATTACTTTTTCTTCAACAACACTATCTAATCTACCAAATAGTTGTGATTGTTCAATTGCAAAATAAGAAAATAAAGACACAAGTTAAAGGATACCACACAAACAAATAAGGATAACAAATACCAATGAGAGAGAAAGTCTCGGGCAAGGATCCCCTTGGGAGAAGAACAAGCATAAATGAATTTGGGAATCAAAATATGATGTTAGTTTAGGCTTTGGTCTGTTAGACTTTAAATTTAACTACCTCCGAACCTTTGTAATGTAGAACTAATCCCATATGGGTTCCTCCATTCGGAAAATACCCCTACGATGTCATTAGGTATAAGGATTATTGGCTATGGTAGTCCTAATTCTCTCTAGGCTAGAACTAAACCCTAATGTCCGCAAAGGGCTACCGACTCCCAAAACCTCTGGAGTGTCGTAGCTAAAACCTGCATATACTTCCTTTTCTTTTATAACACCCATACCATTCCAACACCCAATGCATGTTGTGGTGGGGAAGCCTATTGAACTTTAAAAAAATCCCAAATCTACCATAGAAGAGGTATGGAAGTTCTGCAACCTTTCGATTTTATTTGTTAAAAAGCAAATCCATGGAAAAATGGCTTAAAATTCGTATCGAACAGGTAAACGAAGTTCAGTTTATTGTTGCCTTACAAGACAAGATCTCTTCGAGAAGTACAAGGCTGAAGTTGGCTACCTGATCTCTGCCTGAGAGTTCTATGAGATGTGTAACCACTACAATTCCGGTCATGCCAACGCTTGTGTTTAATCATTGGTGAAACATCTCACTTGTAGTCATTGTTGTTCGTACTGTAAGCTCTCTACTTTATTATGCTTATCAAAGAAAACTTAGCCTCCTTTTTCTCTCGTTCTTTTCTGATTTTTGCCTGGATGAACCTTTCTGAATTATTTGCCGACAATGATACAGAAAACAAACACATCAGAATAAAGACGGACCCCAATTGGAAAAAGACAGAAAATTATGTACACATTCAATGGCTGAATGCTTTAAGGTCAATTCATTTATTAGATTAGCCAAAACTGACAGCAGATCAGCATTGAAAGCTAATAACAGGATGAGAATGCATTGGCAATCAACAGTTTAATGATAGACACCATCATTTGGTATTTATTTACAAGGCTAATCTTAAACACAAGAAAAAAATAAACATAAGAACTCCACAAATATAGAGCTCACATCTGGAGTTTGAAAGAATCAAGTTGATTCTATAACTTGACTGACACTAATTTCTACAGGTTGTCGGATTCCAACTCCGGCATCCATCAGTCCATGCTCGACCAGGCATCATCACAGGCGTGATAGAGCATGAGAATCTACAGACACTTGACAGCAGTGGAACAAGAGCATTCCAGCTCTTGTGCTTCCAGCTCCATCCACTGGAGTTACTGGAAGATGACACTCTGATATCTCTAGTGACCATGACTATGGACAACCTGAAATTTTTTTAAATGAACAGTTAGGACAAAGATTACCAATGAGTTAAGTAAGCCATTGAAGGATTATAATGAAAATGAAACTCACCTTAAGAATGCAAAGATGATAGTTTGCAAGGCAAGACAAGCAGGCTACGCGGGTGTAGTGCTGCTTTCCTTAGTCCTGCTGCAATCTAAGGATTCCTGTGATCATAGAAATGGAACAAATAGAATCGCTGAAGATGAAGACCGAAAAAGAATTATCCAGGAGAAAGTAATACCCCAAGAGTTTTTTTCATTCATTCCTTTCAACTTGCTGTTTGGTCTGAGCCACTGCCTTGGGTGAACTGGGGTGAATGAGCAGGACCTAGGAACTGAGGTTGAGCGGGAAACGGCCCGGCAGCTAACCCTGGATAAACAAAATCATCATGAGTTAAAATATCATCAGCAGTTCAACTGAACATGTAGAATTATTCAATCAATTTTATACACTATGAATAACAGAAATGGTATTGTCATAAGATACCAACAGCAACATACTCCGGAATCCATTTGTGACTAGCTCTCCTATGTCATACTTATGGCAATGTGCAAAAATCTACCGAATAATTATAAGAACTTGAACAACCAAGAAACAAAAACCAACCAAAAAAGAAATGAATTTCCTATACAGAAAGTTTGCCTGCGTGATAAGCTGGAATTGCAGGCACAGGTGCAGCTGTAGCCCCAGAAACATTCGGTCCGGCAATCTGTACAAGATGATGACCTGGCATCGTGTAACCCTGAACTGCAGCATATCCATGTCCAGGGGGGAGGGCATGACCCATCTGACTGATTGGATAGTTTGTCGGATTTATTGTTCCAGGAATACCATACACTTGTATGTATTGTTGCCCAGTATATGGGGTATATACATTCTGCAGATAAGAAGACACCAATGAATTCAGACATCAACAGCTTCCTAGTTAAGTGCTTCAAACTTCAAAGAAAATAGATAAGCATCAACAACAAATGGTCTTACTTGAGGATAAACATATTCAGGACCATATGATGTGTACCTGCATGACAATAGCAGAAAAGTCTAAGATACTTATCTGGCACAAACTTGCAGAGAAGAAGACAAAGAACAGAAGATATGAAGGCATACTTGTGTTGTTGTCAAAATATTTGTTCAAATCCCAATTTTCTATTTCGACTTTCAGAAAATGCTGGTTGTTTTGTGCTTTTAAAATGCATGTATGAGTGGGTAGTTCAATCAGTCTAAAGTTATAATCTAAACAACATCAAAACATAGATATTGAAATCACTTAAATACAAGAATCCACCATCAGTGAGTTTTTAATAGGTGATAATGGTCATTAAATATAATTAATTCAAGATTTTACCAAATTCAAATCTAGAATATATTTATTAAATCATTACGTGTGCATAAATAATATGAATACTTTATCAAACAAATATATATATATATATATATATATATATCAGCAATTATACACAGACAACTTTATGTTTGCATGAGATATAGTAGTGGGTTTGACATGATACTAATTGATAATTATCGATATTATCAATTAATATATTTATAAATAAATAATATGATGAGTTCAGATATTCCACATCGCAGTTTATGAAAATCAAAAATCAAATCACCAGAGAAGCAAATTGGAACCGGAGTATTGTTTTGAACCAAAATGAATAAGATAGGTCCAGTCAGTTAATTCGGTTTAAACCTAACAATACACACTCCTAAATAGACAGTTATTTCAATTATTTTGAAAAATAAATTTTAGAAACAAAAGTGAAAAAAGAAATTGTTATCAAACACAGTCACCCCATATTTTTCATTAGTCATTCCAATCAGATACATATTTTTTTCCGTGACTCACCCACCACTGATATATCGTTTTACCCTTAGAGAATTTTTTTTAACCCCTTATAGTCAATATTGAAACTAAATGGGCTAAGAAGCTAATATTTTAAAATGTTTCACTTGACCAAAACCTCCCTCCATTCTTTCACCTACCCAAAAACTTCTGGGTTTTAAATCCACTGACTTTTTAATCCATTTTGTTTTTTAAATTTAATTATAATTATTAAAACTACTTCATCCTTTTACCTACTTCACTTCCCGTCTCAAGCTCACATGTGGATAGCCGGCCCCATGAGCTCGCCGCTCAACCCAACCCGCAGTGAGCTCCTTGGGCTGGGGCTAAGGTGAGCTCATCCCAGCTTAGCAAGTTCCACAAGGCCGAGGGAAGCCACCCCACCCCAAAAAGCCAGCCTTGGGATCTCCCTAAGGTGGGGCTGAGCTCGCCTTGGCCAAGCAAGCTCCCAAGGCCCGAGTTCCTAAGGCCCGAGGGAGCCCACCCTACCTCAAGGAGCTTCCTGGGGTGGGGACCGAGCTCGCCCTGACTCGATGGGTCCCTAGTGCAGGGAAGCTGGCCTCACCCTGGGAGCTAACTCAGCCAAGGCAATGTCAGCCCAATAAGTTCTATGGGCCATGCAAGCTCAGCCCACCTCATGGAGCTCCCAGTCGCCAGGCGAGCTTGCTGACCTCAGGGTGAGCTTACCAAGGCCAAGCCCACATTGAGCGAGCTCCCCCATCCAATGGGAGCTCATGCTGGTCAGGCAAGCCCAACAAGCTAGACAGACTGACCACAGCAAGTTCACCAGGAAAATGAAGATTAAAAAAAATAAATAAATAAATAAAAAGAACAAAATGATAATTTATTCATAGAGGAATGTTTGAAGTAGACACTTGAAGAAAAAGGGAGTTATTGGTAACGACCGAGCTTCAGGGGCTTGGAAGTCTTTTTGAAAGTTACCAAGAACCTCCAAGTCAATTTTCCTAACTTTAACCCTCATAATCCATTTCTCTTATATTGGTCTAGGTATTCATGAGTTGTAGAAGGAAATATGCAAATTTCTCAAATATATTTGTTATTCTTTCAAATATCATTATACACATGAATAAAGCAAAGTGTTATGAAAATAAATGGTACCATTGAAAATAATATACATGCACGCATATATATACATAGAATCTACGCTGGTTTGTTACAAAGATAGAATTTTTTAACCTTGACGAAGATAAAATTTAAATACATTGTCAAGTTAAGATTTGCAAATAGAAAGTAGATATTTATTGAAATATTCTCTATTCCCTACAGTTGTGCTTCAAAATAAAAAATAGAAAAATACATTTATTACAAAATAATTAATCAAGACAGGTTTTTACTTATCATAATCAAACTATAAATGTTTGTTTATATATCTATACAGTCAATATTGAAAAAAAAAAGATGTTAAAAAATAATAACTTCAGCCCTTGTATGAATCTGCAAGGTATATAAGTAAATGCAGTTTTCATGCGGGTACATATGAAAAAAAAATCTACTTTTATAGGTATATATATAGGCCGAATTTTCTTATACATTCACTAGTTTTTGCAGATGCATTCATGCAAATGAATACAGTAAAATGTGATGTACAAAGAAGATACTCAAAGAGAAAAAAAAAGTAGAAATTGATCAAACATAAGGAAAATATCAAGACCCATACATATTAACATTTTTACCCTTGATAAACATAGAATTTGATCATTTAATATTAATCACTATGAAGTTTGAAAAAGAAAAAGTACTAATTCATAAATAATAAATAATAAATAATAAAGAGATATTGAGATGTTTCCCAAAAAGAAAATCCTCACCATCTGACTCTCCAAAATTGAAGCTTCAGAACTCCTTAGAAAAGTGAAACATTTTTTTAAAATGGTTATTTAATATAAAAATAATAATAATAAAATGAGTTGTGTTCTGTTGAAATTGTTTTCTAAAAAGAGGTTGCAAACATGTTTGTCAAAAATCATCAGTTCAAAATGCAACAAAAAAAAAGGCTACCAGATCTTATCGAAAAACAAACTAGCTGACAACAAACTAAAATTTATTTATGTTTTGAGCCTCAGGACACTGAAACACTCTCAATTTGGGAAAAACAATTCACCTACACTTCCATGTGTGTAATAGTAGTAGTTATGCCTATACATGTTTCCATGTCTGTCTGCTAATTTATCTTGTTCGTAACTATCATGGCTCAAAGACAGTAAATTTCTCAAAAACAGTAGATACATCAGCGATATTGATCAAGCCTGTAATAATTTGAAATCAATATTCACCTAAAGTTTAAGATTGAAAGTTCATTAAGCAATCATTGTATACCAAAGATTCAACTCACCCATATTGTGGATAGGCAAACCCTTGCTGATAATTGTAAGGAATTGGTTGATTATAGGAGGGGCTTCCAACATAAGCACCTCGCACAACTGGGATAGCTCCATAGTAGGGACCAGTGGACCTCACTTGTGCTACAAAAGAACAAAACAATACAAGAAGGATTTGCATCAGGAGCATACCACACCCAAAATGGAGATAATTCAGTTTCTTCATATTTAATCTTCTATAATTTAACTTGAATGCCAGAAATAGCATTACATCACATGCACATGCAAGCATTAGCCACATTTACGTAAAAATGTCAGTTTACAAAGTGGAGTTAAATAAACAATGGACAAAAACTATTTGCATCAGAAGAATACGTAGTAGATGCTCAGAGGAGAGATGATTCAGTTGCTTCACATTATAATCTTCCATAATATAGCTTCATGCAAAAATATCATTACAGCACATGAGGATGTTAGTTGAAATCATTCAGTCTCTTCATTTTTAATCTACTATAAGATAACTTGATGCCAAAATAGCATTACAGCACAAGAAGACGTAAGCAAAACCACATTTAGTGGAAATGGAAACCATTCAGCCTCTTCATGTTTTAATCTTCTATAAGATAACTTAATGCCAAATAGCATTACAGTACATGAAGATGTAAGTAAAACCACATTTAGTGGAATTCATTCGGTTTCTTCATGTTTTAATCTTCTATAAGATAACTCAATAACAAAAATAGCATTACATCACATGAGCATGCAAGCATGGCCACATTTACATAAATATGCCTGTTTTGCAATGCAGAGTTAGATGAGTAATGAACAACAACTAGTTGCATCAGAAGAATAAGCCGTACATGCCAGAGCAGAGAAAGTTCAGTTTTTTCATGTTATAATCTTCCATAATATAAATTAATGCAAAAAAGAGAGCTACAGAACATGACAATGCAAGTATAATCACATTTGTGTAAACATCTTGAACTGCAATGTAATGTTAGATACCCACAAACAACTACCCGCATCAGAAGATTCAGGTTCTTCATAGTTTAATCTTCTACAAGATAACTAAATGCCAGAAATAGCAGTACGCACATGACCATGCAAGAATGACCACATTTATGTAGATATGACAAATTGCAATGGAAAGTTATTAAACAAGCAATTAACAGAAAATACAAACAGCTATATAAAGATGTTTGGAACGCAGCAACAAGAGCCATGAATGGATGCAATGCAGAACAGAGAGAAGAACACACAATAAGGAAGAGGGGGCCGAGGTCTCCCCAATGAAGCCAAGTTGCAATTCGCCCGGCGGCCATCAATGATGGGACTGGGATCCACACAAGCTCTCCTTGCTGATTCAGGGTCACTGAAAGTCACCTAAAACCCTCCGCACAAAGCATCAAAATAGAATAAAAATCAATCAAACTATTTGGTTCAACAACCTAAAAAGACAGCTTTTTGTTTTTCTTCAATCCATCAATAAAACCATTGAAAATCCAAATTTTTGGAAGAGATACTCACAAAACCATATCCTTTTGACCGGCCGGTGTTCTTGTCCGTGATGACGACGGCCTCAAGGATATCCCCGAACTGCTCGAAGTGCCGCCGTAACGTGTCGCTCTGCGTCTCCCAAGCCAGCCCGCCGACGAACACCTTGGTGAAGGTCGTATCCCCGAAAGGAGAATTCAGGAAATGAAGCCCAGAGCCCGATCCCGGGCCAGGGATCGGGCGATGAAAAGCCATCGCCTTTCACCTTGAAAAACACCTAAAAAACCAAACCCTAGCACTCCAACAACTAAACCCTTTGCTGGCACTAAATTCCAGAAAAACAAAGCAAGCCTTGATGCGATTGGCAACACCTTTAAATCAAATCCAGCTCAAAGGTACCCTGACAGGCCAAGGAACAGGCTGATGTTTGGGTTGAAATTGGAAACCCTAGGAGGCATAAAAATCAAACCTTTTGATGAAGGATTGGCTCAAATTGGAAGTGATTTTGGTGGAAATCAATGGAATATAGCATAGAATTGCTACAAAATTTGATCTTTTCCACAAGGATGCGTAGTGATCTCTTCAAAAGTTAAGAGAAAAAGAGAGATTGGGAGATGATTTGGAGGAGAGAGCACTTTGGGGCATTCTAAAAGAAAGCAAAGAGGGAGAGCATGTAGAAACTAGAAACTAGGAAAAAAAAAAAAAAATGGGACCCCTTCTTTCTCCCCCTCCTCTCTCTTGTTATTATCATAATTTTTAAAAATTAAAAATTAAAAAAATTCTCAAGTAATTGTTAATTGAACCAAATTATTTTGTTAAACAATTATTAATTGGGCCAACCACTTCGAGATTTATTGTCACCAGATGATCTCTGAATAAATTATTTATATCTTACTTGTAAAAGAGATTCAAATCTCAACTCACATAAAATAGAGGCAGCTACATTATTGTGCATTGAAATATCAAATCTCAACTCACATAAGATAGAGGCACAGCTACATTATTGTGCATTGAAATATCAACTTTATGGGTATATATATATATATATATAATTGTTAAGTGAAGTCCATTCAATTCATACTTGATGTTTTCAATTTATTTACTTTTAAAATTATAAAAATTGTGTAAGAACAAAAACAGCTTGAAGAGGAGTAGTTTGTTTTAGGTGGATCAATGGATTTTTTTTTAATATTTTATTGGATTATAAAAATTGATTAATTATATTATTGGATTCCTTTTAGCCCTGACTTAATATTTTGTCTTCTTAATAGGTGCCATATGTGTGCCATATGAGTGTTAATATGTATATAAAGAAAATATTAGAGTATTTATAATTAATGCATTTAAATTTTATTATGGAAGTGTCTAACAATGTGGATTGTGGAACTTGGAAATTTAATATATCTCTTAATTTCTCCAATTAGGTTTGTCACAATCAATAGGAGAAAAAGTGTTAGTGGGCCTGTGAGTGTGAAATGAAATAGAGTTTTGCATAGTGTGAATAGCAGACAAGTTGAACTTTGTATAGTTCCACTTAATTAGGTGTTCTCAGTCTTATAATTGAGTTTGTTGAACTCCCAAATAATCCAAAAGATTAATAACAATATTGAATACATAAATCATAAACAAATGTATTTAATTTTGGATTAGTTTCCAAAAACTTATGACTCTTATTAAATCAATTAGTCAAAAATTATATATGTATGACATTTTATGAAAAATCACTTTATATATTCATATTATGAAAATATGTATATTTTATTTATTTTAATTAATCAAACAATGTTTTTTTTGCTGAGTTGATATTATCAATAATAATTTAAGTAAATTAAATAAAAAGAATCATATTTTTAACTATTATTTGATTAATGTACTATTATGTTATATCAAATTTAGAAAACAATAATTTAGTGATAATTGAAACTTGATAACAAACTAAAAGTTAAAAAAAAATTATCCCATAGAATACCATCATAAATATAGCAAAACAAATTTTAAAACACTTTTTAAATAAAATGTAGTTAATGGGCTCTTGCTTAAGATATATTGAAATATTAACTCTGTGTTTATATATATCCCTAATTTTTATTAAACTGGAACACTTGTCACTTATTTATAAAAAAATTAATAATAAAGAAAAAAAATAAATCAAACATTAATTTCCCTTACCTTTCCTCTATATGATGATGGTCATGGCATTGTGAGAGAGAAGCGAGAGTGAAGGTGTACATATATGTGTGTGTTTTTCTGTGTGAGTGAGTGAAAGAGAAGCAAGCGTTAACGTGTGCATATTTTAAATATATGAGAAGTGGATAGAGTTTATCTACAAATGCAAACAAAAAATAAAAAAAAACTCCAAAAAAATTCTAAAGAAAAGGACTTGCACCTCAACCTAACAGTGAGCTGTGATAGGCAGAAGAGTGCCCCATTAAATTTTCTGGCCCACATAGCCAGGTGTCATTTCCACAAATTGTTTTCATAAAATAATCAATTAATTATTTAAAGGTTTTTTTTTTCCAATATAACCATCAATTTTTTTTAATTATCAAAATAACTTATCTAAAATTTATTCATCAACATTTTTCAAAACATCACAACAAATCTAGTCATCACTTGGATAATAATGAATGGATCTTCTTAAAATATTAAAATATTAATTTTTTTTCATGAATTCCTTATAAAAAAAATGACAAAATAAAATATTTTTGTCTTTTTAAACAATTTTTAAGTACCATTAATTTTTAAACAGATATATTTTTTAAACAACAATTATTTTGAAAAAAGATATGTTGTTGTTAATATTATTATTGTTAGTATTAACCTAATTATTTTTTAAAATAATCACAAAATTCAAATCTTTTTAAATCTTTTTAAGTTATTATTATTAATAATAACTTATTCATTAAATGTTAATTATTTCGAAAAAAATAAATAATAATAATAATAATTATTATTATTGCTATCACTGTCATCATCATCATTGTTATTATTATTATATTGGTTGAATAACTTGTTTGTAATTTAAACGACAATAAATGCATTTAAGTACAAATAGAAAAATAGTCGAATACTTCCATCACTTTTTTTACATTACATATTTTTACCCTATGACAAGTAGTTCTATAATGTGCGGATTATTTACATATTTATTATAAATTATGCCTAGTACGATTAGATTTTCTATCCATGTACATACGTATACATCTGATCTTTGGTCGGCCTGCGGTTTGTTATATTACGGATAGAATCATCTTTAGTCCAGATATATGTTATCAAAACAAATAGTTTTAAACAATTTAAACTATAAATAGGTTTTTAAAACATTCAAAACAATTTGTATTTTAATAATAATAATTTTTTAATATAATTGTGGTTTTTAAAATTTATATAAATATTGAAAATTATTATTATTTATACAAAATAACTTAAAATATGAAGAAGATGTAATAATAATAATAATAATAATAATAATAATAATGACATTTTTTTCAAAATAAATGCGGTTAAAAATAACTTAAAATTGTTTAAAAAGATAAAAATATTTTATTTTTGTGATTTTTTAAAAGATAAGGGTGTCCATGAAAAAAGATAATATCTTAATATTTTTAAAAGTTCAATTCATCACCTAAGCAATAACTATGTTTGATGTGATGTTTTGAAACCCATATAAGTGAATAAATTTTATATGGGCTATTTTGATAATTAAAAAATAAAATAGGGTTATATTAGAAAAAAAATCCATTAATTAATTAAATAATTGCAACTTTCAAGTTATAAATCATGTCACCGGGAATTGGAATGAATTAGGTAGTGTTTGCAGAACAAGAAGCGAATTAAAAAAAGAATGAAAATACTGGAATAAAAATGGGAATAAAATTGTATTTGATTGGAACATATATTATTACAAATATAAAAAAACATAGAAGAAAAAGATGTGAGAAAATTTTTTGATGTCTTTAATTTAATAAATAATTTATATATATAAATAATGAGTGATATTTAATGATAATTTTTTATTTATAAAATATTTTAAATATTATTTTAAAATAATTATTATGATTGAATGTTTAAATTAAATATCTAACTTTCACTATTAGTTTTAATTATTTTAGTTAACTTTTTAAATTAATAAATTTTATTTAATTAAATATCCAGTAAGGAAAAATTTCATTTACTTTAACTATTATAATAATTAAATATGTATATTAAATAGTTCATATTAATTATTATTCTTATTAGTTTAATTATTCTAATTAAATATTTAAATTACTCAATTTATGTTAATTATTATTTACTTTAATTATTACAATTAATTATTTCAATTAATAATTTTTATTTAATTAAATTTTAATTTGAAGTTAAAGTTTTATTTCATCAACAATGTTCACTACTCCCCATTACCCCTAATTCTCAAGATAATGGAATTTTTTTAATAATAAATAATCCTATTTATCTATAATATCCATTTCCATTCTAATAGTTATACATCTAAATATGGAATATATTACTCTTTGCAATGAATCCCTTTTAACAATATCTATTCCTCCAATCCAAATGCCCCTTTTAAGGTTTATTAACTTCTTCTTAAATACTTAAACCATTTTCATTTTCATTTTCATTTTCGTTGGTGACATGTATATTCCATGGAAGGTGGCCAAAAGGTATTGTATGGTTTCTAGGTCTCTGATAAAGTCATATCATTAAATAAATAAAATAAGGAAAAGAATCTTAAACTTTTTTTTTTGTTTATTTGGATTGGGATAAATATTCTATGTTATCTTGCATCTCGAGCCAACAATTTTAAAGTTGAATCAGGGATATTTTACCTATCATTTTCAAAATGAATATAACTAAAAGTTATTTTTGAAAAAAAAAATGTTTAATATTGATAAACATCCATAAATAATGTTTTATTTTTTTACAAATACAACATGCATTATTAAAAATATGCTAGGTTATTAAAATTATGCACACAAACCAAAAATTGAATATTCAACTTATGCACCCTTACCCAATAATAAGGATTCTGGTTGTGAATCCAAACTCACAACCTGAGATCTGTTACTATCACTTCATTCAGTGGAACTTGAATTCAGGATTTTTTAAATATTTCACACCAATGTTTTTTATAACGAGGCTAATGTCAATAGGCTAATTTAAAATATTTGTTTGATTAATTTTAATTAAGTCAATTTGGGATTTGAATTTTTTCTCAAATTTTTTATTATTTGAGAAAAATGTTAGAGCCAACCACATATGGATTTTTTATTATTTTTTAAAACCCGTAAAACCTTTTTTTAAAAAGTAAAATACTAGAAGCACCTTGGATTTCAACTCAACTAAAAAAACATTTTCTTTTTTTTTTAATGAAGTGAAATTTAAAACATGATAGTTGAACTGTTACACAGAAGAATTCAATTGTTATACAAGACATTTGGACTATTACATAATAGTTTAAAAATTATATATATAATTGTCTGTCTATATAAGATTTGTAATTATATAGGACAATTTTGTTGAATAAATTGTGATAAGCATTATCAATTATTTTAAATTATTTATAGATTATTAATGTAATATTAATTATGGATATTATTTCAAAATATAACACATCTTAATTTAACTAATGTCTTAATTTGATTATAAATTTATTTTGGGCCCTAATATAAATAGAACATTATAGGTTGGGTAGCTATTGAGAAGTTCTTGCTCTCAATTTGTTTGTGGATCTCTTTAATTCTTTATAAACAGAGAGTTTTGTTTCCTATGAGAAAAAAAGAGAGTAGTTAACCCTCTATTTTAACGAATATGAATACTTCGTTGGTGCAAGGCATGTAATTTTATATAAGTTTTTGTTATTCGTGTTAGAGTACTAGAGTATACATATATATACTTTGTACATATCTTGATCATACATACTAATATATGCACATCTATATCTATTTATTGAGCTTCTGCCTTAATGAACGATACACTTCTTCTATCATATTTTCTTACATGGTATCAGACGCCAGGTGACGATCTTGCTGGATTCTTCATCGGCATCTGCTGATCTTTGTTGGCGCTTCACAAATCTACTCTTATTTCTGGATTTCAATTCCGCTTATCGTAGATTTGCTCTAGCCAATCTTTGTTGTCTCCTTCAATATCTCTTTGATTCCTCACATTTGATCGATCCCTGGAAATGTCCGATCCTCTGAAGTACCCAACTTCCCACTAGCAGCAGCGACGGTCTCCTTTTCCCTTACTCCATAGACTGGGATGGCGCACACCACCGTTGCAGCTGCTCGGTTGTCGACCTCTGTCTCGGATCCGACGCTAGGTTTGGATGGAAACCGTGCTTAAGGTTATTACTAGATCGGAAGCAATTGCAAGTTTTTTCATGGGATCCTCGACGATGCAATGGCAGTGAGTAGGAAGAGGAGTTGGAGCTCCAATGAGATAGCTGGAATCCTAGCTAGCGATTAGGGATTTCTCTCCAGACAAAGCCTCCTGATTTCTTCCTCTTTCCCGTTGAATTCAAGTCCCACGACTTGAATGATTATCTTAGTTCTTGTGTAATTCAAATCCCAAAACAAATTTGTTTTTATCTTTTTGCATATAGTGCTTAAGATTTAAAAAAAAAAAACTGCATGGCTTCTTCTTCATTTTCTCCAAATTTTCTTGCTCCAGTGGACGTCAAACTCAATGGTTCCAATTACAAAGACTAGTTTACCACCGTTCATATTATCTTACTTGGCTTGGAGCTACTTTGTCATGTTAACGGTACTTCTTCACAGCCTTCTGAGTCCGACCAATCATGGACTCTCGTTGATCATCGTACCATGACACTTATTTGTTAGTCTTGTGAGGTCAATATTCGTATGGAGATTGGACATTTTCCTATTGATCATGTGATGTGGGAACACTTGAGTCATATGTTTGAGCATTCCAGTTCTGCTCATCAATATGTCATTTTGCAGGACATTACTCATATACAACAACGTCAGTGCTCCGTCAAGGAGTATGTCACCAAGTTACATTTTTTGTAGAGATAGATTGATTCTTTGGAGGGGTCTACCTGTATGTTTGATATACAACTATTGCAAGATTCGCACTCAGTCTCGCCATACGCAGCGCACTATTTATTTCTTGATGTATCTTCGTCCTGACTTTGAGGCTGTCCGCAGCTAATTGCTCAATCGGACCCTATTCCTTTATTTGATGATGTTGTTCGTAATGTCATTATAGAGGAAACCTGGTTACGCGCGCTCTTCCCCTAGCCTCTCTCTATTAATATAGTCTTCGCTGTGACCTCTCCACACTTTTCTCGAGTATCTTCTAGCTCTTTTGTGCTATCAGATTCTGCTTCGTTGTCCCCTTCTCCAAGATCTTTTATCATGTATCATTACTGCAAGTGTTCTGGACATGTGAAGGCCATGTCAGTGTCCTAAGCTTCAACAACAGCAGCAGCAGCAACAACAGTCTCGTCCTCTGCCTCGTTCTTATGCTATTTCTCCATCCCCCATGTTGCTTCTGCTATAGTCTTAGCTCCCACTTTTTTTTGCTGATCTACACTCTCAGGTTGATCAACTTATTGAGCAACTCCATGCCATGCAGCGTGCTATGTAGTGTAGTATTTCTTCTATTATGTATGTTGCTTTTGGTATGTCTTGCTCCTCTTGGATTTTAGATTCTGACGCCGCTCATCATATGACTGTAGATTTCTCTAGCCTAGTTTCTATTTCTATTCCTTACTCATTCTCTAGTGTTCGCACTACTGATGGGAGCCTCCATCCTGTCACATATATAGTGCAATCATTTTCAGTCCATTTCATTTGACATTCCCAACGCCCATCATATTCCTGGCTTAACTTCAAACCTTGTTATGGTTAGCCAACTTACTGATCATGGTCTTATAGTTTCCTTTTCTTCTTCTGCTTGTTCCATGTAGGACTATCTTATAGGCCAAAGGATTGGGACCCAACGTAGAGTTGGAGGACTTTATTGCCTAGACAATCTTCATCTTCCTGCTCTTTAGTCTTCTGATATTGTCGCCTCTATATGATCTCTCAATCGTTGACATAGTCACCTTGGTCCCTTGTCTAGTGCTCACATGAAACTTTTAACAAGTTTAGGTAGTATTGGTTCCATTTCTTCTATTTCTTTACATCCATATATGGGTTATAAGCTAGCTAAATCCACAGCTCTTCCCTTCTCTTCAAGTGAATCTCTTTCAAACTCTACCTTTGATCTTATTCACTACGATGTATGGGGACTTGCCCTACTTTCATCTCTTAGTGGTTTCTTCTACTATATCTACTTTATTCATGATTTCTCCTATTATACTTGGTTTTACCTAATGCTTTCTCGATTTGAGATCTTTGCCATTTATTCTCAATTTGCACAAATAGTAAATACTCAATTCGGTAAATGCATTAAGGTTTTCCTTTTGACGGTGCATGTGAGTATCTCTCTACTTCTTTTTGATTGTTACTTTCTTATCGCGACACTCTCTCTCAACAATCTTATCCTTACACACCTGCTCAGAGTGGTGTTGCTGAGATCAAGCATCGTCATGTCTTGGAAATTGCTCGTGCTCTTCTCTTTACCTCTTATATATGTTCCTCAACCTTTCTGGGCTGAGGCTATTGTTACCTTCATCTATCTCATTAATAGAACTCCCTCCTCCACTCTTTCTGGCATCACTCCTTATGAACATCTTTACTCTCATTCTCCCTCCTATGACCATCTTCACACTTTTAGTTGTACTCGTTTCATCCTTTTGCCCATTGTTGAGCACACCAAACTTTCTCCGTATTCTACCATGTGCATTTTTTTGGGCTATAGTTCTTGACACAAGGGCAATCGCTGGAATGATCCTTTATGCCACCATCTTTGTATTTCCCGTCGCGTTACTTTTTTTGAAGACACACCTTATTTTTCTTCCCTTTCTCCGAATCTTTCCTTTCTTCAGTCTTCTTCTAGTGTGTTATTTCCACTCCCTTCAGTAGTTCTTCCGGGTGCCACCATTAATGACAATATTATGCCTCCTCTTAGCGTCTCCTCGGACACTTCTTCTATTTGTCCCTCCCTTTCCTCTAAGCACATTGATGGTTCTGGTGATTTTCCTCTTTTCCCTGCTGACTCATCCTCACCTGAAGATGCTCATGTTTCCTTTTGTCATTACCCAGACCGTACTCGTAATCCTCCTTCCTAGAATGCACTTTCTATTTCTTCCACCTACTCCCTCGATTTTCAAGCCTTCCTTGGTATTATTTACTCTCATTTCGAGCCGTAGTCTTATTGTGAGGCTGTGTGCATCCCAAGCGGTAACAGACTATGACAGAGGAACTCAATGATTTTCAAAGCATGCATACACGAGAGCTTGTTCATCTTCCTTCGAATGCTACTCCTATTAGCTGTCAGTGGATCTACTGGGTTAAGACCCGAGCTAATGGAAGCTAAGCACTGAGCGTCATAAGGCAAGCCTTATTGTTCGTGGTTTCACTCAGGAGTATGGCATTAATTGTGAGGAGACATTTGCTCATGTGGCCAAGTTGATGACTGTTCATCTTCTTGTAGTCGCTCGTCATTGGCCATTTTATCAGTTAGATGGGACCAATGCTTTCTTACATGGGGATCTTTCTGAGGATGTTTACATAACCCCCCTCTTGGTCTCTCTCATCCTCCTTGGCATGTGTGTCATTTTCGTTGGGCTATTTATGGGCTCAATTAGACTCCTAGCACTTGGTTTGAGTGCTTTCGCATTGTAATTCTTACTCTTGGATTTACTGAGAGTTCTCATGATTACACCCTATTCACTTGCTAGACTCCTCGTGGTTTCACTATTCTTATTTATGTTGACGATATGGTTATTACTGGTGATGATCATAATACTATTCTTTCTTTGAAACAACAACTAAACACCGAGTTTTAGATGAGGATCTTGTCCTCTTTGTTATTTCTTGGGTCTTGAGTTTGTTTATTCTCGCCATGGCTACTTGGTGTCTCAACAAAAGTTTATTTATGATATTCTTCATCGAGCCTGTTTCACAGACCTTTGTACTTTTTCTACTCCTATTGAGCTTAATCACCGACTTTCATCTTCTGATGGTGAGCTATTGATTGATCATACTCGTTATCTTGCACTTATTGGTGCTCTGTTTTATTTGACCATCACTCAGCCCGATATTGTGTATGTTGTTCGTGTTCTTAGTCAGTTTGTTAGTGTTCTCCGCTTCGCTCACTATGCTGCACTCCTATGGGTTCTTCATTATTTACGTGGCACTATCACTCGATCTCTATTTTTCTCTGCCATGTCATCTCTTGATCTTCGCACCTATTTTGATGTTGAATGGGCAAGTGATGTTACTGATCGGTGATCCACTACTGATTTTGTATTTTTCTAGGTGATTCCCTCATCTCTTGGAAAAGCAAGAAACAATCTACTAATGCTCTTTCCACTGCCGAGGTTGAGTATGGTGCTATATCCTCCACTGCCAAAGAGGTTCTTTGGTTGCGTCAGATTTTAATGGATTTTAGTATCTCTATATCTGCTCCTACTCTTATTTATTGTGATAACCAGAGTGCAATCAAAATTACCTCCAATCATGTGTTTCATGAGCGCACAAAGCAACTTGAGGTTGCTCTTCATTTTGTTCGTCATCATTACTTTGCTGGCAGTATTCTTCTTCCGTATGTTACCTCTACACAATAGCTTGCTGATGTTTTGACTAAGGCACATACTATCTCTCGATTTCAGTTCTTAGTTGGTAAACTTTCGGTTTATGACCCACTGTGAGTTTAAGAGTGTGTGCTAGAGTACCAGGGTATACATATAGAGTATACATATATATACTTTATATATATCCTATTCACACACACACACACACACATATTGGATTTCTGCCCTAACGAATGATGTAGTTATTCTGTCATATTTCCTTACAATTTGTATCTAACATTATGATATAATATGTGTTTATGTTTATGATTTTTGGAAATATCGTATATCAATTTTAACTTATTTTGAATACTGTATGAGTTATTTAAAATAAAAAATATACATAAAGCTTAACTCATGGGATCTCCATTTTCATGACTTTATGATAGATTTTAAATGAAAATCTTTGTTGAAATCAAGTTGAGTTTGAAGATGATGTCCGTTAAATATAAAGGAGCACTTGCCAGGTACTATTTATTATAATGATCACTTCACAAGACTAAGCTCTATATTCATGCAGAAATATTCTTCCATTTGTCACCTATTTTAATTGCAAACCTCTCGTTTAAGATTCTTGGTAAAATTGATTAATTTTTTTTAAATAGTGATCAATACTCCGCAAATTCTTATATTAATAAAAATTTAAATAATTAAAAATAATTATTCAACTAGATCAAGATGATAAGATGTTATCCCTTATGTCTTCTTTTCTAGCATCTTTGGAAAGACTTTAGGCCTTGTTTGGATTGGCTTCTAACAGAAGTGTTTTTTTTTAAGTTCTGTGAAAACATTTTTGAAAAAAGTGTTTTTCAGAGTAAGTTAAGTGTTTTTCTATATTTTATATTTGGATAAGTTAATTCAGAAGCACTTTTATATGTGTGAAGTTATTTGGATGTGGAATTGTAGAAAGCACTTTTAGAGATGACAAATTACTAAAATAGGTATTCTTTGAGTTTTTCTTAAGTTTTTCAAGGCTAACTTAGTAATTTTACACAAAAAAATAACTTCTCAGAAGTGCTTTTCTGAGAAGCACCTGGTGACCAGCTTCTAAAAAAAATTGAATTTCAGCTTTTTCACAGCTTCTGCTTCTGCCCAAAAGCCTAAACAAACATATTTTTTAAAACCCAAAAGTGCTTAACTTATAAAAAAACACTTCTGAACTAAAAATAAGCCCATCCAAATAACCCCCTTAATCTACAACAAAAGGTACCACATGAACTGCACAAATGAAATTGCCACAGCATTCAGCTAGATATGCTACCCATTAGAGGCCATTGCTATGTTTCTTTTTCTTTTTCTTTTTCTTTTTTTTTTGGGAGTGGCTCTAATTTAAGTTACAATATGATGAAGGGAAATGAGATGATGGATAATATTTATTCATATAACACACACACACACACACACACACACACAGATATATATAACAAATTGTTTGCTTTGTTCTTTTTATATCAATTCCATTCATACCAACAGGGCTTAGTCCAAATAATATAAGTTGGGGTCGCTTTTTTTAAGTTTGAGTCTTTATGTATAAAAATTGATCCATTGGGAGAGGTCTACTCTCTTATAGGTGATAGAGGTTAATGCAACACAAGCGTACATGCCAATCAAGTAATAAAGTGTGCATGAAAGCAGGGTATCGATCCACAGAAAAAAATTGAGAATACTAGTAATAATCCTAATTCCGAAAACTAGCCTAACCAAAGTTGTGATGTGTGCAAACAAACTAAGAAGAAGAAACTAGAAAATAAGAATACGAAAATAAAATTGGTCTAATAGCAAGGGAAAATGGGATGCTCAAGCATAGAATCCCTCCAGGGTTTTATAAGTCTAGGACAAAGGTTGTAAGTTAGCAATCCTATTTGAATTGAAAGAACTCTTAAAATAGACTATATCCCTTTTGCAAGGATGAATAGTAACTAATCCAGTACAATGCTAATACAGACACCCCACAATTGCATTGCACTCTATGAAATCTCAATGTGAATTAACAAGAATTCAATAAGTAGACAACCCTTTCTTGCAAAGTGATTGCCCATAATCCTATATAAAAAAAGATGTGATTTCTCCTAAAATCTATTCTCTACAATTGCAAAGAGTATGGAATTACTTGCTAATTCACTCGAGAGGACTGTGGGAGGAGAATTCTCGACTCTAAAGTACCTAATTTCTAGGTTTACTCACAATCATCTTTAATCGTAGCTTGCATATGTTAGGTGGGTATTTCTACTTGTCACAAAGCACATCATGCAAGAAAACTAAGGCTTTCATCTCGAAAGCATTCAATACATTAAAAATACGTAATTGGATTCAAATAATATATATGGATTGCAATTAAGGAACAATTAAAGCATAAATATCTGACACGACCCCTTGCGTGTATCCCGCAAGTGCACGGGCTTGTCGAAGTAATAAAATTACCCTGGTGAGTGGGTAGTCGAATCCACAGGGAATAGAGATTTAAAACACAAGAATTCGCTATTTAGTTATGTGGTGTACGAAAAGTAATAATCGGAGTGATGAATGAATTTATGGAATCAATTAGAATAAAAGACAAGAAAGTAAATAGAGAGATGAAAGACAAGAGAAAAGCAAGTAGGAGTTAAAAGAGAAAGACTAGCAATGGATGAGATAGGGTATCCGGACAAGCTACCTCTAGGACTTATGCTTCTAGTGCATGACTATGCTATTATACTTTCCTATTGATGTTAATTGAGTCGAGGATATCCTTAAACTCACGGTCCCAAAACTTAAGGTCAACCGTGATAACCCCAACATTATGTCCCGATATTAAGATTCACTGCGACCCTTGACTCTTGTTGATCTGTTAACTAAGCCCCAAGGGAGTCTATCTTCTTAACCCTAACACTACGTGGGATTGCTTTAAGCTCTAGGGATTCCTAGTGATAAAACCTGTTACTCTATGTAGTTCTAACCCTTTGGTCCAGGTGGAAGAACCCTAGTCTAGATTGAGCCCTGACACTCTATCTTGACCGCTAATTAACCAAGGAAATGGAGGTAGGGAGAAATCACACTGGAAGGGAAAGGGGTACATCGCTACCTCACAACTCTCCCTCTCGACCCTCTTCAATCTTAAAGAGTCTAACCCTATAGGAGTTGTCACACCTCCAAAGGATAACCTAGATTGCTCTCAACCTTAGTGTCACGGCTAAGGGAAAAATAATAGCACAAGATAATTAAAATTGAAACTCGATTTATTCATCAATAATGGAAAAGCATAATAGCAATGTCATAGAAACATAATAATCCTAGGGTTTTACAAGTCCGAATACCCACGAGGGGTTTAGCTCCTCATGGAGCTATACATGTTCATCAAAATATGAAAGAAAGAATAAAGTAAAAACATTGATGAAAACCCCCTCGCGTATGGTGTGGCCGTGGTCTTGTGCGGCCGTTGAACGTCGATGTCGATGCTGATGACGTGCTCAATCCTCCACAAAGTCCTCTCCGAAACCCTAGCCACACTCTCCAGAAGTTGGGGAGAAAGATAAGTCCAAAGATACTATAAAAAGTCTCCAAATCGGGCTTTTAATAGGCTGAGTGCGGCTTTAAATTTGGACTTATCGGGAGTTCACACGGCCGTGTGGAATTAACACACGGGCGTGTGAAGTTTCTGTCTACTGAAAAATTAATTCACACGGCCGTGTGTTAATTCCACACGTTAGTGTGAATTCTCTGGAATTCTGAAATTCGGCCGAAAGTGAACAATAGCTTGCTATAGTGTTTTGCTACAGTACTTGCCGAAACCGCTCCCGAATCCGTCATTCTTCATCGAGGCCATTGAATTGGGCACACAATCAATGGTAGATCGTGCCGATTGCTTCAAGTCTCCTTCTTGGCGAAGTTCTCCTAAGCAACAAGAGTTTAGACTTATTGTGAATGTGACTGCCTTTGTGCCCCTCCAAAGGAGGTTGGCACACACTCACAAGTCTAAGCTCATGCCTTGTTCCTTGCTTGGTCCGAAAAACCTCCCCAACAACGGCGAACACGATCTAACTTC
Source organism: Dioscorea alata (assembly GCA_020875875.1). Lineage (NCBI taxonomy): Eukaryota > Viridiplantae > Streptophyta > Magnoliopsida > Dioscoreales > Dioscoreaceae > Dioscorea > Dioscorea alata. The sequence goes on from CM037018.1 coordinate 12,277,728, forward strand.
GTTCTTCTTTTCCAACTTGGCTCCACAAACCTATAATGCATAAGAATACACAAATGCACACTATTTAGTGATAAAATCTGATAAAATGTATGTTCATTGTAAGATAATAACGCTTCACGTTACTATAACACAAGCACTTATCAAACTCCCCCACACTTAAGCTTTTGCTTGTCCTCAAGCAAAAATAAAACGTGAAAGTACTTGGAAAGAACAATTGAAAAGTGCTCGGCCTTAGGTTCACCAAAAGTATGCAAAGGAAGCATTCTACAAGTAAGAGGAAATCTAAACATCGCATAAAGATATCATTGCTCTAGCTAAAACCATGAATCTAAAGAGTCAATCAACTCGAAAATGTGTAAGTGTGTGTGAACTCACTCAAGACAACCAAACGAGTACTCCTCAAACTCTTGTTAACAAGGACTTATTTATGTACAAAAAGCAAGAGTGGAAGTAGTAGCTTCACACATCCTCGAAGGTAGTCCTTTCCTAGGCGGCCGCCAAAGGTGGCTTTCACTCTTTCGAGGAGGTAGCTCTTTCTACCGGGGTAGTAGCTTTCACGCATCCCATGAGATAGCTCTTTCTCTCATTAGGGCATAACTTGTATCCGACTTATGAGAGTAGCTACATACTTCATGAGTGGTAGCTCTTTCTACCCCAAATGCATACATAAAAGAAAGCAACTATTCACAAACTCATATATATATATATTTTTTCTTTTTCTTTTTCTCTTTTCCATATTTTTTTTCTTCATTTTTTCATCTTTTTCTTTTTCTCTCCTTATATATGCATTTTCCAAGGTACAACTAAAAATGATGATAAACATGTCCTTAAAAACTTCAAGATTGAGTTTCCAAAAGATTCCAAGAGTAAGTTGTGCAATATAGGATAATTGAGCCAATATTCCCTAAAAATTTAAGTAAAAACTAGAGCATGATAGAGCACAATGTTTAAAATTCTCCTAAACTCTAAGAATACAAACGTTGCATCTAAGGTGAACCGCCATAGGCTACATGAGCATGAGCAATTGAATGCATAAGTAAAGGTGTGTGCAATGTGATCCCCCCCACACTTAAGATGTACATTGTCCCCAATGTACGCATGCAAGCATAATAAAAAGAAAACAATTCATGCATTTTATGTAGGGGTAAACTATTGAAACATTACTCCCCTGAACTCCAAGTGTTGCGTTTGATGGAGCTAGGTTCATTGAGAGTTGAGTCTCAATGGTTTTGTGGAGCACGCACGGTCCCATGACCGTGCCTATGACTATTCCTTAAATTCCTTACTTCTAAGACCATCTGCACACATACACAAGGGTTCAGTATAGCTCAAGAAAAACCAAAATAAAGCTCGAGTATATAAAGATATGAAAATGAAATACGACTCGAGACAAAAATAAAACAAAAATAAAAGCAAACCCAGAAGGAGAGTCCTTTTTGGGTACTACATGTCCAACAGAGTAAGAAAATAAAAGTGCAACAGAAGTAAAATAAAATAAAACTATGACGCCTCAGCGTCGGTGTCCTGCTATGGATCCTCTGGTGCTGCTGCTGCTGGTGCTGGTGGATCTGCTGCTGATGGAGACGGAGGTGGAGTCGGTGAAGGGACCCGTCGGGGTCGCACCACAGATCATTCGAGCAACTGGATAACAGTGGCAAGCTGTGCTGATAACTGCGCGAACTGTGATGCCTGAGTGGCCCTCAACTCGGCAAACTCTGCTGCCTGTGCGACCCTCATCTCGGCCAGCTCTGCCTGCATAATACCCACAGCACTCTCGAGACGCTCGAACCTGTCCTGGCCTCGAGAGGGAGAAAAGATACGCACTGGAGGTGGCTCCGGTGCTGTGGGTGGTGCCTCGGCCTCGGCCTGCTCTGGGGGTGGCTCTATCGCTGCCTGGGACCCCTCGGGCTGATCTGGCTCTGTAGACTCTGAGTGGGGGATGATCAGTGTATAAACTCCTGGTCCTGATCTGCGGACCATCCCCATCAGTCTTAATGTATCTCTAGTAAGTGGGGCTGGTGTAGCGATCTTCTTGGTCCCGCGCACCCCATCTCTGAGTCCCAAGCCTATGATGAGGCGTGTGATGTAGGGACCTGCAAAGATGACTCCAACCCTGGGGTACTGGCCCTGGTGGCGCATGTACTCGGCTAGAATGTGCCCCAGGTGGAGTGGCTCGCTCTGTACCATGGAGTGCAAGGTGGCGCATGTACTCGGCTAGAATGTGCCCCAGGTGGAGTGGCTCGCTCTGTATCATGGAGTGCAAGTATAACAGCTCCTGTCTGCTCAGTACCCCTGTATTGTCCCCTCTGCCACTGATAGACCTGCTCAAGATGGCATGAATGTACCTGTACGCTGGCCGGGAAAGAAATGTCGCCTTCGAAACCCCCGGCTCGTACTGCCCATCCCCGCACAACGTCCTATAGATCCTCTGAGGTGTCAGGGTCCTTGGGTAATCGGTGGGCAGTAGTGCGTACTCCTTTGTCTCGGTATATGCCTGATCATACAGGCCCATCACGATCGAGAACTGGGCAACACTCATGCTGAAGTGTCGACCGAGGGCACGAAACTGGATCGTCTCGCCATTTGTGAAGCTGTCGTACCCTCGGTTGAACTCAAAACTCGACAGGACCTCGAGGGTGAGTGCTCTAGTCACTGGCTCTCTGATCGATAACAAACGGTCCCAACTACCTACGGCCAGCAACTCCTCAATCTCTGTGGCTATGGCATCGCCCCTTGTATGTCTCTCAATATACTCAAATCAGGGTAGCGTGACTGTCCGAATCGAAGTGCCGAGAGTTTCTTGAACCGTTCCCAGTGCTCTAGTAAATTAAACTCCATCTCCTCGGGAGATGGAGTAGCCTCTCGTGGGCGCTTCCCTGCCGATTTCTTAGACCTAGAAGTCATATCTGCAAAGTTGCAAAAGAAAATTTTCAAAAATCAGTTCAAAAACTCATTCTGCAGAAATCCACACGCCCGTGTGGATCATCGGGCGGGTAGAGCATAACGGTCGTGGAGTCTAAAAATTTCAAATTTACATCACAATTCACTCTAATTTCATTGTAAATATGTTTATATGCATTATAATTGACAGGCGGCCCGAAAGTGCACGGGTTTGTCGAAGTAATAAAAGTTACCCCGATGAGAGGGTAGTCGAATCCACAGGGAATAGGGAGTTAGAATACGAGATTTCACTATTAAAACTATGCGAAGTACGGAAAAGTGATCAATTGATTCGATGAGTGAATTATGGAAACAATTATACTAAAAGACGAGAAATTAAAAGAAAGATGGAAGATGAGAAAGTGCAAGTAAAAGAGAATAGAAAGGATTTAACAATGAATGAAGCGGGGTATCCGGACAAGCTACCTCTAGGATCTATGCTTCTAGTGTAATACTATGCTATTATACTATCCTATTGATGCCAATTGAGTCGAGGAAATCCTCAAACTCACTGTCCCAAACCTAAGGACAACCGTGACTAACCCCAACATTATGCCCCGGTATTAGGATTCACATCGACCCTTCACTCTATCGCTCGCACGATTAAGCCCCAGGGGAGTACATCTACCTAAACCTCACACTACGTGGAATTGCATTAAGTTCTAGGGACTCCTAGTGATAAAATCTGTTCCTATGTGTAGTTCTAACCCTTTGGTCCAGGAGGAAGAACCCTAGTCTCGATTAAGCCCCAGTGCGTAGGATTCACTTCAATCCCTTCACTCTGTTACTCGCGTAACTAAGCCCCAGGGGAGTATATCTACCTAGCACTTCGCTCTATTTCGACCGCTAATAAATCAAGGAAACGGAGGTAGGGAGAAATCACACCGGAGGGGAAAGGGGTACATCGCTACCTCACAACTCTCCCTCTCAACCCTCTTCAATCTTAAAGAGTCTAATCCTATAGGAGTTGTCACACCTCCCAAGGAAAACCTAGATTGTTCTCAACCCTAGTGTTACATATAAGGGAAAACAATCGCAAGATAATATCAAGATTGAAACTCAATTCTTATTCATCAATAATGGAAAAGCATAATAACAATGTCAAAGTAACATAATAACCCTAGAGTTTACAAGTCCGAATACCCACAAGGGGTTTAGCTCCTCATGGAGCTATACATGTTCATCAAAGTGTATAAGAAAGCACAAAATAAAGACATCGATGAAAACCCCCTTGCGTATGGTGTGGCCGTGGTCTTGTGCGGTCGTCGGACGTCGGTGACAATGCCGAAGACGCGCTCTAAACCTCCACGAAGTCCTCTCCAAAACACTAGCCGCACTCCAGAAGTTCAAGAGAAAGATAGGTCAAAAGATGCTTTAAAAAGTCTCCAAATCGGGCTTTTATAATGCTGAATCGCGGCTTTAAAATTGCTGAAATCGGGATTTCACACGGCCGTGTGGAATTTCCACACGCCCGTGTGAAATTTCTGGAATGCTGAATTTTGGCCGACAGTAAACAGCAACTTGTTACAGTAATTTGCTACAGTATTGTGCCGAAACGCTCCCGAATTCGTCGTTCTTCATCGAGGCCGTTGAATTGGGCACACAATCAACGGTAGATCGTGCCGATTGCTTCGAGTCTCCTAATTGGTGAAGTTTTCATTGTTAGCATGAGCTAGACTTGTTGTGAATGTGACTGCGTTTGTGCCCCTCCAAAGGAGGTTGGCACACACTCACAAGTCTATGCTCATGCCTCGTTCCTTGCTTAGTCCGAAAATATTCCCAACAATGGCAAACACGATCTAACTTCGTTCATTTCCTTCATTTTATCTTCACAACCCTACAATGCACAAAAGTAAACAATTGAACACTTTTTAGTGATGAAATCTGATTAAATCAATGCTCATTGCAAGATAATAACACTTCGCATTACTATAACACGAGCACTTATCAATAATCACTCGAAATAAGCGAAACAATTGAAAAGAATGAATCGAATCATGGTTTGATGAAGAAAAAGGGATTGAAGTTCTTACCGACGGTGTGAATATGAAAAGCTTAAAAATCGGCCGGAAAACTTGTCTAAATCCTTCAAAAATATGCGGAGAAGGTCGGGAGAGCAGTAGAGAGAGTCGGAGAGTGTTTAGAGTGGAAGAATGAAGAGATACGAGTGAATTCCAAAAGAAACCGTTCGGCTTTTGAAGTTCTGGGAATTTACACGGCCGTGTGAACATGTCACACGGCCGTGTGCCTCTGAAATTAGGGTTCACAGGGGCCAACCCACGCCCCTGTTTGCACTCTGGTCATTCTCTGAACTACCCCACACAGCCGTGTGAGACATCCACACGGCCGTGTGCCTTCACAGGAGACTCCACAGGGGCTGGTACACGCCCCTGTGGATTCTCGAAAAAACTCAGAAGGTCTCTGAAAATATTCACACGGCCGTGTGTTAATTCCACACGGCCGTATGCCCAACCTGGCTAAGAACGCAAAGTCAGCCACAGGGGCTCCCACACGCCCCTGTGGCTTCTCTGGTTCATCCCGAGATTTGCTAAGTGTTCCACACAGCCGTGTGTTAATTCCACACGGCCGTGTGCCTTTCACAAGCCCTCCCACAAGGGCAGCCACACGCCCCTGTGGTTTCTCGGGAAAACAGAGGGATTTCTGCAGAGTTTCACACGACCGTGTGCCATAACACAAGGTTTCTCACAGGGGCACCCACACGCCCCTGTGGACTCTCTAGAACGAGAGCTTAAGTTCTGCAAATTCTCACACGGCCGTGTGGAAATTCCACACGGCCGTGTGCCCCTTCTGAAGTTTTTCACAGGGGCAAGGTCACGCCCCTGTGTCTTCTCTGGCTGAGCCCTATTTGGTACCACACGGCCGTGTGTTAATTCCACACGGTCGTGTGCCTTCTCTGGTTTACTTAGAAAAATTCACAGACTTTACAGAAAAATTCAGAAACATAACTATGATGCTTAGAGCCTGTGAAAGCCATCAAAACACGACCAGATACCATGGAAAACATGCTCAACTAGCTAAAACTTCATTAATCATCGTTTAGGCACACGAAAACATCAACAATCCACAATAAAATCGCAGCTTAAGCATTAAAAATTTAGGATACCAATACTAAGACTTTTATTCATGCTAAAACTAAACTAGATTCTAGAAAAGCTGTAAAACCTTTGGGTTGCCTCCCAAGAAGCGCTTGTTTAACGTCACTTAGCTTGACGTACCTGGCTTACCTTATGGAGGTTCATGAATGAAGGTTGACCTCTTTCCTACAACCTGAAAACATGCATTACATAACCTTTGTAGAATAGAGGGAGAGTTAGCGATTCTGTTACCACACAAGGGTGAACCACCCTTACTCCGTTCTTGCTCATCCCCATTGTTCTTGGGTCTTTTCGTGTGGCGCCTCCTTGCTCTCTTCATCCTTCTCCTCATCTTTTTCATGGCTCTCGGGTCCGGCTTGACTTCCTTCTTGATTAGACCAAGTGAAAGCGCTTCTTCCTTGTTCTCCATGTCTTGATCCGGCCAATCTTCATACGGATCCGGGTTCAATATTTCCTGCACATAATCATCAATTAGCTCATCGGTAGTGTCAAGAAAATATAAAGTATCATCAAAGTCAAGAGAGTGTCTCATGGCTTCGGCGAGGCGGTATGTAAGCTTGTCTTCTCCCACTCGCAATGTGAGCTCCCCACAATCCATGTCAATCAAAGCCTTAGAAGTGCGCAAGAACGGCCTTCCAAGGATCAATGGAACCTCGACATCCTCATCGATATCCAACACCACGAAGTCAACAGGAAATATGTATTTGTCGACTTTTACTAAAACGTCTTCCACAATTCCCCTCGGATGCCTCACCAATTGGTCCGCGAGTTGAAGTGTCATTCGAGTGGGTCTTGGCTCGCCCAGGCCTAGCTTTTGGAAGAACGTGTAGGGCATGACATTGATACTTGCCCCCGAGTCGGCTAATGCCATCTCTTCACCCATGTTGCCAATGTTACATGGTATTATGAAACTCCCGGGATCTTTTCTCTTGCTTGGCATGTTCTTTTGCAATACGGCCGAGCAATTGGCATCAAAGATTACAGATGCACTTTCCTCCAATTTCCTCTTGTTGGTCAAGAGGTCCTTCAAGAACTTCGCGTACTTAGGCATTTGGGCCAATGCTTCCGCGAATGGTATGTTGATGTGCAACTGTTTGAAAATTCCCAGAAATTTCTTGTATTGTTCGTTCTCTTGGTCATTCTTCAATCGTGAAGGATAGGGGATCCTTGGCTTGTAGGGTGGGGATGCCACTTCTTTTTCCTTTGTCGCTCCTTTCTCTATCTCCACGACCTCGGGTGTCTCTTGGGTCTTCTCTAGAGGGAGATTTCTCTCGACCTCTTTTCCACTCCTCAAGGTGATTGCCTTCAATTGCTCTCTTGGATTGGTCTCCGTGTTACTAGGTAAACTACCTTGAGGTCTTTCCGCCAAGGTCTTCACAATTTGCCCCACTTGATTCTCCAAATTGTGTAGGGAGGCGGTGTGATTGCGAAGTGTAGCTTCCACCGATTGGAACCTAGCATCCGATGAAGCAACAAACCTTGTGAGGGCTTTCTCAAGATCGGACATCTTCCCTTCTAGCCTGGTCACTCGGCTTTCCAAGTTCGGTGCTTGTTGTCCGTGAAATCCCGGTGGTGTGTTGTTCTTTTGTTGTGACTACCCTTGATTGCTCCATGAGAAATTTGGATGGTTCTTCCACCCCGGGTTGTAGGTACCACTATACGGGTTGCCTTGGCCTTGTCCTCTATAAGCATTACCCACAAAATCGGCCTGTTCCACCGTACTAGTGCCTCCAATAGCGATCGGACAATCACTCGAAGCGTGACCTCCCCCACAATAGTTACAGGTAGTAACGGCCGCAACTCTTGGTGAAGTTAGAACATCCAACTTCTTACTTAGTGATTCCACTTGTGCCGCCAAAGCTGTAACTGTATCAACCTCATGAATTTCGGCCACCTTCTTTCGGTCCCTTGTGTTCTATTGATAGCTATTCATAGCCATCTCTTCTATAAGGTGCCGGGCTTCACCGGGAGTCTTGCTTCCTAGAGTCCCTCCTGCCGCCGCGTCTACTAGTTTCTTGGTGCTTGGATTCAACCAGTTGTAGAAGGTGTGGATGATCATCCACTAGGGGAATCCATGTTGCGGGCACTTCCGAAGGAGCTCTTTGAACCTATCCCATGTCTCGAATAGAGACTCCAATTCCATTTGCATGAAGGATGAGATCTCATTCCGGAGCCTCGCTGATTTTCCCGGAGGAAATACCTAGCCAAGAACGCCTCGGCCATCTCCTCCCATGTAGTAATAGATGCTCTCGGTAATGAATGTAGCCAATGTCGTGCTTTTCCCTTCAATGAAAATGGGAAGGCTCTCAACTTGATTGCGTCGTCCGTTACTCCATTGATCTTCAACATGTCGCACACTTCAAGAAAGTTCTCAAGATGGTTGTTGGGATCTTCATCGGCCTACCCATTAAATTGTGCGGATTGTTGCAACATTTGAATAAACGACGGCTTCAACTCAAAGTTGTTCGCGGTGATTAGGGGCCTCACAATGCTTGATTGGGTCCCCATTATCGCGGTTCTAGCAAAATCGGACAACGTCCTTTGTTGTTCGTTTTGTTCTGCCATTGCTTCTGACCCTTCTGAATCTATGCTGGCTTGCTTGGACTGTTCTTCCACAGGCTCTTTCCCTTTACGATGCGTTCTTCTTCCAATATCCGAGTCTCCTTCAATAAGAATTGAAGGGTTCCCGCTAGTCATAACCTGAAGCCAACACAAAGAAAAGAAAAAATAAGAACAATGATATATAAAGAAAGTGTGAAATAGACAACGAAGTGAATAACTAAAATAACAAAAACAAGTATTAGAAATACGCCTATTCCCCGGCAACAGCGCCAAAAACTTGACAAGACCCCTTGCATGTATCCCGCAAGTGCACGGGCTTGTCGAAGTAATAAAATTACCCTGGTGAGTGGGTAGTCGAATCCACAGGGAATAGAGATTTAAAACACAAGAATTCGCTATTTAGTTATGCGGTGTACGAAAAGTAATAATTGGAGTGATGAGTGAATTTATGGAAGCAATTAGAATAAAATACAAGAAAGTAAATAGAGAGATGAAAGACAAGAGAAAAGCAAGTAAGAGTTAAAAGAGAAAGACTAGCAATGGATGAGATAGGGTATCCGGACAAGCTATCTCTAGGACTTATGCTTCTAGTGCATGACTATGCTATTATACTTTCTATTGATGTTAATTGAGTCGAGGATATCCTTAAACTCACGGTCCCAAAACTTAAGGTCAACCGTGACTAACCCCAACATTATGTCCCAGTATTAGGATTCACTACGACCCTTGACTCTTGTTGACCTGTCAACTAAGCCCCAGGGGAGTCTATCTTCCTAACCCTAACACTACATGGGATTGCTTTAAGCTCTACGGATTCCTAGTGATAAAACCTGTTCCTCTATGTAGTTCTAACCCTTTGGTCCAGGTGGAAGAACCCTAGTCTAGATTGAGCCCTGACACTCTATCTTGACCGCTAATTAACCAAGGAAACGGAGGTAGGGAGAAATCACACCGGAAGGGAAATGGATACATCGCTACCTCACAACTCTCCCTCTCAACCCTCTTCAATCTTAAGGAGTCTAACCCTATAGGAGTTGTCACACCTCCAAAGGATAACCTAGATTGCTCTCAACCTTAGTGTCACGGCTAAGGGAAAAACAATAGCACAAGATAATTAAAATTGAAACTCGATTTATTCATCAATAATGGAAAAACACAATAGCAATGTCATAGAAACATAATAATCCTAGGGTTTTACAAGTCCGAATACCCACGAGGGTTTTAGCTCCTCATGGAGCTATACATGTTCATCAAAATATAAAAGAAAGAATAAAGTAAAAACATTGATGAAAACCCCCTCGCGTATGGTGTGGCCGTGGTCTTGTGCGGCCGTCGAACGTCGATGTCGATGCCGATGACGCGCTCCAATCCTCCACAAAGTCCTCTCCGAAACCCTAGCCGCACTCTCCAGAAGTTGGGGAGAAAGATAGGTCAAAAGATACTTTAAAAAGTCTCCAAATCGGGCTTTTAATAGGCTGAGTGCGGCTTTAAATTTGGACTTATCGGGACTTCACACGGCCATGTGGAATTAACACACGGGCGTGTGAAGTTTCTGTCTGCTGAAAAATTAATTCACACGACCGTGTGTTAATTCCACACGCCCGTGTGAATTCTCTGGAATTCTGAAATTCGGCCGAAAGTGAACAGTAGGTTGCTACAGTACTTGCCGAAAACGCTTCCGAATCCGTCGTTCTTCATCGAGGTCATTGAATTGGGCACACAATCAATGGTAGATCGTGCCGATTGCTTCAAGTCTCCTTCTTAGCGAAGTTCTCCTAAGCAACACGAGTTTAGACTTATTGTGAATGTGACTGCCTTTGTGCCCCTCCATAGGAGGTTGGCACACACTCACAAGTCTAAGCTTATGCCTTGTTCCTTGCTTGGTCTGAAAAACCTCCCCAACAACGGCGAACACGATCTAACTTTGTTCTTCTTTTCCAACTTGGCTCCACAAACCTATAATGCATAAGAATACACAAATGCACACTATTTAGTGATAAAATTTGATAAAATGTATGTTTATTGTAAGATAATAAAGCTTCGCGTTACTATAACACAATATCCGTAAGCTAGCCCATAAATCTCTTTGTTTGCATCTTACTGGTGCTACAGTATCCGCAAGTGTGCCCGTAAGCTTTCCCAAAAGCCTTTTGGGTTGGGTGTTACACCCATAATATCGTCAGTAACAGTGCCCTATAATAGTGATTTGGTACAGTACCATGAATAATACACTGCTTTAGTACTTGCCCTATAATAACACCCGTAAACCTGACTGTAATTTACTCCAAAAACCGTCTTTTTTCCAAAATTGGCTCAAATTGCTCAAACTTGTTTCTCTTGATCTAGATACCCTCATTCTAGCATGAATACAAAATAGAAGCAAATTAAGAGTACCAAATCCAATCATATATTCAATAATTATATACAAAGTGCTATAAATAATAATAATAATAATAATAATAATAATAATAATAATAATCAAATGCATTCATTCAAGCATTTATCAATACAGCTCCTATTGCATCACCCCGCACTATGTTTATTAACCTAAAAAAAAAAAAAAGCATTTATAATGAATATCATTAGATGTTACATAAGAGAGAAATCCCAGTATTTTAATTAAAAAAAAGCAGATTTTTTTATTAATATCAGTTATATATCCTTCTCTTTTTAATAAAAAAAATCCATTGTTTTTTTCAATAAAATTAATTCTATATCAAAATATCTAGCGGTAAGCATTATTTAAAAGAGATTTATATAAAAATAAGAAATTTCCATATATTTCAACAGTTAATAAATACAAATTTCTTTGGTGACAACCAAAATGAAATGAAGAAAAGAAATTATCAGATATCTTTGAAAAGTGAAAGGGTGGTATTAATTCCCTATTTTTCAGGCACGAGAAAGAATTACAATACCCTACAAATTAAGTTTTTTTTTCCCAAAATAAATCCAAAAAAGGTCAAAACTAAAATGACAACTTTTTTCTTTTTAATATCAACCAAAAAAAAGAAATTTAATCTTTTCTTTTTATTATAAATATACAGATATATGCATATATATACACTTATACATATCCTTATTCCATTTTATTTTTCTCTATTGTTTTAATAGCAATTTCTTGCCAACTTCTCTACCTTTTTCACCATGCACACAACCATTCCTATTCAAAGTTGATAGAACTGCATGCATGCATATACATGCAAAACTTTTACAACGTGTCAAATTATTACTTCCAAATTCCAATTACATTACTTTTTGAACTTCCTATACCAACACCTATATGTTATTAATTAAGATTAACTCTAATTATATATATTACACTAGGCACTACAAGCACCCCAACTAATACAACATTACATAATTTCCATTCTACAAAAACATGCTTCCCTCGTTAACTTCCTTTACTTATTGAAGTTATATTAGTTTATTCTTAGATGATGAAAGCATTAAATTATGAGATTTATAGAGATTAAATTAATTATTAAGCCACCACTCATCCCCACTAGGTGGTGGATTAAGAGCCTTGCAATGAAACTATATATATATATATATATATATATATATATATATATATATTTGTCTTCTTTTCTACGAAAGTACATGTATTTCATTTTATGTAACTTTTTTATAATTTAATCACAACTTGCTAGAAAGCTTTTAGTTAATTAGGCATGCCATGAAAGCCTAATGCTTGTTGATTTCACTATCTTATAGGGAGGTCCCCATTTTAATTAAAGTTTCAATCTATGATTTGTTAATTAAGGCTATATATATAGAGTCTAATAAAATATGAGAAAGTTTTGGAGATTTACTTAAATATTTTATTTTTCCTTATTCACTGATCATCTCATCACAATATCTACCAATAGCTTTTAAAAGGCATCTGCAGCAAAAGACATGCTTATTTATTAGTTATTGATGAATATGTTCTTAATAATTTACCATATGGTAGAAAGGAATTAATACCAAATTTATTTATGCTTAAATAACATGCAAGTGTTCAATCATGCAGTGATTATCCAATGAATTTAATATGTAATTTTAGGCAACATATAATGAAAAAAGATTGAAGGATAAATTATTGAAGTGTGACCAAGAATGATATTTTTATTATTATAAAGAGTATGCTTTGCACCTTTCAAACTTTAGTATTTTATTATCAAAGAAACCTTATAAAAATGCCCAAATGAAAAAGCATGCTCCCTATCATTATAATAGACCCCATCACACATTATAATACTGAATAACTACTCTTTCTATGTCTCTGCAACATTGATGAATGCTGCAATTGCTTGGTTTTCCCAATCCTTTTTTTTTTTTGGGTAATTGATCTAATGCCAAAATTCTGCATTTTTAATAGATATAAAATAAAGAGGTACTCCATATTTTATTGTTTCCCATTTGTCTTCCAAGGTGTCCCCATTTAAACTTATTTAATACTTGGCATTTATTTAGTGATGTAGGCATAGCATACACCATGTTAAAATATTGGTCTAGTAACATATAATATAATTTTCTTTTTTCAAATTGAGTATTCAGAAAGCAGGCTTCATGTGATCATGAGTTCCATTAAAATAAGGAAAATAAATACATAAAGAAAGAACTAAGAAAAAGTAAACACAAATCAAAACTTAACTCTCTTTGCAAACAATTTTTAGTCAATAACAATAATAGAAAAAAATTGCACCTATGAACCTAAATATTATCACAAGGAAAATATCATCACATGGAACTTCAATATTGAGTCTTTGTCAAATTTATTAGAGAATTACGTTCTCATTATCATAAGAAAGTCTAATATGCGTTGGATTTGACAACAGTATATATACATAAATTTTGTTTAATAATCATAAATAATAAAATTAACGTTTATTTTCACATAACCTTATGGAGTTAAGTAAAATTGATTCCGTTTTATGGCATATATAGTATTCTACTCTAACTTAGGTATTGCATTTCACACAAGAACAATTAGTGTAAAATACTATTTGTTTTCATTGGTGTTTTTTTTATCTTTTTTTTTTTTTTTTCTGAGGTTGAACTTATGAAATAAAACTTTTGAGAACATATCTAAACAAGTATGCTATTTCGGAAAGTGCTCATCTTATTTTCCAAAAAGCTAAAAATAGATTTTTTTTTTTGGTTGATGTTGTAAAAACACTATAGCACTTGATAAAAAACACTAAAAAAATAACACAACTTAAACAGCTATTTTTATAAACCAATTCAAACAAGCTTTTAACACTCCTTGGATAAACCAAAATATTATTAAACAATATACTCTAAACAGATCTATTTTTTATTAATTGATTAATAACAGTTTAGTATTAATGGTCTAAATTAAACTAATTTAGATTGAGGAGACTAAAAACAAAATATTTTATATAAACAAGGCGAGTAATAGCAATTTTTCCAAAAAAAAAACACTAAAACAATGGGAAGTTCAAACTTCAAAGCACAAGCCTAGAATAAAAAATTAATAGAAAGTCATGAAGAAGCTTCATTCATTCAGTACTACTCCATAAGAACAGAAAGAGAGAGAGAGAGAGAGAGAGAGAGAGAGATAAAGAGAAAGAGCAAGCCCATGCTACCATCCATGTCATACCGCTTGCTTTTATATACAGCTCTACACGCTTTCCACCGCCCTCTCCACTCGCCCTCTCTATTCCTCTCATCATCATCATCATCACCATCATCTTCATCTTCATCTTCATCTTCATCTTCATCTTTACAGATGAACAATAACTCCTTAGCTTCTTTTGTGGGGCTCTCTTCTCTTTAATCTTCAACTCAACTCCCTCTCTCTCTCTCCTTCTCTGTCTGTCTGTCTGTCTGTATATATATATATATATATACATATATATATGTGCAAACAGATGCATGCTTATTTTTACTCTCTTTTCATTGAAGCAAAGAACAGTAGTCTTTTTTCTCTTAAAGAAATCCTTCAATCTGAAGCAACAGTAGCAATAGATCCCAGTTGGCTTGAATCTATTGTTTAAGCCTTCAAGGTCATAAAAGTTTGTAGCTTTCGTAGCTTCACTTGTCTCTTGCGAGAGAGATAAAGAAAGAAAGAAAAAAAAAAAATCTCATCTTTGAATTGAAAGCTGGCGAGCAAGTGGTGGGAAAGAGCCGCCGATACGCCGGCGATGGCCGGAGTTAACCCCAGCTCCTCGGCTTACATCCATCAGCCACCTTCCGACCAAGACAAGAGCCCACCAAAAGAAGTAACCACTGCTGTTGATGAGCCGCCGTCTACGTCCTCAGCCTCAGCTCGGCGGCCGCGTGGCCGCCCGTCGGGATCCAAGAACAAGCCAAAGCCGCCGATCATCGTCACCAGGGACAACCCCAGCGCGCTTCGCTCTCACGTGCTGGAAGTCTCGAGCGGCGCCGACGTGGTCGAGAGCCTGTCGGAGTATGCCCGCCGACGTGGGCGTGGTGTCTGTGTGTTGTCCGGTGGCGGGGCAGTCGTCAATGTAGGTCTCCGGCAGCCTGGAGCTTCTCCGCCGGGGAGTGTTGTAGCAACATTGAGAGGGAGGTTTGAGATACTCTCGTTGACCGGAACTGTGTTGCCGCCGCCGGCTCCACCAGGAGCTGGTGGCTTAACTGTTTTTCTGGCCGGCGGGCAAGGGCAAGTAGTGGGTGGGAGTGTGGTGGCGCCACTGGTGGCGGCGGGGCCGGTGGTGTTGATGGTGGCGTCGTTCGGCAACGCTGTTTATGAGCGGTTACCTCTGGAAGGCGACGAAGATGGAACGGTGCAACAGCAGCTGCCGGACGCCTCGCAGTCTTCAAGTGTCACCGGCGGTGAGGGCGGTGCTGCTCCTTTTCATGGTTTGGGTGGTGGTTTTCAGTTCCCCGGCGATGTAGGTGGGTGGGTTGGTGGTGCTAGAGCACCATTTTAATTAATTAACCCAATAAAAACCTAGGCTTTAATTTTTATTGCGTATTAATTTAGTTTGTTGTTATTGTTTTTCTCTCTCTTTGTTAATTTGAAGATTTTGCATGCACATTTTCAAGTGATCAAAGTTTTATTTTTATTTATTTATTTGGTGATGGCTGCATTTCTTTGAAAAAAAATGATAAAATAAGAATGAAAAAAATAGTATATATATATGTTATTGGAAGTTGAAAGGCCTCCTCCTGGTTTTGAGATTGAAAGGGATGGATGGGAGAAAAGAGTCGGAAGATGGAGATAAGTACTGGAAGTCTGAGCAATGCTTTGAAAATGTGTCATTTACTTTGCTGACTAAATGAAATGAAATGAAATAGCAGTAAATGAAGACTGAGCATACAAGATGCTGCTCAGTAACCTGCAGGATTCTCATCGCCAGCTGATTTCTTCTTTTCCCAATTTTCTCTATGTTGTTTTTATATTATTATATATATATATATATATATATATATATATATATATATATTTCTAATTGATTATCTTTAGGACATGGGAGTAATAATGGATTTGGTTTAGTTGAGACCAACTGCACCATAATAAACAGTAGGTTTGAAAACCCATATGCTACCAATTGAATTGTACCAAGTCGCCTCTTTAGACTATCAATCAATCTATCATCTTTGACAGATCAAAAAACACAAAAAAGAAGAAGAAGAAGAGTTTCTTCTTCTTCTTCTTCATCTTGATCATCAAAAATGAATTATGGAAGGAGATAGAAATAGTTAATATATCCTACTAATTTACATTGAAACACCAGAGAAATTAAATAAATTGATGAAAACCAAGGAAAAAAACTAGAACTGATCATGAGAAGAAACAACAACAGCAGAAGGATTATTATCAACAGAAACAGATGATCTTTTGATGAACTCCAAGCAATCAGCAATGGCTTCTGCATAGAAAGAGTTTGAACGGCTGCAATGCCTTTGCTTACAATTGTTACCAGCAAAGCTTGAACGTTGTTGTTGTTGTTGTTGTTGATCTTCAAACACAAGGCCACGTCTGCTCATGCTTCTCTCACATGAACTGTTACTGTTATTACAGCTTCTAAAACCTCTTTTCAGTGGCTTCAAACAACCAGCCAAGAGATGGAGGATGCTCATCAGACGAACACGTAGCCTGTGAACGGAGCACCGGTGAGTGTTTAGCCGGAAACCTCTCATTCGCCGCCACCTCCGGCCAAGTCTGATGTAGTTCAAATGAGCCATCACTTATCTTAGAATTAAGGTTGGTTTTCTTCAGGAGAAGTATTAATGAAGAAGAAGAAGAAGAGCAAATTTGAACCAACTCTTGGCTTTGAGAGAAATATTTGATTAGGGAGAGACATAAGATAATCAAACTTTGATTTAATAAGGGTGGCAACATGACATCAGGGGGGATGTTAGTCTAAATTACTAGTCTAAATTAATAAAGATTACCTTTGTCCCTTATTCTCAACTTTGGCGCGGGGTGAATTAATAAAATATATAAATAATTAATAATTTATATTATTGAAGAAATAGAGATTTCTCAATGCTCATTATATAACACAAAAATATTAAAAAGAAGGTAAGAGTTGAATTTTTTTTTTTTTTTTGACAGTATTGTTTTTTACTATTTATCAAAAAAAAAAAAAAATAGAGATGTATCTTAAAAAATAAAATAGTTTGCATATAAAATAGAGGATATTTTGAATATAGTTTGTTTCGTTATTCATATTATGTATTTTTGGACTACAACATTCATTTATTTATTTATTTTGTGAAGCTTAGAATCTCTAATTTGTTTGCACCGTCTTTCTGATTCTTAATTTTTTTTAATCAGAGAAGATAAACAGAAGAACAAACTTTAGAGTAAATTAATACATACCTTTATATTATATTACTTTTTTAGGATAGAATAATTTCAAATGTATAAGTGATGTCGGTTTAGAAAATTAAATAAATGTGATTTTGATGTGCTTTTTTATTTGTTTTATTCATTGTATTAGTATTACGACTTGCTTATATATATGATATTTGCTTTGATTTAAGCACTACCAACAATATTAGATAGGAAAAAGGATGATAAATTTGTCATTCTTTGATTAGGTGTCAATATTGACCAAGTATATATTATGCCATCATTGTTATAGGTGCCTGAGGAATTGTTTATTTTTATCACAAGCTAATTGACGTCCCTTTCTTTATTAGATTATGAAAGAAGCAAGAGAATAATTGAGTGGTTTAGATTAATAAATTACCAACAAGGACAAAGGTCGGCCAAAAAAGACCAAATAAAGAAGCAAAAAAGTTATGTAATTAATCAAGTTCCTCATCAACACATAAAACACAAGCTATTAATCTTTTCGTATTGTAGGCATAGCGGCGAAGATGGAGGCCACACACATGCTCACCATTAGTGCTACGTGTGAATCAATCATATTTGAAAAAGTTAAACCGGAAAAAAAAAACCTTATTTATTACTATAAACATTTATAAATATTTATGTTTAGCACAGTAGTATCTATGGTACCCTCATTTGGGTAAAATGTGAGTTCGATTTTTCTAACCACACTATTTAGTTTCATGAAGATGATAATGCGTGGTAGATTTTCTGATCAGCTCTAATTATAGATTTGATCAATATTGAAGTCCACTGTCCTGTGTCAAAAAAATAAATAAAATAAAATAAAATAAAATAAAATAAAATAAAATAAAATACTTGTGCTTACAAATCCCACTTCCCAAAATACTTTTGTGATTCTTGTATGACATGGTATTTCTAATTGGAATTGTCTTCAATTTGCAAGGCTAAACACTAATGTTGAGTGATAACATCATCGAATAAATACATTAATAAGACAGGGGAAGTATTTAAAGTTTGTGCTCCCCGACAAGTTATTGTCTGGATTCTCTTCTTGCAAATTGATTAATATAAAGATTGTTTGTTTCCTTTAGTTGTATATAATTTTGTCTTAAACTTCTCCATTCATCTCCTCTCATTAATCACATCTTATTTGAAACATAGAGATTTTGACACTAAGTGACAATGAGTTTAATTAATGACTCTTGTCAATGTCTCCTTGTTGGAATGTTGTTTTATTGTCTCTCTAATATGGAACACATAGGGCCATCTTACCATCCTTCCTTCTCCTTTGCCATTATGTTTAGATTGAATGGAATTCCACATGCCATGATATATATATATATATATATATATATATATATATATATATATAAAGCTAAAGGATAAGATTGAAGGCTTGGAACATATATTGTGATTAAGTTGGACTTTAATTCTTTGTTAATTCAATCAAACTATATAAAGATGAGGTATCACTAATGTTGTATTAGTGCAACTCCTCTCCAAGTTATATCACAAATGCGCCAATATTATTGTAGTTGAGGTAATGGTATGTCAAGTTATACAACTAAATGGAAATCACACATAGCAAACATAAAACTAATGTCTTGTAAAATTACTTTGAATGAATAGTTAATATGTGAAGGTAATAATAAAAAGTGTTTTTTTGTTTCGGTTATAAGTGATAGGAATAAAGATTTGGTTTGGAATGGACCATGGGTTAAAGGCATCCAAGAATAGAATTGAAGGGGAATAAAGTAATTTTGTAAGGAAGATTAAAAAGTTTATATGTGTGGTTGCCTGGATACAACAGTAAAGTTATAAGAGATTGACCTTGAGATTGTAGATCTTGGAACTCAGAGGTTGAACAAAAGGGATTGGAGGCTCTTCCTCTTTAGGATGTCAAGACTTATTTACAATGTGAGAAATATTCCTCACAAACACTCCGATGGCTAAGTCAGTGAAGAATAAATGTTAGTCTCCCTTTGATGTCTCTACCGAAAAGCCTCCTCTTAGTTTAGATGAGGGAGGCTATTTATAAATGTAGGGTTAACAGTTACATAACAAGAAAATGCTTTACGTATTTGAGATCATAGGTGTGATGTGAGATAGTGGAGTATTACGTGGTTTAATGGAAGTTTGATTCGGTCTACATCAATTGCTTCCCACTTCTATCTTTAGGGTTAGAATCCTAAAGATGGAGGTAGGTTTTTATCTGCTTCAAACTTTAAAACTTCCTTTAATCCTATCATGATAATAATATTTAAATTTACCCACTGAAAAGATACAACTAATATATTTAAATTTACCCCTATCTGGATAATATGGTTGGATAAAGTTCTAATATGCTTGAATTTATCTCTATCAAATAAAATATAGTTGGATAAAGATTTATCTTTTTTTTGTTGTTGAGTTTAATTTGAACTCTTATCTTTTTACCTCTATATAAGGAAGTCTCCGCTCTACTTTCTAAATCACACGACTCAGAAGCTTTTTTCGTTGGAGTTAAAGATTTTTTGGCATCGTTTGCATAGCTGAGTTAAAGTATTTTTCGGCATCCTTTCCGTGGCATTAAAGATTTTTGGCAAGTCACTTTGTATCTCTGAAGTTTGAAGGAAAATTAATTTTTGATTAATTAATTATTTTTTATTTCCGGCATCCTTCCGCATCCTAAAGATTTTTTTTAATTTTTTAATTTTTTTAATTAATTAATTTTTTTTAGCTTTACCTTATCATGGCTCGATTAAAGCAAACCAGTAGACCTGCTACAACCTTTGGGCCTTAATCTCACTTCGTGATAGGTGCCTATCTTCCTACCTCTCTTAATTAGGGTGGCGTTTAAAGTTTCAGAGCTAATTATTCCATTCTTTCCGACTGGAGGATTAGTCTTCCTGTTGATCCTGGTTGTCCTATTTGTTTCACCCCTAGTATGTCATTTGCCATTAATGAGGCATTGCTTGATATGGGCATTTGCTTTCCTATGCCCTCCTTCATCATGGAATTCTTGAAGCTTAACAAGCTATATCCTGCTCAACTTCATCCAAATTCCTGAAGGTTTCTTATAAGCTTTCACATTTTCTGCTTTATAATTGGGCTTAGGGTCTCAGTCGACCTTTTTCATCTTTTTTTTTTGAGCTTCAACCCTGTAAAGATAAGTCTAGTCGTTATGTCCTCCATGAGACTTGACACACCTCTTGCGTGCTTGTACCACAAGTGCACGAGTGTCGAAGTAATAAAGTACCCAATGGAAATATTAGTAGTAACTATTTGTTGGTTATCTAGTCGGAATCAAGCAATATGGTGAAATGATCAATCGCAAGAATATGAATGTCTCAAGCAATCAAGGAAGAGTAAGAGTAAAGGAAGTCTCAATCAATAAAGATGAGGTACCCGGGCAATGCTCCCCCTAGGATCTAGCATGAAGTGCAAAACTTACAAGTGTTTCTAAACCGAGTTAAATGAGTCATGGAAATCCAAGAATAATTGGTCTTTGCCTCAAGGCCATCGATACTAGTCCCCTACGAGATCTCGGTAGAGAAATTGCTCAATTTCAACACCTCACACCACATATGACAGCAATAGACTCTAGGGATTCATAAGAGTACACCCGATTCCTAAGGATAGACCTAACCCTATTTCTAGGTGAAAGACCCCTAACCACTTACAAGGTCCCAGCGGAGAAATCTCTCAATATCATGCCTCATATCAAAGGTGGTTGCATAAAGTCTAGGGAATACGGAGATAGGATGTACTAATCGGAAGGGAAAGGGGACACTCCACTATCTCATGACTCACCCTCTCAACCTTTTCCAATCTTGAGATTCTAATCCTAATGGAGACCTCTCTCTCACCAAGGCAAACAACTCATGCAAACCAATCAATCACATAGATTAATACTACAAGAAAGCAATGATAAAACAAGATTGGAACTCAATTAAACTCGGATTTAATAGAAAACACAAAGTAAATCAATACAAAGATAAGATCCTAGGCTTTACATGCCTAAATACCTACTAGGGTTTAACCCTCCATGGCAAGTTACAAAACAAATAATGTAATGTAAAGCAATGAAAACCATGGAATAAAATCCCCTTAAATTCGTGATGATGGCCTTGATGGGTCGTTCAACGTCTTGAAGGATTCTTCTTCGAAGCTAGGTCGCTAATGGATCCCTTGGTACTATGACGAAGAAAGAATCTATCAAAGTTGGTGAAGAACGGCCCTCAAATTCGCTAAAGACCTTTTCTCCAAACCTTAGCAGCTTTGCTCTTTAAACGCTATAAAAAAATCTTTAAAGAATAGGGCAAAAGGGCTATTTATAGTCAAAACCCCGTGTTTGTCACTTGCCTCCACTCGACCATGTGAGTCTTCAAACACCCGTGTGGGCTGCAAAAATGCCCATGCGACCGTGTGAAATTTTCACGAGGTCGCGTGAACTGTGTTTTTGATACAGTACTGCTACAGTATTCTTTGCTACAGTCTCTTCATAAACACGGTTCATACACTCTTCTCTTGAAGCCACATGGTCTGACACACGTCCACGTGGTAGGTTATGAGGCTTATCATCGTCAAATCATCATTAGGAAGGTTCTTGCAATCTTCACACAAGTAGGGATATGGGAGTGTGACTGCTTTTGTGCCCTTCCAAATCAAAGTCTAGCTTGAATTTTCTTGGAAGTTGGCACACACCCCTATGTGTATGAACTCCTCTTGCGTCTTGATCTTTATGTTACACAAAAACTCCCACACGGTGTCTTAAGAACCTATCTTTGCTTCCTTTTCTTCTCTCACGGCCTTCACAACCTAATTGCACAAAAGAACACTAAATGCAATTTATAAGACATAAACCATGATAAAAATGATGCTCAATGCATGTAAAATACATAAAAAAATATGTCTACTCAAGCACTTATCAGGACTTCTGCTTTTCTTATTGATGATCTCCTTCCTATAAAGAATTATGAAGACAAATGGGTTCCTGTTTACCCCCCAAAAGGTGCTTGGAAAGGTCTTTACCAATGGTGTTGGAATAGAAATGGGGTTTCAAGAAAACCTTATGCCCCACTTAGAGAGAAATTTACTCCTGAGATTCATGTCATTAAGCGTTCATACCATAATATTAGTACACTCATGACCCCTTCTAACTTAAGAGCATCAGGGTGGGGTATTCTCGCACCTTCACCTTCATTGTCCTCTTATTCTTCTTCCTATCTTTCATCCTCTCATGCTGATGCTACAGGCAAAGAGATTAATTCGAGCCATGGTGACTCTTTTTTTTTAAAGGAATATATTTGACTATGTCCTTCAGCAGATGTTTTCATGCCCCCTTTTTTTTTAGCAGATATGGTATCCAAAAACTCTGTATTTGTTGCTCTCCAAACGGGTCAACAAAAGTGTGTTGGAGATAATGAGACTTCAAAACTTTCTCAACCTAGATCTTCTCAGATTCTTACTTTAGGTGCATCTCCTCCTCCAAAAAGATTGAAGTCTCCTCCGTCCAAAGGTGCTAACCTTGTCAATTCTGAAGTTGTTAAGGCTTCCTCCTGGGGTTTTAACCCTAATCTTGATGCTCCCCAAGGTTTGAACCTTGATTCTTTCAAGGGTTCTAACCTTGACACCTGAAAGGGTTCTAACCATTCAAATTAAGCTAGCTATGACGCTTCAAAGGATTCTACCCCTTTATTATCGTCTGAAAACCTTGTGGTTTCACATCGTGAAAGAAGGGAACTACATTCTAAGTCTCTTTTAGGTGTTAATTCCACCTTTCTGTCCATGGAACCACCTCAGGCGATTCACCGGGTATATAAGGATCATGCTAAACTTAAGAGTACTCTCAAAGGGAGCCTTTTAGTTTTTATCTTGGTTTAGTTGATACAAATAGTATTACTCGACCTAGGGTGGCTTCTAGATTAATGTATTCTTCTATTCTTCCATAAGATGAGGAATCTTACTTTACCAGTATGTCAGAGAATATAGATATTGCTGAACGTATTCTGGTTGAGGTATTTATCTCTTTTGTTTTACCTTTTCATTAAGGATAATTTAATTTTGACATCTTTTTCTTTATTGATGATAGGTTGGTCAGCTTTTTTCTTTGGCATTTGGGTTGATGAGATCATTGAATCAATGCTTAGAAGATTTAAATATTCATCAAAAGAAGTTGTAGTTGACTATTGAGGACCTTCGAAAACACAACAAGGAGATTATAGACCACCTTCAAACTTCAGAGGCGGAACTCACTAGTTTGATAGGGTATACATCCAAGTGTTTCACCTTGAATGATGAGAATAAGAGACTCGGAGATAAGGTTTCATCCTTATGTTCGACTATTACTTTTCTTGAGAAAGATTTAGCTTTGGAACGATAGGATACTTATGCATTGAAGGATGAGATATCTTCTCTTTATCAAACGTTAGATGTTGAGCGATAATCTATCCGCACTACTACTGTCTGAGAATATATTGAGTCTTTGAATTGTTATAAAAGGAAATGTACTGCTGGTGTTACCTTCAATTAGACTGACTTTTATCTTGCTCTGGAGCTTCTTGAGAAGGAACATGGTTGTGCCTATCCCGGAGTAGTCTTTTCAAAGACTAGCTCCGTTGTTGAACCTTTACCTTGGAGGAGTTTTGATCCCATTGAGGAGGATGTTACTACCTCTTTAAATTTTGGCCTTCACAATGACTTATATGATCTTATTGGCCCTTGGGAGTTTTTTGGGAAGAATGGTGTCTACTCCGAAGTCATGATAATGAGATCTCAGCTTTGCAAGGTTTGGATGAGGAACAAATTTCTGATGAGATGCCTTCCCTTGTATGTAATTATAATTTTTTTTTGTAAACTTTCAATAATGGTGATTATTTATATATTCCTTATTTAGAGCTTAATGATGAGATGTAAACTTTCAACAAAAGTGATTATTTATATATTCCTTATTTAGAGCTTAATATTTTGTTGTTAATTCAACTTGCTATTGGCTTGGTATTATATGTGTGGAAAATATTTATTATAGACCTCCTTTTGTAGGAATATCTTGACTTTTCTTGCTCATGAAATCTTTGGCGTTATCTCTTTCGACATATAGACCACACAACAGGCTCTTAACATGTGAGATTTCATTCCCTGTAAAATGAAGGTTTAAGGTATGAACCTTTCATCACTTCCTTTATAGAAGATCAGGATTTTAAGATGTGTACTTTCATTCAACCGTAGAATGAAAGTTTAAACTGCGAACCATTCATCTCTTCCCTCATAGAAGATCAGGTTCTTAAGATGTGTACTTTCATTCCCTGTAGAATGAAAGTTTAAAGTGCGACTGTTCATGTCTTCCATCATGGAAGATCAGGTTCTTAAGATATGGATCTTCATTACTTAAGATTTGAAGTGAGAACATGTCATACTTGTTCTTGAAGAACTTGTTGGCATGAAAAAGTAAAACACATGATAATTATGTGGAAATCCCCATTAAAGGGGAAAAGACCACGGGACCATAACTACGGTGCCATTTATTTCTATTGATTTATAACATACAATTTACAAAATGTACATGCTCTGAAGATAGAGCTTCAGATGATTGATGTTCCAAGTTTTTTGAATCGTTTTTCCTTTGAAGGAATCTAGCTTGCAGGTTGCTGGCCCAATCATTCTTCTTACCAGATAGGGTCCTTCCTAATTTGGGCCCAGCTTTCCCTTCTTCTATAAGAGTGTTTGTGATTGATGCTTTTCTTAGCACAAGATCACCTTTAACAATTGGTCGTTCTATCACCTTTGAGTTGTAGTAACGAGCCACCCTTTGTTGATAAGCTGCTAAACGTATACAACCTTGATCTTTTTTTTTCATCTAGGAGGTCTAAAGTATTATTAAGTGCTTATGAGTTGTCTTCTTCATGAAATTTGACCATTCTTGGAGAAGTTGCCCCAATTTCTATTTGGATCAAAGCTTCCATTCCACAGGTAAGGTTGAAAGGTGTTTCTCCTATTGAGACTTTACTGTTGTCCTATATGCCCAAAGGATTGATGGAAGCTCATTTGCCCATGCTCCTTTCACCTTGTCTAAATGCATTTTAGACCTTCTTCCAAGATAGTTCAATTACTTCTTTCTGCTTGTCAATTAGCTTGGGGGTATGCTACAAAAGTAAAGCTAAGTTGAATATGGAGCCTTTTACAAAAGTCCTTAAATGAGTCACAATCAAACTGCTTTCTTCTATCTGCGATTAATATTCTAGGAAGTCCAAATCGACAAATGATGTCTTTCCAAACCATACTTTCTATCTTTTTGCTCGTTATTGTTGCCAATGGCTATGCTTCTACCTATTTGATGAAATAATCAATTGCCACTATTAAGAATTTTCTTCCTCTAGTTACTTAGGGGAAAGGTCCCAAGAGATCTAATCTCCATTTAGCAAAAGGGGTTGGTTCAATATCACTTTTGAACATTAAGGTAGAAGCACTTTGGATAGGTACAAACCTTTGGCATTTAGCATCATCTGTCAGGGTAGGCCAATAAAATCCTACACGCAAGACTTTGGCTACTAAGGCTCTCGCTCCTACATGTTGTCCACATATTCCTTGATGGACTTCAGCTAATGCATGTTCTGCATCTTGTTTATGGAGGTACCTCAAAAGTGGCATGGGAAAACACTTCTTGTATAGCACATCATTTATCAGAGTGAAACAAGTTTCTCTCATCTTTAATTTTTTAGCTTCTAGTTTGTTTGAAGGCATCTCCCAATCTTTTAAGAATTTCTTAAAGGGTATTCTCCAATCGTTCCCATCTTCAATGTTTTCTATGTTCTTATCTTCAATACTTGGCCTTTGAAGTTCTTCAGGATGTACAATCCTTCCCTTTGTTTCCATTGATGAGGCTAATTTGGACAAAGAATCTGCATGACTATTTGAATTCCTATTAACTTGTAACAATTGGAATTCTTCAAACTCATGAGACAAGGCTTTAACCTTGCAAAGGTAGTGGCATATGATTGTTTCTTTTGCTTTATATTCTCCTTAAAAATGTTGAACCACCAATTGTGAATCACTATGTGCCATTAATCTTTTCACCTGTAGTTGCTTGACTAAGCTCATTCCTACTATGAGGGCTTCATACTCTGCAATGTTGTTTGAGCTTAAAAAGGCAAATCGAAATGAATACTCTAGTACATCTCCTTTAGGAGGGATCAGAACTACCCTAACTCCCCCCGATAAACTTGATGCTCTATCCACAAACATCTTCTATATGTATTCATCTGCTTTGTTTAGGTCATTTTCTCCCATGCATTCTACTATGAAATCAGCAAAAGCTTGACCTTTGATTACTTGTCTAGTTTCAAAGCAGATATCATACTCTCCTAGTTCAATCGCCCACTTTATAAGTCTTCCAGAATATTCTGGTCTCTATAATATTTGACATAAAGGTTGATCTGTTAAGACCACTATAGGATGAGCTTGAAAGTAGGGTTTTAATTTTCTAGAAGCCATCACAAGTGCTAATGCTAACTTTTCAACAAAAAGATATCTAGATTCTGTACCTTGAAGTACTTTGCTGGCCTAGTACACTGGTTTATTCACTTTTCTTTCCTTCCTCAATAAGACTGTACTTAAAGCCATTTTGCTAACTCCCAAATATACAAATAATGGCTCTTTAGGCTTAGGTCTAGTCAAAGGAGGTATCTGCTTCAAGTACACTTTCAGTTCTTCAAAGCCCTTATCACATTCTGGGCTCCATTCAAAACTCTTTCCACCTCTTAATGTCTTAAAGAAAGGAAGGCTTCTTTCAGCTTACTTGGAAAGGAACCTGTTTAGAGCTGCTATTCTTCTAGTTAATCTTTGTACCTTTTTCATAGATGATGGAGATCTCATCTCTAGTATGACTTGAACCTTCTCTGGGTTAGCTTCTATCCCTCTTTTAGTTATCATGTAACCAAGGAATTTTCCAGATTGAACTCCAAAAGTATATTTGTTGGGGTTATGCCTCATATCATATCTCCTTAATACGTCAAAGACTTGCTTGAGTTTTTCTACATAAGATTCACCTATCTTGCTCTTGATGATCATATCATCAATGTAAGATTCCATAGTGTCACCCAAAAGGTGTTTGAATACTTTGTTCACCAATCACCATTCTTTGATAGGTTCCTCCTGCATTTTTTAGTCCAAAAGGCATTACTTTGTAACAATATGTACATTTCTCAGTGATGAAAGTAGTCTTTTCTTTATTTGAGGGATTCATCTTTATCTGATGACATCCTAAGAACACATCCAAGAAGCTTAGAAACTCATAGCCTGAGGTCTCATCCACCAATTTGTCAATTCTTGGTAAAGGATATGAATATTTTAGGCAAGCTTTGTTAAGATTGGTGAAGTCTACACATACTCTCTATTTCCCATTTGATTTCTTCACCATTACAACATTGACAAGCCATTATGGGTATTGAACCTCTCAATGAAATCAACTTGAAGTAGTTTATGTATCTCTTCTTCTAGAGCATGTTGTTTTTAAGGTTCCATATTCCTTTTTTTTTTTTTTTTGCTTAATTGGCTTTATACTTGGGTCCACATTCAAGTGATGAGAAATTACCTCCAAACTAATGCCAGCCATATACGGTGGTGTCCACGCAAATATGTCCAGTTCTTTTTTGGACAAATAACCACTTCTATTTTTTACTTCTTTGGTCATTCCACTTCCTAAGTGACATTATTTGGATTGTCATCCTTTAACCTCATAGGTTCTACTTTTTCGACAGGCTTTGTCTTATCAGCTGAGTCTTCTGAGATTGCTAAGGTTTCATCTCTTAACAATTGTTTCCCTTTCATGGAAGATACATAATAGCTACGAGCTTTCTTTTGATCTTTTTTTACTTGCCCTATTCCTTATGAGGACGGAAACTTCATTAATAAATAGCTTGAAGAAAGCACAGCTCTTATGTCATTAAGCAAAGGCCTTCCTAGGATTGCATTGTAGGCTAGTAACATAAACTTGATTACCATAAAATTTGCCATTCTTGCAATGTGACGTGGTTCCTCACCGAGCATGATTGATAACTGGATTGATCTTATGATAGGGACTAATTCTCTTGAGAAGCTAAATAGTGGGGATGGCACTTTCTTCAATATGTTATATGATAAATTCATCTTCTCAAAACATTTCTGATAGATAAGGTTTACAGAGCTCCCATTATCTATGAGAATTCTTTCTATTGGGAACTTCACAATAGTTGCTGAAATAACCATTGCATCATCGTGTGGCATGACTACATCTCCTTAATCTTTGGAAGTAAAAGCAATAGGTTCTTTGTTCTCTTGAGTTTCCATGATGTTATTAACTTCATAGGCTTGCCTTGCATAAGCCTTTCTTGATGAAGAGGTCTCACCTGCTAAGATTTCACCCCAATGATAACATGTATTGCCGGATTAGCCAGCTTGTTGTCTAAGGTGGGAGTTTGCTCCCTCGTCTTGGAGTCTTTTTGATTATTCTTCCCCTTGTTATCTTCATATCTTTCCTTTTTTGAGTAAGATGGTTTCTTATTTTTCCATATTTCTGAGTAAACGAATTTGTTAAGCTTACCTTGGTGCACTAGAGATTCAATCTCATTTATCAGTTCTCTGCATCTATCAGTTGAGTATCCATGGGTTTTGTGAAACCTACAGTATGCGCCTGTAAATTTGCCCATTGTCTTATTTGCCTTAGGAGGAATGGTAAGAAGTCTAGATCCTTCTATAGTTGCCAGGATGGTAGAATATGGTTGGCTTAAAGGTGTAAAGTTCTCAAATTTGAGTTTTGGAACTTGTCTGGGTTCATTTCCCTTCTAATATTTCTCCCTTTATCATTTGTGTTATCTCTATCTTTTCTTTTCTTATCTTTGTTTCCATCATTAATGTGCCTTATGACATCCTCAAAAAGAATGAATTTATTAGCCTGATTGAACAGATCTCCCATAGTAAGGGGATGATCTAGGGAAAGGGATTTTTGAAATTCTCTTGATCTTGTCCCTTGAAGCATTCCTGATACTGCCACTATGGCTTGACGATCCTGTACTTCTAAGGGAGCGACACAGAAACTTTCAACATAGTCCTTCAGCCTCTCTTTCTTTTCTTGTTTG
Source organism: Dioscorea alata (assembly GCA_020875875.1). Taxonomy (NCBI): domain Eukaryota; kingdom Viridiplantae; phylum Streptophyta; class Magnoliopsida; order Dioscoreales; family Dioscoreaceae; genus Dioscorea; species Dioscorea alata. The sequence goes on from CM037018.1 coordinate 12,307,220, forward strand.
ATGGTCAGAAGGTATGAAGCATCCTTCTTTCTTCTAGCATTAGTAAGGAACACATCTATAAATTCCTTCCTCAATTGATCGAAGTTTGAAATTAATCCTTCCTTCAGATTATTAAACCATATACGTGCATGCTCAGTAAAAGTAAGCAAAAATGCTTTGCACATGATTGCATCCTCCCATCTATAAAGAAGCATCACCCTGATAGGGATGCAAGTGTACATGTCCATCGAGTAATAAAGTGTGCGTGAATGCAGAGTATCGGTCCACAAGGAAAAAAGTGAATACTAGTAGTAACCCTAAACCCAAAAAATAGCCTAAGTGATCGAACGTTGCGTGTGTGAACAAAAGCAAGCAAAGATAAGAAAATACGAAAAATAATAAGAGAGAAGTCAAGAAAGAAAGCAATGTCCTGGCATAGCATTCCTTTAGGGTTATAAAGTGCAAGGTAAAGGTTGTTTATTTATGCAATTCTATTTGAACTGAGAGGTCTCCAGAAGTATACTAAATCCCGATTTCTTAGGTGAGTTGTAATTGAATAGGTGCAGAGCTGATATAGACATCCATATAATCACATTAACACTTAATGAAAGTTTACTGTGAACTAATGACAATCTCTTAAATAGATAATCTCCCTTAAAGAAAAAAATTACCCCTAATCCGAATATAGAGCAGAAATACAATTTCTACTGAAATCTACACCATATGATTGTAAAGAGCACGGAGATAATCATTAACTCCCTCCAAAGGATTGCAGAAGACTAAGTCTCCAAAGTATCCTAACCAGAGGCGTACTCACTATCCTCTCAAAATGCGGCAAGTCTATATTAGGTGGGAATTTCTTCTCATCACGTAGCAAACCAAACATGAGAGTTAGGGCTTCGCTTCATTAGCAACCAAGCATTCAAACAAGCAAATAAACTCAAATAGAAATGATTGCAATTAAGAATAATTAAAGCATCAAAGATCCAATAACCAATGTGAAAAGTATAAACCCTAGCGTTCAACTATATCCAAACATCTACAAATTAGCCCTCCATTAATGGAGGGAAAACATCCAAGATGCAAAATTAGGATTAAACATGAAAGCCATGAAAACCCCTTTTTCAATTTTACCGATGAAGAATCACAGGAGAAACCTTAGAAAAACTCCCACGCATACTGCCAAGGTGAACTTGAAGGCTACAATCTTCAATCCTCTTGAATGTTGATCCGAATATCTCTTGAAATTGCCCTTTAAGTGATGGAGATTCGTCTCTTTTCTTCCCTAACTTCACCCCCAAGAAATGCCCAAAAGAAAAACCAAGAATACTCGACTACTTACTGGCTGGTTACTAGTGTAAGGACATGGTCATAAGGGAGCTAGAGAAGATAGTTCGAGCCTTATGGAAACATTTACAGCCGTAAGTCATATTCATAAGGTCTTCTATTTGTGTTATGGTTCAGCTTATGACAGTAAAAGCTAGACTGTAAACTTGACTATGCTGCCTCTTGCGACCACCCTTACGGGCGTATGCTATGGTCATAAGATCCTCTGGATGATCTTTACGGGCGCAAGCTTTGCCCATAAGGTTCTCTAAATTGGCTATGAATCCCTCTTACAGGCATAAGCATGCCTGCAAGGTTCTCTAGAATCTACTTACGGTTGTAAGGGTGGCCGTAAGCTGCCCATAAACCACATAGTTTGCCTTGTCCTTGTTCAAATGATGTCGAGAGAGCTCCAACTTCATCATTTAAGGTTTGGAATGCTTTTTTTGGCTCTCTCTCATCTTGAAGTGCTGCCCTAAGTCTATTAATGTGAAACATACTAGATTTAGCATCGAATTCCATAATATGATTCTAATATATGTTGGATGATTGTATGAATTGGTATAAAATACATGCATGTTGTACACTCATCAACCACCTCGTAGTTTTACATATGGTTGTAAGGGTCTCTTTTTCTAGAATAATTTGTTAGTTGTGGCATCTTGAATTTTTTGGGTAGGGGCATTACCATGATTTGCTTGATGAAAGGAACCTTACTTCTCTGTGGTGTTTCCTCAGAGGAACTAGCTTCTTCTGTTCCAGAACGTGTTCAATCATCTTTTTCAGATCAGTTGCCTCCTTTATGCTAAAGGTGGATTCCTCCGCATATTTCTCAAATGCTCTTGATTCTCCTTTGTAGGTACTTTCTACCACCTCATGAATTTTTTCTGCATTTTTCCCTGCTAGTGGAGGTTCAACCCTCTCTTTGTTATGAAGATGTGGATCACCTTGCTCTTTTTGTTCCATAACTTACTTTCCCCTAAGATTGAGGTTAGATGGGAGTGTTTCTTGAGATAGAGCTTATTGGACAAAGATCATTAAATCATCCAACTTTCTATTATTTTTGTCGAACTTCTTTTTAAGTGCTTCATATTCTCTTAAAGGAATCATTGGCATCTTATCTCTTGAGGGCTCAGGTGGAATTTCTACTTGTTCTTGAAGGTTCTTACTTTGAGGAATCATTTAATCTTGAGTAGTAGCCATCTGAGAGTGTGATGTCCGGGACTTCTTTGGTGGCATTTGCTTAGATTGAAGAGACTACAAAAAAGGTAACCTTGTGATGATGACTTTTTGATCGGGTTCCCACAGACGGTGCTAATTATTGTTGCCTGGATACAATAGTGAATTTGTAGGAGATTAACCTTGAGCTTGTAGACCTTCGAACTCGGAGGTTGAACAACATGCATTGGAGTCTCTTCCTCCTTAAGATGTTAAGACCTGTAACAATGTGGGAAATATTCCCCACAAATATTCCAATGGCTAAGTCAGTGAAGAATAAATGCTAATCTCCCTTTGATGTCTCTACCGAAAAGCCTCCCCTCACTTTAGATGAGGGAGGCTATTTATAGTTGTAGGGTTAACAGTTATGTAACAAGTAAATATTTTACGTGTTTAAGATCATGGTGTGATGTGAGATAGTGGGGTATGACGTGGTTTAATGGAAGTTTGACTTAGTCTACATTAATATAGAAGGCAAGTTAAGGGCTTAATGATTTTCCAAGTATTAAAAATAATTTGATGTTCTGAATGATTTGCATTGGCAAAAAAGATTTGAGTAGAAATTTAGTTAAATATTAAAAAAGAAAAATTACTTAGATATTCTTAATAAGATTAAAAAAAAATTCGGACTTCCTAGAACATTTCCATACCTCGAAAGTCCCTGCATTTAGTTTAAATCTTCAACACTATTGTGGGTAAAAAAGGTATCATTTTAATTATATGATTTTGTTCTTCTCTTTGGTAAGCTTACCACCATCTTGAGCCAAGCAAGCTTGCCTTGGCCTCTATGTGAGCTCACTAAAAACGAGAGCTGAGCTCCTGGGTTTAACAATTTGATTCTCTCCCAACTTTGTTGTGAACTCATCATGATCAATGGGAGAGCATATCCTTATGCTAACCGTATATGCAAGCTTGCTTTGGTCTAATTAGCGCAAGGTTACCAAGGCCCGCCTTGACTGTCAAGTGAGCTTGCCTTAGCCTCTGCGTAAGCTATCCAATGATAAGAAGAATTGGATTAAGTTTTTTAGGGACTTATTGGGTGTTAGTAAAAGTGAAAGGGTTACTACAGTGTATGTTGATGTTTGAGAAGGAGATTATTGATGAGTGTAAAACTCATATTTTTCGTAATATAAATTCCAATGCTTTAAGAATTGAACCAGTTGAACGGCCAGGCCACAGTTCAACTAGTTCAACCAGTTCAACTGAATTTCCTAATTTTAAAATAAATAAATTTTTAAACAAATAAGAAGAACCTAAAAAAGTAAGAAAGGAATAAAAAATTTCAAAACTATATACGACATTAAAAAAATGTCAATGAATATATTACAAAAAATAATTTTACAAGTACAAATAATAAAAAGTCAACGTTCTATAACTTTTATTAACTCACAACTTGTCAAATTTACATAAAATTCAATTTTTCAAAATACAACCATCAAGAAGTTCACAACCAAGACCATCAAAATAAAATACAATAACATCTTGCAAAGTTTTACAAAAAATTCAAAATTCTAAGATACAACCATTCAACAAATTCACAAACATGAGTAACAAAAAAAATTACAACACCACCACCACCAACAAACCAACAAGGCGACAACAACTTGTCAACTTCTCCATAAAATTCAACTTTTCAAAACAAATTCACTAGCATGAAGAACAAAATAAAATACAACAACAACAAAAACAACAAACTCATATTCTCATATTCAAAATGGAAATATAATCTAACAAGTCAACAAGTAGGAGGAATACAATCAAATACAACCACAAGGTCCACAACAAACAAAAGGAGCTCATGTTTTCAAAATAGAAACCAAAATCTAATTTTCCCAAATTGAAATACAAGCAAGAGAATTAGATAGAAACACTATTCTCCATGAATTTCATCTTTCTCGTTCCTTTGGTTGACATCAAAAGATGAAAAATTAATTCCTTGAACCACCAAAACATCCTCATCATAATAATTTAGTGAATCTATGAAAAGGACATTGTTTTTAAGTAATTAATGTTAAATAGATTAATGTAAGCATTAACTTGCAATCTTATAAGTTATTTAGTACTAACCATAATTATGGACATCTTCATTTTGTCGTTCTTCTCTTTGTTCTTGGCCTTTTTCTTCTACATGAGCAATCATATTTGATAAATGCTATATTATACACATTTAATGACTATCTTTTGTACTTAAGTTGTCTTCAAGAGTGTTTTATGGATAATTTGGTACTTAGTTTGTTCCATTTGCATTTTTAGGTCAATATAAGCACAACTTGAGCCAAAGGAACGAAATCAAGAGTAAAATGGGGCCGAAAACACATTCAGAAGCATACATGGGCAAAGTACATGGCTGCGTATTTGCCCTTGTACCTCTCAAGTATTAGCAAGGTGAAATTTTAGAGAAATACACTGACCAAATGCATGGTCGTGTACATGACTATGCACTTCCTAGACCATGGTGAATCCCTAAAGGAGCACACCCATGTACATTAAAGCATTAAAAGCCAATATTCCAGAGAGATAAGCTGTTCTTCATGGAGCATAAGCCCGTTTATCTCAAAAGTTGATGAGCAAGCTGTCCAGAGATATACAGGCTCATACCAAGAGATACACGACCGTGTAACCCCAAGATTGTGGGTTTAAGTTCATCCATAGATCTACCCGGGTAAGATATATACCTGTGTACTTAACAGAATCCTGGGGTATAAAAAAGAAAAGGTGAAAAAGGTATTAGGGTATTTAGCTTTTGGGGAAGTATTCGGGGATGACGGCTAGGATTTGGAGGCGAATTCAAGGAAGAAGAGGGATTTCGAAAAAGTCACTAGAGTAACGATCCTTGGCGACAACATTGGCTCAAATCAATCCTGACATTGAATACATTGAGAGGGGCTTTTACCTTTCATGGATATTATTGTAGGGCTTGATTTCTCTTGTTTTGAGATGAACATTTAACAAATGGAGGGCTAACTTCTTTGGTGTCCAGATTGATGTAGCTTGGGATATTTATACTTTTATATTGCTTTTAATATAGAATTCCTTTGGATTGTTGGGTTCATCTAAGTCTTATATTGTTGATTTAGCGTAATGAGAGTGGCTATTTCATTATGATTACGTGATTGAGATTGAGAGATTCATTGCCTAGAATCACCCATAGATGAAGGAAATCAAGAGCGCACACTAGAGATAAGCCACTTCTGATTCTTTCAATTAGAATCGTGAAGCGAGAGCTCCGATATCTAATTAGGGGTTTTCTAAAGCTCTTTTCTATCGTATGAAAATAGAATTAGAAGAGATTCAATTCTACTACAATATAGGATTAGGTATTGAGGCGACTCGAGAGAGCACTTGATATATCTTCGAAATCCCTCGGTCCCACAATACTAAGGTATAGTCTGTGTTAATTGCAATTACAATAATTCTTTAATCCCAAGTGAAATCATGTTCGGACACTTCTCTTGATTTGCTTATTACCCCTCTAAAACCTCATCTTTAATACTTGACAATCTTAGTTCTTAGTTTAGAATTTTTATAACTTAATTCTTAGTTAGCTAACGAATATAGAGTAAGTACTACTAATTTTCAGCCACTGTGGATTCGACAACCCTACTCACACACACTATTATTTAATGACCCATACACTTGCGGAGTAGTGCACTCAGCACATGCAGTACATCAATATTTTCCAATTCTTCGATATTAAGTTCGGGTTCTTGTGGAGGCTCATTTTAACCAACCTAAGTATCAATATTATCAATATACTTATAATTGATAGGGTCTAGAGATCTTGTTCTTGTTGAAGTTCCTACAAATAGAAATAATTTCTCAAATTTATAATAAGTCTCAAATTAATTAAATAAATTAATAACATACAAGTTAAATACATACCTACTCTTCAAATGAAGATTGTAATGTATATAAACAAGATCACTTAACCTTTCATGCTCCAACCTATTCCTCCTTTTTGTGTGTATCATCTCAAACACACTCCAATTTGTTTCATAACCTGAAGAAGATGATGTCTGACTAAGAATTCTGATAGCCAACTTTTGTAAATTAGGGTGCTATGTCCAAAGAACCTCCACCATTCATCTAAGTGGGAAAAAAAACCAACTTTCATGTTATTAATCAAGATGTAAAACTAAGAAATTAAAAAAATAAAATTTATTAATCTATAATTGTACTTGGCCTTATATTTTTGCTAGAAGAGTGAATTAGAGTATTTCCAAAACTACCAAGTCGTTCTGGAAAGTAGAAGATTTAGCTACCATTCTGCTATGGTTCGGTGCAATATGAGGGTTTGTAATTATAGTTATAAATCCATCCATAACATTCGGTGCTAGGTAAATAGTGTCTTTATCATATTGAAATATTGGATTCAATCAAAATGCACCAGCATAAATATCTTGACACATTTGATGCTCCCATCTTTCTTCCAAAATTGAGATGTAAGGCTTTTACAATCTTCTTGTATATTTAAATGTCTCTTTTATTGCCTTATTTGCTCAATCATTCCCTCATAAACATAACCCAAAGAAGGTCTTTCATCAGAATCCATAACAATCGTATAAGTGGAGACATAATTTTGACAACTATCAAACAATCATTCCAAAATTGATTATCTAAGACAATATTTTGAACTTAGATTGCTTTTATTTTTAGATCTACACCAACCAAGAAAGTCTCTATAAGTAATCATAGCTTGCAAATCACACTTATGATCATGAAACTCTTCAAAGCAATAAAAGTCATGGCAAAATGAGTATCACTAGGTCGAAGAATCTTTGTCAACCTTTCATATTTCTCAACTAACTCAAAGTCCACTTGTGATTATACACAAAAATAGTAATAGAAGAGGTTTGCTAAGCTAAACTCTCTATGCGAGGCATTTTAACAATGTCCTTTAGCATTAAATTCAAACATTGAGCTACATATGGTGTCCACAAGATGCTACGATATTTCTCATTAAACAATCTTCCTGCAGCTTTATAATTGGATGCATTATATGTGACAACATGGACCACATTTTTCCAATCAACAATCTTAACAATCTCATCAAACAAATTGCAAAGGTTCTGAGCATCATAAATTATGTCTGATGCATCCATAGATTTGACGAAAGATATACTTTTAGGAGAATACACAAGAAAGTTGAATATATTAAGCACAAATTATACACTTTATCTATGTTCATTTAGCTAACATTAAAAGCATCTATAAAAGCAGGGGCCTAATTGGGACTTCATATTTAAATAAACAAATGTAATTAAGTAAATAATTTCCCACTTACATCTTGAAAAATGAGTTTTTGTCCAAAAGTTTTCTAAGTCATCTTGACTAAACTAATATTCCTTAAGCTAAAGAAAACAATAAATAAACACAATAACTCAATGTTAACAATGTGAATAATTTTATAATTTCCAAGATTTATAAATATGCACTTCATAATTAAAGGCTAACTTATAAAACATGAGTAGCCATCTAAAGTGGAAATTGGGGCATTTTGAACAAATAAATATAAGTAGTAGAGAATAAAGATACCATAATCCGCACCATTTCTTTGTTGTGGAACTTGTAATTGTGACATTGTTAAAAGTTACGTCATTGTATTAAATAATGCAATGCTATATATATAAAGATATATGGTAGACAATTGTCACATTGGGAACAAGAAAAGGAATTTTGAATATAACCGCTTTATTCTTGTTCTTTGTCTTAGTTCGACAAATGTCTAATATGAATATGATATAAGAATAAAAACATGTGTAACTTGATAAACAAACTTGGATAAATAATGCTTTTTGTCATTTCTAATGTCACTAGACAACCATGCTGACTGCATACTAAACTAGAATTAACTATTCACAGTGCTATACCTACTCAAAGAATTTAGCAATGTGGACATGTGTAATGTATTTCTTTCTTTGTTTTTTAAAATCGTTATGTTTATTGAAAAGGAAAGTGGCACTAAATGTTTCTCTTAGTTAAACGTAGGAAGTCAAAGCAAAGCATTCATACACACCAATTAACCCTGAACATCACACTGATGGAACCATGATGTTACTACTAGCATGCTAATTACGCCTTCCTTGATGACTATTTTTGCATCATCATAACTAAAACATGAAGGTATATATAAAATGATCACAATATAAATTAATGACGTAAGAAAAACACAATTTAAGGTGATTCAATAAATTTGACTTATGTCTATAAACAAACAAAACAATATTAATTCATTATGGAAGTTTTAAGGACAATATAAAGCCCTCAGGATACTTGTTACCAAAATATCTAAACAATGAACATAAATTCAAGATACAAAATAAATAGACTATTCAAATTTTATATTAGCTTATTTTCACATGTGAGGAAACAATATAAATTTAATTGATCATCAGAACAAAAAATAACAATTATTTGTGTAAAAGAAAAAAAAAAGGTGAAAAACAAGTGCATGCCTTCTTATATCTAATTCCAACCTTTTTGGATAAGCTTGATGGAGTGAATCTAGTAACACGTGAAAGGCTTCTTAATGTATAACTTCCTATTTTCACCAAACTTGCAAAGGATAGGAAGGCTATATTGTCCCCTTTTAATTTAAACACACACACACACACACACACACACATTAAATGAATTAATCCACACCGAGAGAAACAAAAAAGGAATTTTTATATGAAAGAGAGTTCACCAACAAACAATGGGAATGAAAACATATTTCTTTTTAATTACATTTTCCTTTGTCACCGTTTTCTTATACATAGAAAACCATAAAGAATAAAAACATATTAAAGACCTCCCCTTCTTTTCAGTTAAAATTTTCCATAAATGCCTACATCAATTAAAAAAAAAAGACATATTACAAGGTAACAGTTAAGATCATTGCTATATCAGCATAGATAGCTAAAAACAATGTAACTTACTCAAAATAAAATTTAAACTTATCAGTATCCATCATGTTCTCATTCATCATTTGAGTACAATGTTCTACCACTCCGAAGCCTTTATGAATGCTTGTTTTGAGGAACATAAATTAAGGATGAGAGATGAAACCAAGATTACATAATCTATTTTTTTTATAATGAAACAAATTGAAATTTGATCTTCAAACCAAATGAGGAAAAGAAATTTAATTAAGAAACATAATTGGATTTTGATTTTCACCACTAATTACTTTAGACACAAATTCTCAAAACACTATATTCAAATGTTAATTTTTTTATTAAGAGAGAGAGAGAGAGAGAGATGTGGACAAGCAAAAGAAATTTAATTAAGAAACATAATTGGATTTGATCTTCAAATATAATTTGATAGTCACCACTAATTACTTTAGACACAAATTCCCAAAACACTATATTCAAATGTTAATGTTTTTTATTGAGAAAGAGAGAGATGTGGACAAGAAACTTTGGCGTAGACATATATGCCTTGCTCCTTGACATTTGATTGAGGGAAATGTTTCCACAATGGAGATGGTAAATCAATCATCACCACTATGAAACTATCAACTTAAGCACCAAATAATATGCATCAGAATAGATAAACTTGGTATTGACACATTCAAGTTAAAATGTGTTTCATAGTATGCCATGTGGTAGACATTAACATCATAAACAGCTAGTACTAATCCAAGTTTGATCTTAGACAACCATCCAAACGCAATTTCTTATTGTATACACTTTCAAGCATACATGGGAATTTTATGAAAGTCCATACACATACATGGTTTTCCATATCAAACCATTTCAACTCAAAAACCAAAGGGATTAACAATTAGTATGCTAGGAATGCTTGCATACGTATGACATCCAATAAAGTTCTTCTAGATGCATTCCTGGAACTCGACTAGAAGATGCATTCTTATAATCTATTATAGTTTATGTTTGAAAATGAACTCATCACAACAAATCCTCCATTAATTAGATTAGCTTAATAGAGCTATCTTTCACAAAATCAGAAGCAAATAAACATCAAACAAAAGATGCTTAATGTACATCTATGAACACTTATGAATTCCACATTAAAGCTAGGAAATTAACTCTTAACTAAAGTTATTTAGATATAATAACCAAGTGAACATATCCTTCATCTTACCCACAACCACAAAGAACCATATCCTACAATAGAAAGACCAAGCACAAGATGTGTATGCTGTCAAAATCAAGATTGACCAAATAAAGAGAAAACTCCAAGTTGTGCATATTTTACTCATCCAAGCAAAGAATAATATGGTGATCTTCATTGTTCACATTCAAATAATATGTATCCATTAATAAATATAACAAATAGACTGCGGGATTCAATGTTTTCCATAAGAAAGAATTATATTCTATAGAGAAAAAAAAAGATTTGACAAAAGATTTCACAGAATAATAAGTTGGACCAGCCATATATTATAACAAAGTCCAAAATTACAACCAATTAATTAATTAAAAGTTCACATCCATTTCCAAGACCGAAATTTTCGAAATTACAAATTCTTCAAACGTACATAATAACATCTATATAGGACAAATAAGTTGTTGCATAAATCATATGAAATCAAACAGATTTATTCTTCTCTTAGGGCAACTTTAATAGTTATACTATCCTAAATTTGATACCCATGCCATCTCATCAACCCATTAACTCTTACCTATGAAACTATCTCCCATAATAGTTGTACTATAATATGGGACCCACAATCATTTCATTCATTTTTTAACTATTTACATTATATATTTCATTAAAACATATTTATTTAATAATATCTTGAATATTATTAACAAAAAAACTAAATAATATATTTAAAAATTATAATTCAAAATAAATATTTAAAATAATAAAAATATATGAATAATAATAAATTATTATATTATTTTGGAAAAATTAATTTATTTGTGGATGATAAAAAATAAAAAACAATTTATCAAAATGATGAAGAAATAAAGAAACAACTTAATATAAATTAAAAATACAAAAAATATTATATAGTTAAAGTCATTAATACAAAATATAAAACACTAATTTTCATCTTCGTTCACTCCGAAATGATGCCAAATATGCTCCACCAAGTCTGATCGAAGTTGATGGTGTACATCTTGATCACGTAATTATGCATTTCTTCTTATGTATTGTTAAAAAATCTTGAATGCACCCTTGACTGACAAGGAATGACGAAGTAGTCATTGAAAAGCCTTTCATGTCCCTATTTCACGATCACGATTCAAATGCCTTTGGCTTCTTCTACGGCTCTAGATGAGTCATCTTCTTTTTGCCTTTCCTATTCCTTTAGTGGCGTACACATATTTCCTTCGGAATCATCCATTAACTCATCTATAAAAAATTGCTTTATTTGTTCCAAGTGGACATGTTCCATTCTCTAGGATGTTAACAAAGTGATGTAATTTACAAAAATATAGAGTTTGTTAATTAAGTGGAGAACTATGAAAGTTACTCTCTCTCTCTCTCTCTCTCTCTCTCTCTCTATATATATATATATATATATATATATATATATATATATATATATATATATATATATAAAGTCTACTAGTACTAATCCTTAGTCTAAAAACTAGCCTACTCAAACTAGCCTACTCAAAGTGGTGTGATGTGAAGACAAATTTATAAGAAAATAGTAAGTCGAATGTGCAAAAGTAAATACTACTAAACAAGCAAGGGGATATGGTGCTCAGGCAGAGACTGCTTCTATGGTTTTATAAGTCCAGGACAATGATTGTAAGTGTAGCAATCCTAATTGAACCGAAAGAAATCCTAAAGCATACTATCATTTTTCTCAAGGTAAATAGTAATTGATCCGGTACGATGCTGATATAGACAACCATATGATCATATTGCATGCTATGAAATTTTAATAAGAATTGACAAGAATTCAAAATATAGACAATCCTTCTTTCAAAGTGATTGCGCTTATCCTATATAAAATAGAAACAAGATCTCTCTCCGAAACTACTCCCTATGATTGCAAAGAGGTCAGAAATTTACTCCGAAGGATTGTGGGAGGAAAACTACTCTTGACTGCATAAGTACCCTATCTCTAGGTGTACTCACAGTTCCCCTTTAATCGTGGCTTTCCTATGTTAGGTGGGTCTTTTGACTAGTCACACAAGCACAATATAGGGCTTTGTCTTAGTAGCATTCAAGACAATAGAAATACACAATTGAATTCAAAAGTAAATGATTGCATTTTTAAATCAATGTAAAGCATAAAAGATCCACAACCAAAATCAATCAAATCTTAACTCTAGAGTTAATCTATGCCCAAACACTTACAAAATTAGTTCTCCATCAAGAGAGAATAATCAAACAATTCACAAAGACAACAAGTATAATTGAAAGCATTAAAGCGCCTTTTTCTATTATGCCTCTTGAGATTGCAGAATAACTTCCCCTTTTCGTTCCATGAGCATTGCCAAGGTGCTCCTCAATGGCTTCAATCCTCTTCCTTGAAGGTGGATAAGCCTCCTCTCCTTGATGAATCACCCTAAAAAATATGGAGAAAACTTTCCCATCTTTCCCATCTTTCCTTTATTGCGATCACCCTTATTGGTGTATGTGCTCCCTCTAAGCTCCTTTGGATAGCCCTTATGATCTGGCTTACGGGCACAAGTCCTGCCTGTAAGTCCCTCAGTTTGATCCTTATGCTCCCTCTTACGGGCATAAGCATATCCATAAGGTTCTCTATCTGAGCCTGACGACCATAAACACGGCCGTAAGGTGCTTGTAAGGAGTTCTATCTAGCTAGTTCTTTAGTTATTAACGTCGAATGAGCTCTATCTCCTTCATTTTGGCTTGTAACTGCTTCTTTTGGGTATCTCTTGTCCTTAAGCACTGCCCAATACCTAAGAATATAATTTCCACTATGTTCAGCATCATCTTCCATAAGAATACTCTCATACATGTTGAATAACTGTACAAAACAATATTAAATAATGCACAAATGTACATTGACACACCCCTTGCGAGTGCGTACCACAAGTGCACGGGCTTGTCGAAGTAATAATATTACCCTAGTGAGTGGGTAGTCATATCCACAGGGAATATGGATTTAAAACACGAGATTTCACTATTTAGCTAAGCGGTGTACGGTGAGTGTGAAGAGAATCAATGAGTGAGTGTACAAACAATTATAAAGAGCAAGAAATAGAATAGAAATATGGAAGATAAGAGAGTGCAAGTAGGAGTAAATAAAGAAGGATAATTGATGAGTGAAGTTAGGGTACCCGGACAAGCTACCCCTAGGACTTATACTTCTAGTGCAAGACAATGGTATTATACTTTTCTATTGATGTTAATTGAGTCGAGGAAATCCTTAAACACACGGTTTCAAAGGTCAACCGTGACTAACCCCGACACTATGCCCCGGCATTAGGTTTCACTACGACCCTTGACTCTTGTTGACCTGTCAACTAAGCCCTAGGGGAGTTCGTCTTCCTAAGCCTCACACTATGTGGAATTGCTTTAAATTCTAGGGGATTCCTAGTGATAAATCCTGTTCCTATGTATAGCTCTAACCCTTTGGTTCAGGTGAAAAGAACCCTAGTCTAAATTAAGCCCCAACACTAAGATTCACTTCAACCCTTCACTCTGTTGCTCGCGCAACTAAGCCCCAGGGGAGTTTATCTCCTAGCACTTCACTCTATCTCGACCGCTAATAAATCATGGAACATGGAGGTAGGGAGAATCACACTGGAGGGGAAAGGGGACGTTTCGCTACTTCACGACTCACCCTCTCGACCCTCTTCAATCCTAAGTAGTCTAACCCTATAGGAGTTGTCACACCTTCAAAGGATAACCTTGATTGCTCTCAACCCTAGTGTTAAGGCTAAGGGAAAACAATTACAAGATGCAATTAAGATTGAAACTCAATTTTATTCATCAATAATGGAAAAGCATAATAACAATGTCAAATAAACATAATAATCCTAGGGTTTACAAGTCCGAATACCCACAAGGGGTTTAGCTCCTCATGGAGCTATACAAATCCATCAAAATATGAAAAGGAATACAAATTGAAAGCATAGATGAAAACCCTCTTGCGTATGGTGTGGTCGTGCTCTTGTGTGGCCGCTGGACGTCGATGACGATGCCGATGATGCGCTTCAATCCTCCATAAAGTCCTCTCCAAAACCCTAGCAGCAACCCTCCAGAAGTTGGGAGAAAAGATTGGCAAAAAGATGTTGAAAAATTCTCCAAAATGGGCTTTTATAACGTTGAGTCGCGGCTTAAAATCGGCTGAATCGGGATTTCACACGGTCGTGTGGAAATTCCACACGCCCGTATGAAATTTCTAGAATGTTGATTTTCGGCAAACAGTGAACAATAACTTGTTATAGTACTTTTTCTACAGTGCTTTTGCCGAAACGCTCCCAAATACATCGTTCTTCATCGAGGCCATTGAATTGGGCACACAATCAATGGTAGACCGTGCCGATTGCTTCAAATCTCCTTATTGGTGAAGTTCTTCTATGCTAACATGAGCTAGACTTATTGTGAATGTGACTGCCTTTGTGCCCCTCCAAAGGAGGTTGGCACACACCCACAAGTCTAGACCCGTGCCTTGTTCCTTTCTTAGTCCGAAAACTTCCCAACAACGGCAAACACGATCTAACTTCGTTCTTCTTCTCCAAAATAGCTCCACAAACCTACAATGCACAAAAGCACACAAATGCACACAATTTAGTGATAAAACCTGATAAAAGTAATGCTCATTGTAAGATAATAACACTTCCCATTATTATAACACAAGCACTTATCATACATCCATCAAATTATGAATCTTTGATTAGATAATAAATAAAATTACATTACAATATTACCGCATTAATTTAAAATTACATAAAGATAAAATTACATTGCATTAAAAAATAAAACAAATAAGCATTAAATATTATATTTAGATTTATGACATTTCATATAAGACGACAATTCTCAAGTTGTTCTCATTCATGTGGCTAGTAACCATGGTGAAATTTTGATGATTAGCAACCATTTTGAAAGTTTTTTCAAACTTTGCATTTTTGTTAATTTTTCATTCTTCCATTCTCATAATTTAGGCCATGTTGCTTCAATTTCTTCCTCTATGTTTGGTTTTACGGCCACATTTGACTTCTCTTTTCTCTTCGCCTTTGTTTTTGCCTTTGCTGTTTTTTGACCGATCAGACGAACCTCGACCTCACTATTATCTATATCAATACTTGTATCTTCATTAGATGATGATGGTGTATAAACACTGCTTTCATTGATCTTTAATTTCTTTGAAGACCTAGCAAGAAGAATATTTGCTTTCCATTTTGGATCATATTTCAACATGACCCAAACATGCTCATGGATGAAATATTTTTTATGATTATGATAATATAGAGTACAAGCAGGTTCCTTCAACTGATCATCATGACACACCCCTTGCGTGTGTACCCCGCAAGTACACGGGTTGTCGAAGTAATAAAATACACTGGTGAGTGGGTAGTCGTATCCATAGGGAATAGTGTTCAGAAACAAGTGTTATCGCTATTTAGCTATGAAGGGAATCGATGATGAGAAAAGTATATATATATATATATATATATATATATATATATATATATATATATATATATATATATATATATATATATATATATAGATGTAAAAGAAAATAATAGAGTGCAAGAAGAATAATGAGGGTAGGAGAGGTAATCGATATAAAGATGGGGTACTCGGATAAAGCTCCCCCTATGACTAATGCTTCTAGTGCAAAACTTGTATTATGCTCTACAATTGATGTCTAATGAGTCGTGGAAATCCTTAAGCACACGGTCCCAAACCTAAGGTCAACCGTGACTAATCCCACACTATACCTGGCTCTAAACTTCTCTACGACCCTTGACTCTCGATGATCTGTCACCTAAGCCCCAGGGGAATACCTCATACTAATGCCTAGCACCGTGTGAAATTGCATGGAGTTCTAGGGATTCCAAGTGAAAGACCCTATCCCTAATTATAGTTCTAACCCTTTGGTCCAGGTGGAAGAACCCTAATCTAAGTTAAGCCCTAGTTCTAGGATTCTCTCAACCCTTTGCAAGGGAGTTCATCTCCTAGTACTTTACTCTACTTCGATCGCGATTAAATCTTGGGATACGGAGGTAGAGAAATTCACACCGGAGGGGAAAGGGGACGTTCCGCTACCTCTCGACTCACCCTCTCAACCCTCTCCAACCTTGTGTAGTCTAATCCTATAGAGGTTGTCACACCCTCAAAGGATAACCTAATAGATTCTCAACCCTAGTGTCACGGCTAAGGGAAAATCTCATACAATCGGCATGCAAGATTGGAACTCAATAAGAAAACATCAAATTAATAAAGCATAATAAAAGTTATAGAAACACAAGCATCCTAGGGTTCACAAGTTCGAATACCCACTAGGGGTTTAGCTCTCCATGGAGCAATACAAAATCAATAAAGAGTTTAAGAACATATGCATGAAAATCATAAAGAAAACCCCCTTGTAGATCGTATTGATGGTCTTGTGGAGCCGCACGTCTTCTCCAACGAATCCTTTATCAAGCCTAGGGTACACCTCGCAGAATCGATGCCGACGAAAGCTCCCCCAATAGCTTTCTTCCAATGGATGTCGATGCCGATGCCGATGCCGTATAATCGCCTCCAAAGACCTCCAAGAACCTCTCCAAACCCTAGCCGAAAGCCCCCCAAAAGATAGGCAAGAGATAGAAGGGGGGTCCCCAAATAGACCTGAAAACGGGCTATTTATAGGCTGAAATCGGACTTCTACACGCCTCTGTGGATTTCCACACGGGCCTGCAGAATTTCCACAAGCCCGTGTGTTAATTCCACACAGTCGTGTGGAAATTCGTGATTTTTGGCAAACTGTGAACAACAACTTGCTACAGTAATTAGCTACAGTAACTGCTACAGCACTTCGCCGAAATGCTCCCAAATTCATCGTTCTTCATCGAGGCCGTTGAATTGGACACACAATCAATGGTAAGTCACGTCGCATCTTCACTTGAAACACATTGACGAAGCTCTTGATAATGTTGAACAAGTAGGAACATGTGAGTGTGACTGCCTTTGTGTCCTCCAAATCACATATTCACTTGACCCCAATTGCAGTTTGGCACACACTCACATGTCTTTGAACACAACTTGTGCCTTGTTCCTTGCCCAGTCCAAGAACTCCCTCAACAATCGCGTTCATGACCTATTTTTGCTTCTTCTTCTTTAAATCTTCTCCACAACCCTCAAATGCACAAAAGAACACAAATACACACTAATTAGTGATTAAATCTGAGAAAAGTAATGCTCAATGTAAGACAATAATACTTCGTATTACTATAACACAAGCACTTATCACATCACTTCATCCACTATGATGCTTCCCCTAATAATCTATTGTATAATTGGTTAAATTCATTAATAAGTGGAAGCATCCAAAACCAATGTTACTAACAGCTAGTTGTTTTTCATCTTGGACCAGATTATCGATTTTCATTAAAATCTTTCACTCATTTCCAAAACATCTTATCATTTTGGGCAGTGCTGATAGGAAAAGCAATAACCACCTACTGTACGCAAGTGTACTTTCCAATCAAGTCATATAGGGTACTATGAAGAAGGGGTATCAACCCACAGGGAACTAGAGAATACTATTACTAACTCTAAATCCAAAAATTAACATAATTAAAATGGTGGAGTCTAAATGTAAAATAAGAATTAAGAATTGAAAGCACAAAAAGAAAATATGGCTAAACAAACATGAAGAAAGGATGTCCCATCATAGACTTCCCCTAGGGTTTGTTATGTCATGGACAATGGTTGTATAAAGTCTTGCAATCTAGTTGAACGAGAGAGTTCCTAAAACATGTTATCCCCCTTCTCAAGGCAAATAGTAAATGATCCCATACGGCCCTAATACAGACTACCCTATGACATCATTACCCTTTATGAACTCTATCTTGAGAAAGCATATATTCAAAAGATAGACAAATTTTCTCTTGAAGCAATCACCTCTAATCCCATACAAAGTAGAATCAAAATCTCTTCCTGAAGCTACTCCATATGATTGCATTAAGAATGGAATTCTATGCTAACTTACTCAGAAAGATCATGGGAGTAGAAATCTCAACTTCAAAATACCCTATCACTAGGCTTATTCATGATCCCCTTCAATTACGGCTTATCTATACTAGGTAGATCTCTTGATTCATCACACAAGTACATCAAAAATGGGTTCTCGGCTCTTGCTACAATAGAATCCAAGACAATAGAAATACTTAGTTAAAGTCAATAATAAAATATTGCAATTAACAATTCAATATGAAAGCATTCAAGATTCAAAACCAATGTCAATCAAAATATAAAGATTAGGTTCCATCTATTCCCAAGCACCAACAAGTTAGTTTTCCATTAGATGAGACCACTCATTTAATCCAAAAGAGATAAGAGAATGAATGAAAACATGAAAACCACCTTTTGTCTCTTTGCCCCTAGAGATGTCATTGAACTCTCCTCCTATCTTCCACAAACGCTGCCAAGGATGCTCTTCAAATACTCCAATAGTGTCATATATAGTGGGTGAGCCTATTTTCCTCACTGGATTGCCGTAGAAGACATGGAGATATTCTTCCTCTTTTCCCCTTTGCTTGGGTGTCAAAAGATTGCCAAAAAAACCTCAACATAATCTTTCATTCCTAACCACTTACGAGCTCCTTACAGGAGTAATAACAAGGCCGTAAGGAGCTGGAGATTATGGGTCATGTGCCTCATGGGTATCTTATAGTTGTAAGCTCCGCCTGTAAGGTCTTCTATCTTAGTGTTATAGTCCCACTTATGGCAGTAAGCAAAAGACTGTAAACTTCTCTTAATGGTTCTTGTGACCCCTTTACGAGTATATACTACTCCTTGTAAGCTTCTTTGGATAGCTCTTATAGTCCGTCTTATAGGCATAAGTCCTACCCATGTAAGTCCATTTGTTTGCCAGTTATGCTCCTCCTAACGTGCATAAGTATGCTACAAGGTTCTCTGGTTAAGGCTTAAGGCCGTAAGTTTGGCCAAAAGATGACCGTAAGGTGTTCCATCTGGCATGTTCCTTTGCTGTTGATGCCGAGATAACTCTATCTTCTTCGTTATGGCTCAATATTGCTTTTTTTAGCTCTATCTCTCTTTCTCTCTCTCTCCTCATTATGCATTGCCCCTCACCTGAAATCACAATTTACATCATGTTTAACATCATCTTCCAAATAAACACCCTAATACATGCCAAATAAGTGGATAAAATAATATACAATCATGTCCAATTATACTTCTTCAAACTAGGCTTGCTACAGGTATTTTAAAAAGCTTGATAAGAGCTTACTAGAAATACATATCTAACTAGCTTTTTTTAAATCAAAGGCTTTCTCACAGGATAGATTGTGCCCTATTCCTGACTACCTACTAAAATTGAAATAGTAAATTTTGATTGTTCACACTCAAAGGAGATGTGCCCTCACAATCCAAGTTTTGTACCTCTTATTCCTGCGGGATTTCCACAACCGAGACCATATTTACCTAGGCCTCGAAGCTGAGGCCATAGCTACTTCTACTTCTTTCTTCATTTTGGTCCCTGGATAACTTATTTAGGAGTGAAAGAAGCCAAGTAAATATACTTTTTTATTCAACTAGAGCTTTCGACACCCATCCAATCTCGATTTGACATAGACTTTAACGCTTATCAAGTGCCTATAATGCTAACAATTGAAATTATAAACCATGTACTCACGAGCATTTTATCATCTTGCGTGATCCACGGCTACCCTTTTTCAACTTGATCTTCATGTTGGTCTTTATCCGAAAGGATCTTCTCAATCCTTGGTGTGTGGAATAAGGGGAAAATTGAGAGTCAGAAAATGAACTTGTTTTTGTTGAATTTTGTTGATTGACATAACAACGTTTATCCAAATTTTCCAGGTCGCTTGAAGGAATCAGAATGCCACTTGTTTCTTTATTGGCTTATTGACTTGCCATGCTCGAATTGAAAAAACAAAGTCTCGGAAACATAGGATAACTATATCGAAACCTTCATTGATTTTTAGACATTTGGATAAAAGTAGCGAAATTTTGTTAGTTATGATAATTTTATGAATTTTGAGGATATTGAAAATTTTGCATATTTGGTGAAAAGAAAGGATATGAAAATTTTGAAAATTATTTAAAAAATTCTGAGGTTAGGAAGACGGAATGGTATTTTTATCCACAATAGGGTTGAAATCTAAAGATAAAGAAGTGGAGAAGAATGTAAGTTTTATTTGAGAATGTAGATATGTTTATAGAGCTAAAATGAAAATTTAAAAATTTAAAAATCAAAACGAAAATAACCGTTGCATTTATCCAACGTTGAGATTTTAAACAAATATTTGGGTCATATGCTAATTATATAAATTTTAAATAAAATCATTTTTTATATAAATAAATCATGTGGATCCCATCGTTTGAGCACTCAGTGGCCAGTGAGCGTTCAATAGCTACTAAGTGCACCTAATGGGGACTCAGTCCTTTGATTGCTTATTCAGTGTAGATTCCCATGCCACTACACTACAACAAAATTACAGTTTAGAAATAGCTTTTTCATCTCTAATCAATTGCTAATTGAGTTTAGAAACGGATTAGAAACAAAATTTTTCTGTTCTTAAAAGACTGATTGCTAATTTGATTAGCAACGCAAACAGTGTCTGTTTCTGAAATTAGCAAAGGATTTGCAATGGAACTAGTTCTGTTTCAAAATTTAGAAAATAGATTTGGAATTTTTTTTTTTTGTTTCTATTAGGTTTTTAATTCAAATCCATTTCTAATCAATTTCAGAAATTAGAAACGGATTAGAAACAAATTCTTATCTGTTTCAAATATTAGAAACAGATTAAAAACCGAAAGTTTTGTTTTAAATCTGTTTTCATTAGAAACAAAAATAGTTCGCATGGTAATCCGTTTTTAAATTTAAAAAGCTTAAAAAATATATTAATTTTTGAAACAAGCTATTTGTTTCTAATCCGTTTCTAAATTTAATATTTTATAAATAAAGGAAATTCATAAACAAATTAATAGATTACTAATCTATTTCTAAATTAAGAAATAAAAATAAATGAAATTTTGAAACAGAATAATCTGTTTTTAATCCGTTTCTAAATTTTTGAAAAATTAAAAAAAAAAGATAATATTTGATTCTCAGTTATCCCTGAACATAGCCGTCACAATATTAATAACATTCAAATATATTGACATCTAATTGTTTCAGCACAAAATAGTTGTTCCAACAGAACATACTGTAAAAACACACATTTGTTAAATACAAAACACTATAAAAGACAGCACTACATGATACTAGATATCATCTAAATGACCAACATCATCATCGTCATCATTGTATGGTTGTGAGTCCTGATTGGTAAATTGCAAGTGTTGAAGCATCCTGGTCTCGAAATTCATCATCATATCTTTCACCTGGCGCATCATCTCCTCCCGATATTGGTCCCTTTCCTCCATCATCTTGCATAGACTTTGTTATTATTATCTTGCAATTGAATAACTATCTGCTGCAGCTCTCTAATCTTAGTATTTACCGTCTTCAATGATCAACCGATAGACACGCTTTGAGATGACTAGGGATAAAAAAAAATAGATCCCTAGGATCCTACTGTGTATACCCTGTGCTTTTTTTTCCTCCCCCCACAGCTTCATTATATTTAGTTGTTTTATCCATAATAGGAGGCTCACCATGCCCTTCTTGTGTTTGGGATGCTTTCTCCATAAGCTCTAAATAATGATCCTGCATCAATAGAGTTCATTTGTTAAATATTGATATCAAAGTAATGAATAAAAATACATGTAGTGCAAATAAATTTTATGATTGAAGAACACAAATAAAATTAGCACTAACTTACCTTAATGGTCTGAGATCATGCCTCAATGAGCTCTGAAGTACCCTTCTTCATATGTGTTACTTTAAAAAGCTCATATGGAAGAGGGTCACGGGCAAGCTTCAATCGTTGGAATAATATAACAGATTTAAGTTCCACTTAGCACTATACTGACTTTTTTATAATATAAAAACATATTCATTCAAATATGAATAATTTACCAATCGCTCTGCTTGGGAGGCATGGGAAATTGGGCCTCTTATTGGCTAGGATACACCACATCCATGTCTTCCCATCTCACTGAGCCTATTTGCAACAAATTTGTCGCTCCGAGTTTAAATTCTAGTAAATTCCATGCATCCCTCCATATTTGCCATGCAGAATCACTCACATGCATGGTATTTTCTTTGCATTTTCTCAAACTACACATCAATGCTCGATAACACTCTGCAATCTTCAACTGTCAGGCCATCATAATAGACAATGAGAGTGACTTATCCCAAGAAAAACATTTTTGTTATTTAGATTTGCAAAGTCATATAATATGTACAAGTTGGCAGGCGAAGTAACTAAATTTGCAAAGTCATATAATATGTAATGCTATCTTAACATTTTCTAGAGTTTAAATCTTGAATTTAATTCAATCAGCACAAATACAATATTCTAATATAAATGTTGCCATCTGGTAAATGAATCTAACTATAAACAAGTAGGTAACTTATATTGTGGGATATGATATTCATAAATAAGACAAAAGAACAAGAAATCTTGTTAACATAGCTGCAGTTATCTGGTTTTTTTTCCCTTGAACTTTTGAATGTGTAAATTCTGTATTGCGTTGTCACTATTAGTGCAGATTTCTCACTGGCACATCTAATTCAAGGAATTATCCTGGAATTATCCTGCCTAGGAAAGGAAGAAACAATGAAGGAGGTTACCTTGCTTCAAAATTCGTATAAATTTGCTTGTGCAGGTGTCTTTATCGTACTGATCCTTATGCCCACTATCGTAATTAAAAAAGCAAGGGCAGAATTTGTATTCACTCATTTCAACACTGATAATGATACTGGTGTTCATAGCAAGGTTTACATTTTTGTTTTGGGCCTTATAATGAGCCAGTATACATTGACTAGATATGATGCTTCTACTCATATGGTAACTATTCTTATTTGGATATTTATCAAATTTATATTATGATGATGGTTGAAAATGTTTGCATTAGTTACATTATCTTTTCCTTATAATCTAACCATTCTATTTAAGTCTACTTCAAATAACATGATGAAATTAGCCCTTAAATTTGTCCTTGCAAACTTCTGTTTTTGAAATGGTAAACTAAAATTGCGGATATGAATGAGATGCTTGTTGTTGTTAAAACTATGAGCTTGATAGGGACACAAGTGTATGTGCCAATTACATAATAAAGTGTACGAAAGTGCAGAGTGTCGATCCACAAGGAAGAAAGTGAATACTAGTAATAACTCTAGATTTGAAAAATAGCCAGAATAGTGGAGTGCTTTGTGTGTGAACAAGAAAATTCAGGAAATAACAGGAGAGAAATCAAGGAAGAAAGTGATATCTGGGCATAGCATTTTTCTAGGGTTATGAAGTACAGGACAATGGTTGTCTAAACATCCAATCCTATTTAAACCAAAAGGTTTCCAGAAATATACAAATCCATGATTTTTTAGGTGAAATGTAACTGAATAGGTGCAAAGCTGATACAAACATCCACACAATCTCATTAACACTCTATGAAACTTTATTGTAGACTAATGATAATCTCTTAAGTAAATAACCTCCCAGAAGAGAGATTATCCCTAATCCGCATATAGAGCAAAAATGCGATTTCTCCTAAAATCTGCTCCACATGATTGCAAAGAGCTCGGAAATTATCATCAATCCACTTAGAAGGACTGCGGAAGACAAAGTCTTCTAGATACCCTAACCAGAGGTGTACCCACTATCCTCTCGAATTGCGATAAGTCTATGCTAGGTGGGAATTTTTTCTCGTCACATAGCAATACAAGGTATGATAGCTAGGGCTTTCGCCTCGTTAGCAATCAAGCATTCATTCACACCATTAAAGTCAAATAGATATGATTGAAAATAAGGAATCAATAAAAGCATCAAAGATTCAATAACCAAAGTAAAGAATATAAATCCTAAAGTTCAATTATGCCAAAACATCTACAAATTAGTCCTCCATTAATGAAGGGCAAGAATTCAAGATACAAAAAGTAGAGGAAAACATGAGATCCATAAAAAATCTCTTTTTAATCCCTAGGATGAAGAGTCGTCGAAGAAGCTTCCATGCACGCCATCAAGATGAGCTCGACGGCTACAATCTTTATTCCCCTTGAATGTAGAACCAAATCCCTCTCTAAATTGCTCCTAAAGTGCTAGAAATTCAACCCTTTTCTTCCTTAACCTCACCTCTAAGAATCGACCCCAAAAGAATAGTAAGATAGAATAGAGACTAATGCCCTACAAATCCTCATAAGTTCTATTTATACCTGACTGCTTACGTGCTGCTCATAGGCGTAAGGGATAGGTCACAAAGGAGATGAAAAAGGTTGTCGCGAGCCTTACGGGATGACTTACGGTCGTAAGCCCTGTCCTTAAGGTCTTTTGTTTGTATTGTGTTCCAGTGTAAGGCCGTAAACACTGGACCATAAACTATATCGTTCTGTTTCTTGCAACCGCCCTTACTAGCGTACATTGTGGTCGTAAGCTCGTCTGGATAGTCTTTACGGACGTAAGTCTTACCCGTAAGGTTCTTTGAACTGGCTCTAAATCCTTTACGAACATAAGCATTACTGCAAGGTTCTCTGAATTTGACTTACGGCCATAAGCTGCCTGTAAGCCACCAAGTTTGCCTTGTCCTTAATACAATGATGCCAAGAAAGCTCCAAATTCATTATTTTGAGTCTAGAATGCTTCCTTTAGCTCTCACTATCTTTAAGCATTGCCCTAAGCCTGTTTAATGTAAAACACATTGTATTTAGCATCAAATTCCACAATATGATTCTAATACATGCCAATTGAGTGTACAAATTGATATGAAATACATGAGCATTGTACATTCATCAAAGCTTATCATGCCCATATCATTTCCTACTCCTATCCAGTCCTCATATCTTATCCGCTCATATCCTATCTGTCCACCAAACCGACCATTAATTATCAGAAAACATGGAAAATTTGTGTAATTTTTTAAATAAAAATAAAATTTTGATACCAAAATCCCCTAATGGAGGGTTATTGAATAAACGCTCATTTAGCTCAGTAAAAAGACCCATTAGAGATGCTCTTATCTCATCATGCCCTTTTTTATGTGTATATGTATATTCTCACACAATTTACTCTTAGTTTATGATAGGCAATGCCAAAATCAATATAATTTATTACCATCCTACTTGTCTCTTCATAAATCATTAATTAAGCTATCTACCACATCTTGATTTTTTTTTTTTTTTTTTTTGAAGTTTCTCTATTCCAAGAGGAAGTAACAACTTACAACAATCTAAATTTTAGTAGTGTTGAAATAGAGTCATGATAATTGAATATATTAATCCTTACAGACCATAAAACCAAGTTTACTAATTAAGCAATCTACAATCCAAAACTAATTAATAAATGAAAAAGCATAATAAAAAAAATTAAAAAATTAATGAATATATGAAGAAATACTCCTGAATTACAACATAGAATTGATCCCATGATTAAAAAAAAAAAAAAAACAAAAAAAAAAAAAAAAACTCCAACATCCATGCTCCATTTAGTATGAATTTATGAATATAACTAGAAACCAAAACTTGAGAAAACACTATCAAAGCATCCAATTGATCTTATGAATATATCCAAAAATCCAAAAAGAAAACAGAGAGAGAAAAAAAAAACATTTTTCTCAAATCAATTATGATTTCAAAGTTGGAAAGAGTTTGAATCAAGCATCAAAACACAAGCAACCCAAAAGTATTGAAACAAAAAAAAAAAAGGAACAATACTAATCTGAAGAAAGAAAGAGGAATAGGACAGGGAACAAGAAAGGCTGCGATGCTTCCCATTTGTAAGCCTCGAGAAATCTTGAAATTTTGGGGATGAAACAAATGGAAAGAATAGAAGGAATGGATCCGAAGAGAATCTTACCTAGAGAAATCGGAGAGAAGAGACAGTGGCGACCGGGACCGGGATCTTGAAGGACTTTTAGGGCTAGGGTTTTGACCACCATTTAAATTGATCAAGGATTAGAGACAGTAATAAAAAGAAGGGGGTGAGAGTATGAAGAAAAGAATATATCTGATTGAAAAACAAACAAAAAATAAATCATGTAAATTTTAAATAAATTCTTTTTTTATTAATGAAATTATTTTAAAATAAGTCATTATTTGTGAATATTAATCTTAAAAAATTGTTATAATAATTTGTTATCATAAATTATATAACCACCTAAATATTGATTTGTATAAAATAATAAGTTATTAGTTAATTTTTTTTTTTGAAAAGGTGAATAAACCACTTCTATTAAAAATAAACCCACTTAAACAGACCAGACCACTAGATGTGGTACAACATTAAACCAAGAGCAAAATACAACCCCACAACCTCTCAGAAAGAACACCCTTCCTCAGCTCCCCTCAAAACAAACTCTCCACTAGCCCATGATATGATCGATCGCCTCCTCGGTCCTCGCCTCGTCTCCCAGCACTGCCTCATGTTGTTGAAAAAACTCCAGACTGCGCCAAACTGTGCGATGGAGTCATAAAACTTTTCTTTGGAACTATTCACAGTTGCATCCTCTGTGCAAGCCAGCGTGACTTTCACCTTAGCGGACTTAGACAGCTCCACCACAAAACCAGCCTCTTCTGTCCACTTGGTAGAAGGTTTCTTCTGTCTTACCCTTTTCCTGGTCCCCATCGAATGATCTGAAACCGAGTCATCAGAATCCAGATCGAAAACCTGATAGTCCTTCACCACTGATAGATTTTCCTCTCCCATCTCCACGCTAATGTTCATGGTGTGGTCATCACCCCTCCCCGACCCTAAACCACTAGCAGGAAATAAGGTCCAAGACTTTGCAGCAAATCGCCACTCAAAGCCCACCGTAGGTGGCAATACTGGTATGCGCTCGGGGTTACCAAAGTCCAAATTCACTTCCAGGCCAAGATCCGCCCCAAGAGAAAGGCCCACCAAGGGATCATCCGAAAGAGCCTGCTGGGCCGCCACAACGCCAACCCCACTATCTCCCAAAGCCATCTCCTTATTCTTACCACCAGATTGGGCCCCAACCAAGCCCACCTCGCAAAGCATCAATGGTTCCGAGAAATCAGCACCCAACTTAGCCTTCCTCTAATCTCCATCTGACACGTCCGTGGTTGTTCTCGAAGTAACCAATGTCTACCTCGGCAAGTCACGTGCCACCTCAACCTCGACAATGCTAACCTCGCCCAATTGCGTCTTGTCATCCCCTACGCCTGCCTGCTTCTTGTCAGACCGAGTGACAACGCGTCGTTTGACGTCACCCGCCAACGACCCCGCCGCCCCCTTGTGACCATCAGTTTGTCCCCAATCAGCCGAGCGACCAGTGGTCCCCCGAGTTTGGCCATTCCGGTGGGCCTACGGTAATCCACCACAGTGGGAACGACGTCCGAACGTCACCCTACGGCCCAACGCTGACGTCCCGACGTCACCCTTCGTTACACCGGACCCACTCATCGACCCACCGAAACCACCGTCTCTACCTAGCCGATTTGACGGACAAACAGTTCTCGGCCTCGACGAACGGGACAGAAGAAAATCCCGATTGCCACCGGCGTATGAGCGAACCCTGCTCACAGCCACCCGAGAGCAAGGCTCAACCGGAACATGGTTCAGACGGGAGCCAGGCATGATCGTCGCCTCCGTCTCCGCTTGGGAGCAAGGCTCAACCGGGGCCGCAAAATTCTGGGGAGACTCAATATAACCAATTTGGGAGCCAAGCTCAACCATCGTCATTGGCCACACAATCATCACCTCAGAGCTCCGCAAATAAGCTCCCATCCTATCCACCACACTCGGCACCTGGTGATTCCCTTTCTCCGCCCGAGTAAATTCATGCGTGAAACGGTGTGTCATCGGAAGGGTCGGGGTCGGCATGACACTTTCCTCCGACGGTGGTTTCACCTCGTCCCCATACATGGAGTCCAAGAGCACGAGCAGCCCACCCTCGTCTTCCCCATCATCATCAAATGGCCGTAGAGACTCCTCTTCATCCTCATAATGACAAGAGTGCCATACCGGCACAAAGAGCGGCCGGGCATCTGGATCGAAAGTGAGACGCACTTCCCCGGCCATTCCCCGCACAAATGAATTAGTTATTAGTTAATTCTCCCTACAAATTAATTTTCTATTTTCATATGAATTACTTATAATTTTATTAATTTATATAATAACTTTTCTTTTAATAACACACTTTTTTTTATCTAATATAGAAATATCAAATATATTATAATCCAACATTTAAAGTATCCTTCAAAATAATTACAATAAAATATTTATTCACAAAAAAAATCAAATATTTATTTTTTTAGGTTGACTAGTGAAAGTTGATCTCCAAAAATTTTATTTAATAATTGTTTATTTTAAATTATATAATCACATAAATAAATATATGTTACAAATTAATTTATATAAAATAATTAGTTAATTGATTTTCCTATTTATAATTTCTTATAAATGTTAATTTTTAATATATATATATATATATATATATATATATATATATATATATATATATATATATATATACAATTTCAAGATATAATTTTCTACATATTAAATTAGTGGTGAAATATTTTTGCTACGATCTTGTCCGTAGACAAAAAATTTCTCATTTTATTTATGAAATAAATCGTTGCTATGAAAAATGTTCGTTGCCCATGGTTTTGCCGCCACAAAGATGTTTTTGGTGCCAAAAACCATTAATAATATAATACATTTTATAATTCGTACTCAGTTTAATTAAACCTCTTTTATTTGCAATATTTTTCATAGATGTAAAGTTCCTTTTTAGCAAAAATCAATCATAGCTAAAAAAAATTATTGTAGACCATTGCTTGTCTGTTAGTAGAAATTGTTTGATGCCTAAAACATTTAGTTTCTTCTACAAAATCAAGACCATAGGCAATAATATGCTTTTGGCTACAAAAAATATTGTTGTAGCTAAAGATAACGTAGATAATACTCACAATTTTTGTAGTGCTTGTAAGCCATTTGGCTAAATTCTCTTCTTATTTGTGAGATCCTTGCTGGTTAAAGCTTTGTGTAAGCTTGTATTCTTCATCTTCAACATTATAGTGGAATTTCTCATCGCCTCTGCCCTGTGGATGCATGTAGGTGTTGGAGTGACTGAAGACTCATGTTGTTGCTGTTGCAGAAATTCAAGTGAAGAAGATATTGTTATGATTTGAGAGGGAAGTTTAAAGTTAAATGGATGGTCATGATATGATCATCAGGTTGTGTTTTTAAGTTCTAAGCATCTGTATGCTAGTATGTTGAGTCGGTGTGGTCTAGTCAAGTAAGTTTATTTTGAGTCAAAGTTTATGTAAAGGTGTCAGCTTTAATATAAAGCTTTGTAATGAAATGACTAAAAACAGGAGGGTGTTCTAGTGAGTTCCTCTTTGATTGTCTAATTCACTATTCTTCTTCTTCATTGTTGATCAGATCTGAAGCTCCTATTGATCCTTATTGACATCAAGTGGTATCAGAGCCCGGTCAGAGATTATTTGAAGCTAGAAGAAGACTCATTCTTTGGTTTAAGATGACTTCAAGTGGTAGTGCTTCGAATCTCTCTCAACCTTCAGTGCCTGTGTTTGATGGAGAAGCCTATGAACATTGGAGCATCATGATGAAGACTTTGTTTTGTTTCAATGGTCTATGGGAAATTGTAGAAAAGGGTTTCTCTGAAAAAGAAGAAGAGCCTAAGCTTACTGAGAATACACAAAAGGATGCTCATGCTTTGTTTCTCATCCAACAAGGAGTGCATCGATCTTTATTCTCTCGAATTGCAGCAGCAAAGACTGCTAAAGAAGCATGGGATACTCTCAAAACTCAGTTTCAAGGAAGTCCCAAGATTATGGCATTGAGAATCCAAGCATTGAGGCAATCTTTTGAAAACTTGCATAAAAAGGAAAATGAAGGTGTGCAAGCTTATATTACTAGAGTAAATGATCTTGTTAATCAGATCAGAGGTTTGGGAGATCAATTACCTGAACCTCTTGCTGTTGGAAAGGTCCTTAGAAGTTTAGGACCAAAGTACAATTTTGTTGTTGCAGCTATTGGTGAAGCTAAAGATCTTACAAAGCTTACAATGGATGAATTAGCTGGTTCACTTCAGGCTCATGAGGCTTTGCTGTTGAGTCAAGATGATAATTCTGTTGAGAAGGCCTTTGTTGTTAAACCAGAGGATAATGCTCTTGTTATGAAAGGAGAGTCAGCTGGTGGTGAGAATTGGTCATCCACTTATAGTAGAGGTAGAGGTTTCTCAAGAGGAAGATGGAGAAGTAACAATAGAGGTAGAGGCAGGTTTATTGGTGGCAGATCTTGTGGAAGTGCATCTTTTCCTCCAGTTCAAGGTGTCAGTTCAACAGATCAATACAGTCAAGGTTTTGATCAAGGTAGAGGCAACCAATTTTTTGATAAAAAATTCACAAGAAACAGTATGAGAAATGTGCAGTGTTATCATTGCAAAAAATTTGGGCATGTCCAATCAGATTGTTGGTATAAAGACAGAAATATGGAGGAAGGATCAAGTTCTAACAGTGACAAAAATACAAGCGGAGAATTTAAAAGCCTATTTATGGTGCATAATGCAAGTGATATACCTGAACCTTCAATTTGGCTTCTAGATAGTGGCAGTTCAAGTCATATGACAGGGAGAAAAGAATTATTTTATAGACTGGATGAAACTCAAAAGCATGCAGTAAGATTGGGTGACAACAAAGAAATTGAGGTCACAGGAAGAGGCTCAGTAGCTGTAACAATTCAAAACGGAGAAACAAAATTGATTCACAATGTTCAATATGTACCCAACTTAGCTCACAACTTGTTAAGTGTGGGTCAATTAGTTGCTAATGGCTATCAGTTGGTGTTTGGAAATGGCAGGTGCAAAATCAGTGATAATAAAACCAGTACTCAGTTGATGAGTGTACAACAGAACAGAAACAATCTATTTCCAATTGAGTTCTCACAAGTTGAGCAATCAAATGCTGTTTTGTCAATGGAGGAGAATTCATTGCTTTGGCACAACAGGTATGGTCATCTTAATTTTCAGAGTCTTCAAATACTGAATCAAAAGCAAATGGTAATTGGCTTGCCTCGATTTAAATCTATCAGCAATTGTGAATCTTGCATATTTGGAAAACTGTCCAGACAACCATTTATTTCTGGAAAATCATGGAGAGCCAAAGAAAAGTTGCAACTTGTTTATTCTGATCTCTATGGACCTACGCAGGAGAATTCTCTTGGAGGAAATAGGTACTTTCTATTATTTGTTGATGATTTCAGCAGAATGAGTTGGGTTTACTTCATTAAAAATAAACATGAAGTGCTTGATTGCTTCCAAGTTTTCTTGGCTTTTGTTGAACGACAAGCTGGTTGCAAATTAAAAGTATTGAGAACAGATAGAGGAGGTGAATATATGTCTAATCAATTTAAAACCTTTTGTGAAAAGAATGGAATCAAACATGAGCTAACTGCACCATATTCCCCTTAGCAAAATGGTGTTGCTGAGAGGAAAAATAGAACATTGGTAGAAAATGCAAGGAGCATGTTAAATAACAAAAGGTTACCAATTAATTTTTGGGCTGAAGCTATTTCTACTGCTGTGTATCTATCTAATCTGTCACCAACTAAGGCAGTCATGGACAAAAATCCATATGAAGCCTGGTTTGGAAATAAACCAAAGGTATCACACTTGAGGACCTTTGGTTGCATTGCTTATGCAAAAATTCCTGCACAGAACTTGCAAAAACTTGATAACAGAGCTCAAAAATGCATTTTTATTGGTTATTGTCTTGAATCTAAAGCTTATAGACTGCTTAATCCTCTTACTGGAAAAGTCATTATCAGCAGGGACATTAACTTTGATGAACAAAAAACTTGGGAATGGAATTCAGACAGTTCAACAACACAGAAAAGTACTCTGCCAGGCATCTTATCTATGGGTTCTAATTGTGGCAATAATTCATCAGCTGATGATGTTATAGACAACGATACTATAAGAGAAACAACTTCTACAGAAAGGACTGAAACTGAATTGCAAAATTTACTAGACAGCAGTCAAATTGAAGATACTCCTCCTCGAAGGGTCAGATCACTCAGAGAAATATATGAAAGTTGCTCATTTGCATTGGCAATAACTGATCCAATGACATTTGAAGAAGCACAAGGAATACCAGAGTGGAGGAATGCTATGCAAACTGAATTGGCAGCAATCCAGAAAAATAATACTTGGGAGTTAACTTATTTGCCTCCTGGAAGGAAGATAATTGGGGTAAAATGGATCTATAAGACAAAGTATAAAGCCAATGGTGAAATTGACAAATATAAAGCTAGACTTGTAGCTAAAGGCTATACTCAAGAGCATGGAGTGGATTATGAGGAAATATTTGCTCCTGTGGCAAGAATGGATACCATCAGGATTTTGTTGGCTTTAGCAGCTCATAAAAACTGGCCCATTTTCCAATTGGATATTAAATCAGCTTTCTTGAATGGGGAACTTGAAGAAGAAGTTTATGTTGAGCAGCCAAAAGGTTTTGAAATTCAGGGAAAAGAACAAATGGTGTATAAATTGCATAAGGCTTTGTATGGCCTTAAACAGGCTCCAAGGGCTTGGTATGGAAAATTGGATTCCTATCTACAGAAGCAAGGATTCAAAAGAAGCTTGACTGAACATACTTTATATACTAAAGTTGGAGAAAAAGAAGAAATGATAATTGTCTGCATTTATGTAGATGATTTAATCTACATGAGTTCCTTACAGGAGATGGTGAATAAATTCAGAAATGAGATGAAGAAGACCTTTGAAATGAGTGATTTGGGGTTAATGTCTTATTTCTTAGGATTGGAAATCAAACAAGACATCTCTGGTATTCATATATCACAAAAGAAATATGTACAAGATCTGTTAAAGTGTTTCAATTTGATGAATTGCAAATCTTCAACCACTCCTTTGAGCTCAAGCACAAAACTGAACTTGTTTGATGAAGCTGAACCAATAAATACCACATCATACAGAAAGCTAATTAGAAAATTGATTTATGTGACACAATCAAGACCAGACATTGCATTTCTAGTTAGTTTTCTGTCTCGATTCATGCATCAACCCACAAGAAATCATTCTGGTGCAGCAAAACAAATTCTCAGGTATTTAGCTGGTTCTGTAGACTTTGGAATTTACTATAGCAGAGGTAATAAATGTCAATTGAAATGTTATTCAGACAGCGATTGGGGTGGAAATTTGATTGACAGAAAGAGCACAACTGGAGCTGTTTTTACAATTGGTGCTGGGATAGTTTCATGGATTTCCAAGAAACAAGAAATTGTTACTCTTTCATCAACTGAAGCAGAGTATGTTGCTCTTTGTGCTACATGTTGTCAAGCCACATGGTTGAAGAGAATTTTGTCTGATTGTGGAGTCAACATCAGTGAACCAATTACTGTTTGCTGTGATAACAAATCTTGCATTGCAATTGCAAAGAATCCAATACTTCATGGAAGAACAAAACACATAGATGTCAAATTTCACTATATTAGAGAACTTGTGACAGAGAATACTATTCAACTTCAATTCTGCAACACAGAAGAACAATTAGCTGATATGTTTACAAAAAGTATTGATGCTAAGAAACTTTGCAGGTTCAGAGATCAATTGGGTATCTGCAGTCTTCAATCAAGGGGGAGCAATGTTGGAGTAACTGAAGACTCATGTTGTTGCTGCTGCAGAAATTCAAGTGAAGAAGATATTGTTATGATTTGAGAGGGAAGTTTAAAGTTAAATGGGTGGTCATGATATGATCATCAGGTTGTGTTTTTAAGTTCTAAGCATCTGTATGCTAGTATGTTGAGTCGGTGTGGTCTAGTCAAGTAAGTTTATTTTGAGTCAAAGTTTATGTAAAGGTGTCAGCTTTAATATAAAGCTTTGTAATGAAATGACCGAAAACAGGAGGGTGTTCTAGTGAGTTCCTCTTTGATTGTCTAATTCACTGTTCTTCTTCTTCATTGTTGATCAGATCTGAAGCACCTATTGATCCTTATTGACATCAGTAGGCTTTAAGAGCCAAACCATGTTGATTGCTTTTATTGTTGTTCCCTATTCTTGTTGTGTGTTATTGTGCTGCCATATCACATTGTTTCACTCTGCTCGATCCTCAACATTAATCAATTGATCTTGTGAAATACAACCTAATGCACTGACAATGTAAGATAAAATGTGATCACTTTAGACGGAAAGATATTCTGGGAATTTTATTTGTACATTCTATCTTGTTAAATAGATGAATTATTATTGAAAGGAATATGATGTTTAATAGGTTAAGGTTACTTCTTGGATTAGTGAAAAGAGTTCACTTGTTTTTAATTTGTCTATATTATTAATCTATATTTTCAAGTGCTAGCAAATTTATGAGACTGATAACATCTCATTTAATCTTTTATAATTTTTACAGTAGTATTGGATTTATGGTTTATACATGCCCATGAAATTAGCAAGGATCTTAGGTTCAACTAACTAAATTCTTGTGCTGTGTCTGTATAGTTCTTTCCTCATTTGCATCTTTACAAGTTTGTTATGCTAAATTTAAATGCAGGTAATAATGTGCTCAATTACTCATGGTGGTTTGCTTATAGGGCTGACCGGCAGAAGATGATCTACAATTTCCTGCTAAATAGCTCACAATTAATTAAAAGCATACACAGCAATATAGCTATCAGAAATTCTTCAGAAGAAAATAATAATTTAACCCAGTGAATCTTGGTGATTAATTAATTTGTCCAGCTGAATCACCAAACGAGAAGATCAAAGATTCAACTTAGTCCTCATCGTGCTTCTTTGTTCTTACTCTCTTTTGTCCATACTACAACTCTTGCTGGTCATCATCCAATGTCCACGTTAACTTCTTTGTACTAAAAAGACAACAAAACCTATATTTAAATATATAGTAATTAAAATCAAAACCGTTTAAATGTACGTTTAGAAAGGAATTAATAGATCAAAGGAGTGTGTTGAGTTATGGCAAGCCACACTCCCACTCCAAAGACACCAGTGATTACTGATGAAATTGATCATGCAACTCAGAGAGCACAATGGCTACGTGCTGCTATTCTTGGTGCCAATGATGGTTTACTCAGCACAACCTCACTCATGCTCGGTGTCACTGCTGCTAAGGATGACAAATGGTCTGTGATTCTCTCTGGCATGGCCGGAGCAATCGCCGGAGCTTTCAGCATGGCAGTTGGTGAGTTTGTCTCAGTGTCCACACAAAGAGATATAGAGATGGCAATGAAATCATGCAATGCAATGCCATTGCCATCTCCGGCGAAGTCTCCGGTGATGAAATCAATGACAAGTGTTAGAGATCATGATCTGCCTAGCCCAGTGAAGGCGGCAACAGCGTCTGGGTTGGCATTTATCGTCGGATCTCTTGCACCACTGCTCTCCGGCCTGTTGGTGAACACGCACATGGCGAGGGTGGCAGTGCTCGTAGGAGTGAGCTCTGTATCTTTGGCTTTGTTTGGAGGTCTTGGAGCTCGTTTGGGGAGGTCTCCAGTGAGGGAGTCAGCCATGAGAGTGTTGGTTGGAGGATGGATGGCAATGGTAGTGACATACTGGCTCTTGAAACCTTTTCACAGAAAAGATGGAGATGATTGAAACGTAGAAGTGAGGAAGTTATGAAGTGATCTTTTTTAGTGATTGATTTCAACCAAATTATTAAACAAAATAAAAACGAAAAATCTGCTAGTTTAGAGTTATGATCAGTTGATGAAACTGATTATTGGAATATCAATTTTATAGTTGATTTTATATATATTGCAAAGATGAAGTGCAGATGATCATCTTCATGAGTTAATAAGATATGTATTTTTATAATGTTTTCTAATAGTTATTTGAATGAGAGGAAAACTACTATTACTATAACTATTGTTGTTGTTGTTATTATTATTATTCCTATTTTCAATCTTTTTCTATTAAAACTGATTTTCTGCATATATTTGAATGATTTTAACATTTTCAAACTTAATTTAGTGGTCCAGGCAATATTAGACTATTAATCATGTATCTATCTATCTCTATAAAACTTTGTATAATAGTTAGGTTTAATTCCCATTTTAGTCCCTGTACTTATTAAAACGTACCCTTTTAGTCCCTCTAGTTTTATTTGTGCCTTTTAAATCCCCCTACTTTTTGATTTGGGCCAATGTAGCCCCGATAGTTGACGGCTGTCAAATTTGCCGTCAAACCATGCTGACGTGGCGAGAAGTAGTGTTTTATAACATTTTTTTGGGTGAGGTGGCACACATGGGATTAATTAATCCCAATGGCCAGTAATAAGATCATTTCTCGGATTCGGATCCTCACAATTGGATCCGAATCCGAGAAGCTCACCCCCTTCCTCCTTCTAACTTTAACCCTCATCCCTTTCACAGAGCTCCACCACCCTCATCCCTTTCACAGAGCTCCACCACCAGCAGGTTCCGACGACTGGCGCTGTGTTTTTAAGTTCACAATAATCTTGCTAACAAACCTCCTCCACCGGCAGGTTCCGACAGGTTAGTAATTTTTGTTTTGGTTAGTAATTTTTATTGTTTTGTGAATCTGAAATTGGCAGGAAGAAAGTGATAGAAGGGTTGCTGCACAGAGGGTTCATAATTACAATCAATGTGAAAGCCAGCAATTATCTACAACAATTGAATGCCTAGAAGCATCAACACAGCAAAGCATCACAATGCCTGAAGGTGCAGGAATTCCTTGATCTTGAACCTTTTGCCAGGATGTATCTTTTGCCAAGATGTACCTTTTGCCAGTTTAAGTTTTCTTGTAAACACTGATTGTTCAGCATGTATGGAAACAAACAATTTAAGTTTCCGTTTAAACACTGAATGTGCATTGTGCTGGCAAAAATTTTGTAATGTCCAGATGTTATTTGTCAATAAGATGGAATTATATTTTGGAATTGGAATGGTTTTTTAATTCTGACCAGCAGCAACTTCAATGAAGTTGTTAATTCTATTTAATTTTGTAGCAATGAAATTGGCATTGTGTTTTGATTCTGTTCAGCATGTATGTATATCATTTTTGTTTGAAGCTATGTATGCAGATGCATTTGATGGTGGGCATGTAAGTTGCTATGCAGGTGATTCTGTTCAGGCTTATGTATTTTGGAATTGGTATTGTATTTTAATCATGTCTTGCATTCATTTATGATGGCAGAATTCTTGTTGACGAGTTAAAGGAGTTTAAAATTGCAGAAGTTTAAAATTTTCACAATCGAATGCAGGATTGGGCATCAGATCAGTCTGGGAATACAGGATTGCTGCAGAACAGTCTGGGAATACAGGATTGCTGCAGAATAGTCTGGGAATGCAGCATTGTTAAATTCGAGCCAATTAATGCACTCCTCTGGTACAGGTAGAGTTTTTTGCAAAACTGGGGATGCAGTTTATACTTATTCGCAAAACTGAGATTCCACTATTTTAATTGCCTCCTCATGCTCAGAATCAGACTTGTGCCCCAAAACTGGGCAGCAGGTCAGTCTTATTTGTCTTCAAATGAGAAACACCAAAAGTATCTACATATGAATTTTCTTTTTCACACTTTTTCCCCTGTTAATTATCTCAATTCATATCTTGTTTCACTTTACATGCTCAAACTGGGTTTTCTGGTTCTTTGTTCAGATCACACTTGGACTACTTGTTGGTGGTGATTATTCTCAAAGAGTTCATGGCTTTCATCCAATAAGTGCCCTTCATATCACGGCGACCTGTCGGAACCTGTCGGTGGAGGAGGTTTGTCAGCAAGATTATTGTGAACTTAAAAACACAGCGCCAGTCGTCGGAACCTGCTGGTGGTGGAGCTCTGTGAAAGGGATGAGGGTTAAAGTTAGAAGGAGGAAGGGGGTGAGCTTCTCGGGTTCGGATCCAATTGTGAGGATCCGAATCCGAGAAATGATCTTATTACTGGCCATTGGGATTAATTAATCCCATGTGTGCCACCTCACCCAAAAAAATGTTATAAAACACCACTTCTCGCCACGTCAGCATGGTTTGACGGCAAATTTGACAGCCGTCAACTATCGGGACTACATTGGCCCAAATCAAAAAGTAGGAGGATTTAAAAGGCACAAATAAAACTAGAGGGACTAAAAGGGTACGTTTTAATAAGTACAGGGACTAAAATGGGAATTAAACCTAATAGTTATATTTTTGTTTATCAGTAAGATGACAAATCTACCCCTTTTAATTTGATAAATAAATATAAACAAAAACAAATGAATAGTTGAGGGTTTATATATATATAATATTAAAAAAAATGAATAAACTATTCATTAATAAAAAAAAAAAAACAGAACATACCCGCAGGGCTAGTTAATAAATGGAAAATATTCACTTCAGTGAAAGCCCACCAAAGTTAAATGCTAGATTGTAATTAATTAAATGGAAAATAGCTGATGGACCTGTGTGATTTCAACTTTTGTTATATAATATATTTAGTTGTGTAGGCCCCACCAAAATTTTCTTTTAAATTTTAATGTCCTTGCGCGGCTAGTTTAAATATTATTTTTTAATTATTTTATGTTTTCTTTTTTTTTTTTTCAAAACTCTATCCAGGTTGCCTTCTACAATCTCACTGTCTTCACCTCCTTTTGACTTAGTATTGCCATTTAAAAAAGGTGAGACCTATCATCTCTCTCTGGTTACGACATGGTTCCTGTGATAAAGATGAGGAACTAACCTCCATGGGTGCTTGATTGCGAGTAGTTGAGGTGAGGTTTTGATTTATTCTTTTTCTTCACTTTCTTATGATTTTTTTGAAGCGATACTAGTTAGGTTTAGGGTTTGGTGAAAACCTTGAATTAACTCTCTTGTTCTCATAGTTAGGTTAATCTTATAAAAAGACTTTGGTCTTGGATTCTGTTCTGATCACCTTAAATTTATATCAGTGTGGATTAGAAGGAAATGCCTGAGTCATCCATGCTTCTTATGTAAGGGATTTGATTTATTTGAGGATAAGATTCAGAATTTGTTGTTATCATAGCAAAAATTCCGCTTTAATTTGAGAGACTTAGAGGCCGAAATTGGAGAAGATAAATACAAAATTTGTAGATTTAAATTTTAACTAGTTTACTGTAAAATTTCATATTTTTAGCATGTGTATGATGTAAGTTACAGCCTCTAAATCAAGTGTCACGAATAAGACTTTTGTGTGGACCTTGAAGCGTTGTTGATTTTTTTCATGATTTTAGAGTTTGAATTAGATATAGAATTTGTTGAAACATAGCCTACTAAATAATAGTTGTATACAACTATGTATATTAGCTGTAAGAAATCTTATTTATAACTGTAATTAGGCTATTTTAGGCTATTCTATTTTTGGTTGATTGCACCCATGATTGTAGAGATTACCTCTTAATTGTAGAGATTACCTACCTTGCGATTATTCTGCTATTTAAGCTCTTGTAAAGCAAAGAAACACTAAGAAATAAGAAAAATCTTCTTCATGTTTAATATGGTATCATAGAAGGAAATGTTTTAATTCTTGAGAACCCTAAATCTGCATTATTCCTAGCCATCTTCCATCATGTGAGATGCTATTTTTGAAACCACAAATCTCTATATGAACCAGCCCAACATTCAGATTAGAACTCCTGAAACATATGATTCTCACCCAATCCAAATCACTACAATTCGTGGAAGAGAAAAAATTGGCTACCTGACAGGAGAGAAGAAGGAGCCAGATCTTGAAGATTCAGCCTATTCCACATGGGATGTTGAAAATCTATGGTTATGACATGGTTGGTGATTTCCATGGAGGATGACATTTGTGCAAACTACATGTGCTATTCTACAGCAAAGGAACTCTGGGATAATGTCACCCAAATGTATTCTGATTTAGGTAACCAATTTCAGATTTATGAACTCTCATTGAAGCTTGGT
Source organism: Dioscorea alata (assembly GCA_020875875.1). Classification (NCBI taxonomy): domain Eukaryota; kingdom Viridiplantae; phylum Streptophyta; class Magnoliopsida; order Dioscoreales; family Dioscoreaceae; genus Dioscorea; species Dioscorea alata. Next base: position 12,347,824 of record CM037018.1, read on the forward strand.
AATATTCATCAAGGTAATGACTCTATTACCAAATATTCCAATTCTTTGAAAAGAATTTGGCAAGATTTAGATCTATTTAATGATCAAGAATGGCAGTGCCCTGGTGATGCCAATTTGTATAAAGCAATTGTTGATACAAATAGGGTTTTTAAATTTCTTGCTAACCTTAATGTAGAATTTGATGAAGTAAAGGAAGAATCATTGGGGGAAACCCTCTTCCCTCTATTAATGAAGTTTTCTTTGAGGTTCGTTGTGAAGAAACCCGACAGAGTGTAATGCTCAAGAAAAACACCTTCTCAGCAAGGCCAGCTAAAAGTTCTGCGTTCAATGTTGTTGGGGCCTATATCAGCAAGAGGAATGGTCCAAACCTACAAAAGAATGAAGGGAAACCCCAAGTGTGGTGTGACCATTGCAACAAACCACGCCACTCTAGGGAAAATTACTGGCATCTTCATGGCAAACTTGCTAAATGGAAGCCAAAAAACAAATGCCAACAGTCCTCTGCAAATGCCGTTATTGAACAACCCAACTCGTTTAGCAAGGAGCAGATTGATCAACTTCTGACACTGCTAAATTGCAATCAAACTAGTGGTACTCCTAATTGTTCTATGGTTCATGCAGGTAGCAAAACAAACCCTTGGATTATTGATTCTGGAGCTTCTAATCATATCATAAATTTATCTCACTTATTTCATTCATACAACCCTTGTTCTGGTCATGAAAAAGTTTGTATTGCTGATGGCAGTTTCGCTCCTGTTGCTGAGAAAGGAAATATTAATTTATCCAAGAGTATAAGTCTTAAACCTCTACTCCATGTTCCAAAACTCAAATGTAACCTTTTGTTTGTCAACAAACTTTCAAAAGATTCTAATTGTCATGTTATTTTTTGTGATTCTTCTTATGTTTTTTAGGACCATAGCTCAAGGATGATGATTGGCAAAGCTAAAGAGGTAAGCGGGCTTTATTATTTTGATGAGACCACTCCTGGAATAAAAAGGCTCAGGCTTATAGTAAGTAGTATGAGTTCAAACCCTACTTTAGACTGAATAATGGAATGGCATTTTAGTCTTGGTCATCCTAGTTTTTCTTATTTGAGACATTTATTTCCTTATATATTTATAGGTGTTGATTGCTCTTTACTTCAATGTGAAACTTGTTTTTTATCAAAAATCTTTAGAACAAACTTTTCACCTAAACCTTACTATCCTTCAAAATAGTTTTTTATGATTCACGGTGATGTTTGGGGGCCTTCAAAACTAAAAACATTATCTAGAAAAAAAAAAAAGGTTGTGTAGCTTTTATTGATGATCACATTAGAATTGGGTTTACCTTATAAGCGGGAAATATAAAGTTGAAAAACTTTTTAAGGATTTTTACAACATGATTGAAACTCAATTTCAAACAAAAAATTTGCATCCTTAGATCAGACAATGGAACCAAATATTTTAATGAATGGTTAGGGAACTTTTTAAAGAATAAGGGAATAATTCACTAATCTACTTGTCATGATACTCCACAACAAAATGGGATTGCCAAAAGGAAAAATAGACATTTACTATAAGTTGCTAGGGCTATCATGTATTCAATGAATGTTCCCAAATATTTGTGGGGGGACATTGTTTTAACATCTTCATATTTGATAATCCGAATGCCTACTTGAGTTTTAAAATTCATGACTCCACTAAACAAATTAAAATAAACTTTTCCAATTCTTCAAATGTCATCAGACATTCCTTTAAAGGTCTTTGGGTGCACATGCTTTGTTCATATTCCAACCAAGTTTCAATCAAAACTAGATCCTAAATCTGAAAATTTTATTTTTATCATATATGTTCCAAATAAAAAGGTTACAAGTGTTTTAATCCTTTTTCAAAGAAAACCTACACTAGTGTGGATGTAATCTTCATGGGAAAGATACCGTTTTTAATAAAAATCAACTTCATGAGGAGTATGTTTTAGTTAAAGATGATTTTTGGCAAGTATCTCAACCATTACCTAAAATGATTTTAACACCAAATGTCTTTGATGAACAAGAACAAGAAATAATTGGTCAAAATAATAAAAATGAAGAGAGTTCTGGTCACCATATATACCAAAATCTATTTTGCCTAGTGAAGGGGGAGAAATATTACGAAAACTTGTAGCTGAGCCTCTGGTTTATTCTAGGAGAAGATTTCATAAAATGAAGATTGCCCAAATTGATCCCTCAATTTCTTCCCAAAATGAAGAACCAAGTAATGGTCTTCAAGAAACATAGGTTATTCCAAACCTTGATCCCATCTTTACATCTACAGAATCTCAAAATCAAGATATAATAAATCTAGATCTTCCTATAGCCATCAAGAAAGGAGTCCGCTCATGTACAACAAAACACCCTATTGCAAAATATTTGTCTTATAAAAAAATTACACATAAACACAAAAGTTTTTTTTGTCAAAAATCTCTAACCTATCTACACCTAGAACAATACAAGATGCTCTCAATAATTCGGCTTGGAGGTTAGTAGTCAAGGAGGAGATGGATGCTCTTTCAGAAAATGAGACTTGGGAAGTTGTTGATTTGCCAAGGGACAAGACCACTATCGGATGTGAGTGGATTTTTACTATAAAATACAAGGCAGATGGAAGTGTTTGAAAGATACAAATCACAGCTCATGGCAAAGGGGTTTACTTAGAATTACGGGATTGACTAACAGGAGACCTTTGCCCCAATAGCCAAGATAAATTCAATTCATGTCCTTCTATCCGTACCAGCAAATTGTATTTGGCCTTTGCATCAACTTGATGTATAAAATACTTTCCTCAATGAAGAATTGGAAGAAAAAGTGTTTATGGATCTCCCACCAAGTTTTGAGAAAAGGTTTGGTGAGAATAATGTTTGCAGATTGAAGAAATCTTTGTATGGACTCAAGCAATCTCCTCAGGCTTGGTTTAAAAGGTTCAGGAAGGCCATAAAAGGATATGAATATTCTCAAAGTCAAGTCGATCATACTATGTTCTATATACATCCAAAGGAAGGTAAATTGGCTATACTCATTATCTATGTTGATGATATTATTCTTATAGGTGTTGATGATAAAGAAATTGATATATTGAAAGCAAGAATTGCCATTTAATTTGAAACTAAAGACTTGGGGTCAGTGAAATACTTCCTTGGCATTGAGTTTGCTAAATCATAAGAAGGCATTTTTATCAATCAACGAAGTATGTGCTTGACCTACTTAGTGGAACTGGGATGCTTGGATGCAAAGCAGGTGAAACCCCAGTTAAACCTAATAAAAACTACAAGTAACTGATACAGCTGCTAGTGTTAACAAAGACCAATATCAAAGACTCATGGGAAGATTAATCTACTTGTCACACACTCGCCCTGATATTGCCTTTTTCGTTAGTGTGGTTAGCGAATCTATACATTCTCCAAACTTCAGCCACTTAGATGTTGTCTATTGAATTCTCAATTACCTAAAAGGGGCTTCTAGAGAAGGCTTGATTTTTAAAAATAATGGGCACTTATAGATAGAGTCATTTACATATGCAGATTGGGCTGGGAGTGTTATAGATAGACGATCTACATCAGGATACTACACCTTTGTAGGAGGAAAGATGGTGACTTGGAGAAGTAAGAAACAAAGTGTCGTAGCTAGAAGTAGCATAGAAGCTGAGTTTAGATCGGTGGCTCATAGAATCTGTGAAGTTTTGTGGATTAGGAGAATTCTTGAAGAATTGAAAATCTCTACCCCACCACCGATTAAAGTATACTATGGTAATAAATCAGCAATTGCCATTTCACACAATCCAGTTCTTCATGATTGAACAAAGCATGTGCAGATAGACAAGCATTTCATTAAAGAAAAAATCGATAGAGGAGTTATCACTACAAGAGTGATGACTTTTAGTGACAACTTTTTAATGACAACCTATTATTTTGCGACAAATATTATGTTTTTTGTGTCAAAAAAGTTAACCGACGCTATTGTTTAAATTAATTATGACAACTTATATTTTTGTCACTATTACAAAGATAATTGTGACAATGTGCTATATGTTACAATTAAGTCATCACTACTAATATATTAATAGTGGCAACATTTTTTTTTTTGTGTGTCTAATGTTGGTCAATAAAAACATATAAGATTTAGTGTCAAAACTTTCTTGATGAAAATGATGTGTAATTTTGACAAGACATATTGATGTCACTAGAATTTTTCATTTGTTGTGGCGAAAGTGTTTTTTGTCACTCAACATCTGTTTTTTGCTACAATAGTTTTGTCACAAAAAATTAAACCATTTAGTGTCAACTAAATATTATCACAAAAATTAAATATTTTTAACTATATTAATTGTTACTATAGTTTGGATAAAATTATAGATAAAATTTATCAAGTATTTTAAGTAAATATAGATAAAATTTAAATGATTTTTAAGATTATAATTTATCCAATATTCGAATTTTATATTATAAGGCTTAGAAAATAGGCCTTTAATTTAGAGGATTTATAGTATAAGTGAAATTTTTAAAAATTAAAATCAAAATTAAATATATATTTACCAAATCTCATAAAACAAAATTTGGATAATGTAAATTTAAAAAAAAAATTCAATTTTAAAAAGATATATATCCTCAATGAACTTAACATATAAATGGAACGAAGATTCCTAATAAGATCAGTGGCAATGGTTTGGTTTTATTTGATTTGGAAAATCAAAGTGACTCAACTAACTCAAGATATACATTTGCATATCATTGATGGTCACACACTTTGAATTTTAGGATCATAATAGGAATATGTTGTTTAGATTTTGATTATGTAGTTAATTTTTCTTAATGATTGTTTATCTATTTAAAACAACAACAAACCAAATACAACACGAAATTTGTCTCTTCTCAATTGAGAAGAAATAATTGTATGAAACTTGTAATTAAATTAGAATTTTTAAAAAAATTTTAAATTATTTTATTAGATTTTTATATATTTTTTTTCTAAATATGCAGAATAAGCATAAGAAGAGGAGAAATGGAGTTAAACTCTAGCAGAAGCTGAGGTTGAAAAGCAAAAAGGAAGATTCAAATATATAGTAGTCTACTTCATATCCAAATTTACATTAGAGAATTGTTTAGGATAATATTATAATTGTATTTTGGATAATTAAATTTCCAATTTTATATACTTAGAATAAGAATTTTATACTTTTTATTGATATTTATCTATTTTTATATATTATTAAATAATTTTATTTTCTTGTGTGACAATATTTTACTACTATTTTTTTGGCAAAATTATATAAAATATAAATTTATATCTATCACACATAATTTTATTCATAAATTTTTATTTAGTGACAACATTATTGTTAAATTAATAATTTTATTTGTGACAATTATAAACACATGATACTATCTTTAAACAACATTAGTGATAAAACATTGGTCACGAATAAAAATAATGATATCACAATAAAATAAACTATTGTTATGACTTTGTTTGTCACTATTTCGCATTTTTTGTGTCAACAATATTATCACAAATGGTAAGGTTTTTGTGACAATATAGTTTTATCACAAATACCAATGTTTTAGTGACAGTAATTTAGCCACAAAATTTTGACTATTTGTGGCCACATAATTTTATCACAAATATTAAAGTTTTTAGTGATAATAATTTGGTTACAAATTTTTTGTGTAATTGTGGCCAAATTTCTAAAGTGATCACTATTGTATTTGCTACGGAAGTACTTGTGACAAGAGGTTATGGCCTAAAAAATTGGCCACTATTAACAATAGTTACAAAAATTACTACTTTTAGTAATGTCTTTGATTATCACTAAAAATATAATTTTTTTGTAGTGTATTTGCATGGTGTATATTCCTTCCACAGACCGAGTAACAGATATCTTAACTAAAGGTCTTCAAAAGAAACAATTTGATAGTTTAATTTTCAAGCTGGCCTTGAAAGATATTTTCATGCCAACTTGAGGAGGAGTGTTGAAAAATAGCCTACTAAATAATAGTTGTATACAACTATGTACATTAGCTGTAAGAAATCTTTTTTGATTGATTGCACCATGATTGTAGAGATTATCTACCTTGCAATTGTTCTGCTATTTAGGGGCCATTTGGTATGGGGGAAGTAACAACTTTCCCTGGAAAGTTAAGGTTGTGAAATATTTTCATGTGTTGTTAAAAAAAAACCATGTAAAGTAATGGTCAACTTGCAATACTTTCCCTTTAACCAAGCAAAAGGATTCACAGGGGAGGGGGTGTGAAACGGATTACATCATGGGTTGGGAAAATATGAGGCATGTAAAATTTCAATATTACCCTTTGTAAAATAAAAATTCTTCTTTTTGTCCTATCATCCTTTTAAGAACCCTAGCTTTAGTGAACAACTCCTCCATCGCTTCTTCCTTAAGCCCTAGCGCAAGACAATCTCTATTGGTAAGTCCTATAATTTTTTGTATTTCTTTTTAAGAATTTTCATATTGCCTTTGATGCTGTTTGATTTGATAGTGGATTTTTATTTAAAACTTATTGAAGAAAACATGCACAATACCTCTTCTTTAGGTGAGATCTATCTGCAAAAAGCCTGTCAAAATTCATATGGGAAGCGTGCCTCATGGATCATCAAATTCAAGTAATCATATTTCTTATAATAGAAGAGTATGTGTTAAAAACATACTTTTATCAGGTATATAAGCAACTTTCATGATTTATTTATATATAAACCATTGATTAATGTGAAAATTAAAACATGTATTTAAGGTATGGTTTTATTTTACTTCATTATTATTGAAGGGTAAAATTGAGAATAATTATAACTTTGCATGGAAAGCTTATTCAAACCAAACAAAAGAATTCATTTTGCATGTATTTCAATTATAATCTTAATGGTGCATACTAAACACTGTATTGTTATTTTACAGGGAAAGTAAATGCAGGGAAAGATTTTGCAAGGAAATACTTTGCAGGAAAAATATTTCCCTGCAAAGTACCAAACGGCCCTTAAGCTCTTATAAAGCAAAGAAACATTAAGAAATAAGAAAAATCTTCTTCATATTTTATAGAATTATATAAGAAAGTTGTAGAAGTCAACATTATATATCGATCTGCAAAATTTCAAAATTTATGTCTTTGTAATGTTTGAGTTATAACCATATTACTATACTTGTGCTCTAATGACAGTTAGATCTGCAGAAAGCTTGAAGATTGGTTTGACAATTTCATTGTCTTAGATTTGGAATCACAACGCATTCTCAGTTAGAAAGTTGTTCCATTTTGAGTTAGTTATCTTCTCCTAAAGTTTGATTTTATTTGAAGGGTTATGATGTGAGATATTCTTGCTAGGAACGGTATGTTTGAATTTTCTAATTTACATAAATAAATTTACTCAAATTCATGGTTTAAATTCTGTAGATCCCAAATAATTGTAAATTTTGGATATATCAAAGTTTTAGGTGTCTACTCTTCTCAAAATCTTAAATTTCGTGATTTGGGAAAGTATAGAAAAGTTATGATAGATTCAATTCTCAATGGTATGAGTCATACTTGAATCATGCATTTGTTAATCTTTTTATAGATATTCCTATACTAGTGAGTTCCTTTGTTAATGTTCTGCATGTTTGATTGTTCAAGTAAGGAGAATTAATCACTCTAGTTGGATAGTTAAGAATCCAATGCTATGCATAATCTTCTAATATTCTTGCAAGCTTTAGAAGTTAGGTTAACTTAGCACTGCTATCAATTTTCTTGCTTGTGTTAAAAAGATTTTTGATGTCCTTGGATTTTACTCTCAAATATAGGGTATTCTAAGAAAACTTGTTCAATTTGGCATTCAGAGTTTTTTGACGTTAATCAAATAAGTAACACCACATATAAATGTATATATATACAATTTTTTATTACCGATATTTAAGATTTTCTTTTATAATTTTAATAAATTGTTGGACTTTGATTAATTTTCTAATATCATATATATATTAAAATTTTGAATTATTTTTCTTACCTGTAAAACTAATTTCCATATCTCTATTATATTTGTTAATATTTGAAATCTTGATTATATTTGTCAATCTTTGATATATAAAGTTTGTTAATTGTTTTGAATTTAACTGAATTATTTTTGCTATAAAGAAAAGGGACCATGCATATGTTAGTATGTTTGCTCAATGAATTATTCTGCAAATTTTGACTTGTCTGGAGTTTTGTCTGAAATTCTGATATTCTGTTTGGATTTCGGTTAACAAAGTTATGTTGAAATAAATAAGTTTAGTCTCCAATTAACTATAGTTTCGCACATGAAACTTTGATAAGAGACTATAGTTTTGACTTTTCTACATGAATAAGTTTTGACTTTTCTACATGAAACTTTGATAAGAGACTATAGTTTCGCACCGTGCCGTCAATGAAAGAATAATAGTTTATGATATCTGGCTCAGGTCACCGAGGGTAAACAAAGAGCTCTGAAAATATGACTCGGGTCACCAAGTTTAAACAAATGACCTCTGATATTTTGTTTTGGCCATAGTAAATTGGGAGGCGTATATTTTTTAATATCTTAAAATTTGTATTCCGTTGATTTAGTTTGATTTCTTGAACTATGTTTTGTAAACATTATCTATGTTTTATTAGTCATTCATGATTTTGAATCTATGAAACCCTATATGATCCCAGTTGTTTTTAGTGGGTTACTTACTGGGTTATCAAGCTCATAATCTAGTTGTTGAAATTTTTTCAAATCAAGAGTATAATAGCTTAGTGGGAGTGATCAAGTAGCAGATTTGTCTCTAGTCTAGTTTGAGCTCAAATTTTTGTCTGTATTATAAACTCTGAGTTTGTATTTAGTAAATTTTATATATTTATGATTTTTGACTTTTGGAATTTACAATTTTGTTGAATCTTAAGTTTTGTCTTGGGATAAGTTCTAATGCTTACATGCCTATTGTACTATGCACTATAGGTGAGCGGCCATTTGTTGGTGCATCAGGTCCGGCGAGAAGGGTTCAGGCCGTGACAAGTTGTTGATTAGTTCTTAATAAGCCATTAATTATGTTGAGAGTTAACCAACACTAAAATCAATTTATTGACTCAAGGGGCAGTTATGTAATTTCGATTATAATTTTGAAAACTTCAATCATTATTTCATTTGTTTAATTAAATATTATTAATAAATTATCCCTGGATGTAACTTGATTTCTTGTTGACCAGAACTTCTTGTTATTATCATTATTATTATAAAATTTTAAATATGAACAATTATTTGTGCTAATTCATTTGCCTTGTTCCTCATACTAATCAAAACTATGAGTGAAATCAAATCTATGAATTATTAAAAATATATAGTTAATTCACCGAAGAAAGTTCCGTCAAAGACGAGAATTTGACGCAACTTAATGTTTCCTTGCACGTCTAAGCAACCTTCTCATGTTACCAATAATTATAATTTTATATAATAAAAAAAGGACCTTTTAAGTATAAAATAAATGAGAAATCATTAAACAATTAAATTAATGTTTAATTTAATTTTTGAGTTGTTACCATCAGTAGTACAAATATTAGTATTTTTGTAATAGTATATATTACATATGTACATATATATCTATGTATCTATGTATGTATGAATGGATGAATATATGAAAAACAAATAGTAATTATAATTTGAAAGAAAACCAAATGCACTGATTAGTAACTAACTAACAATTTAAATTTTAAAATTCAAAGTTCAAACCACTTTCCTCTTTCTCTCTCTGATCCTGCTCCACTTCTTCCACTATATGAAACTTTTTATATTTTTTAATTACTTTTACCAAAAGTGAAGATATGTTATGATAAAATAAGTACTCTTCCACACATATACATATATACCCCCTACAAAAACACTAAATATCTCAAAAAGTTGTTTCTTTGATGCATCTTATTGGAAAATTTGAAATAGTAGATTATTACACTAAATATTTAATTCTTGTATTAAAAAGAGAAAAATCTTTGCCCCTCTATTTAAATACTTTCAAATTTTTACTCTCTTACCTATTTCATTAAAGTATATAAACATAATGATTGCATACTTTCAAAATTATACAAATAGTGTAAAAAAAATAATTATATAGCATACATAGTTATAGAAATTACAAGAAATAAAAAAAAAAACACATTTTACCTTTTGTTTGCAAATTATGTATATAACTTTTTTTGAAAAAAAAAAAAATCAAAACTCAATAGAAGAAAATAAACAAGAACAAACAAATAGGGAAAATAAGAAGACAGGGATATCAACAATAATAAACTGAAGTGTGGGAGAAGTGGCATTAAGCATATAAATCTCAATTATATACAACCTAATTACCAAAAAAAGATACATATGCATATATAAAAAGATATGAAGTATTAATACTCCACCTTTTATTAGTTTTGTTGTGTGGGCAAAGTTTTGTTATTAACGGCTACATCCGGGTTTGCAGTGAAAGTTACCCCTTTCACATTTTTTTTGGTCGGTTGTCACTTGTGAATCCTTCCCACCATCTTCTTCACATTTAATCATTCTCCACTCACTCTTTCTCTCTCCCTCTCTCTCTCTCTTTCTCTTTTTCTCTTTCTCTTTGGCAATGGCTTCATGTGGTATCAACATTCAATACTTGCTGCTATGTGTCATGCTTGCAAGAATAAGACAATGTGTCACTTCTCAGGTGAGAAAAGGTCTTCTTTGATGTATTCTTTTGTGTGTTTGAGTTTTTGTGTTAAAACTGTGTGGTTGTTGTTCTTGTTCGTTTATAGGTTTATGTTGTTTATATGGGAAGTAGTGGTGTGCACTCAGAAGAGGTTTTGAAGCAGAACCATGAAATGCTTGCTGCTGTACATGGAGGAAGGTTGGTGAAGCAGTTCTATGAGTTTGAGTGGATTTTTTAACTTGAAAAAGTTTTGATTTTTTTTTTATTTTTTATTTCCTTGTATTTGGTTTGGTGTTTGATTTTGGGCAGCAATGAGAAGGCCATGAGTTCTCATGTTTATAGTTACAGTAATGGTCTTAGAGGATTTGCAGCCAAGTTGAGTAAAGAGCAAGCTTTGGAGATTGCTGGTGAGTTTTAGCACTACTCTTTGAGCCTGAGATGTGTATTAAATTAGTGTTTGTATTGTTAATTTTAGTATGGATTTTGATGCTTTAGAGATGCCTGGTGTGGTCTCTGTGTTCCCTAATGAGAAGAGAAGCTTGCACACAACTCATTCATGGGATTTCATGGGGCTTTCTGTGGATGAACAGATGGAGATCCCTGGATTTGCTACCAAGAACCAAGAGAATGTTATAATTGGTTTCATTGACACTGGTTAGTTAAACTTCTCAAGACATGTATTTATAAATTTTATGTTGTTTGTCAGATATGCAGCACAGAGCATGTGAGCTGTATGTGGTTCTTGTCATAAGTTTCAATGCTTATTTGGTGGATTTGGCCTTGCTTGATGAATGAGACAAGTGCCAATTATCATTCTTTTGTCTTCTTCTTGAATAGATTCCAATTCACTTGATTCTTTTCTTTTACAATGATTCTGTTAAAAGAGGAAGTAATTCTAAAATTTTAGACAATGAAGTCATCAGTGTACTTAGCTTAATCAACTCCATTATTAGTTTAGAAGTTGTTGATTAACCTTTGCTGATTAATTTACAGGGATATGGCCAGAATCACCAAGCTTTAATGATCATGGCATGCCTCCTGTGCCTTCTAGATGGAAAGGAGAGTGTCAAACTGGAGAGTCATTCACAACATCTGATTGCAATAAGTATGTTTTTTATTCAATGGCTCTGATTCAATTTATTATCAGGTTCTCTAATTGTTGCTACAATAAATAGGAAGGTGATAGGAGCAAGGTACTATCTGAATGGATATGAATCTGAAGAAGAATATGGTGAACTTTTAAAGAAATCAAACAATGCTGTCAAGTACAAGTCTCCGAGAGACAGTTCTGGCCATGGAAGTCACACGGCATCGATAGCAGCAGGACGATATGTAAATAATGTGAACTATAGTGGTCTGGCATCGGGTGAAGCTCGTGGAGGGGCTTCAATGGCAAGAATAGCAGTCTACAAGACTTGCTGGGAATCAGGTTGTTACGACGCAGACATACTCGCTGCTTTCAATGATGCTATAAGAGATGGAGTCGATATAATTTCCATGTCCTTAGGACCAACTTCTCCACAAGGAGATTACTTCAGTGATGCCATTTCAATTGGCTCATTTCATGCAACTAGTCATGGTATCATGGTTGTTTCTTCAGCGGGGAATGTAGGCACTCGAGGCTCCGTGACTAATCTCGCGCCGTGGATGCTCACCGTGGCTGCTAGTTCTACTGATAGAGATTTCTCTTCGTATGTTATACTTGGGAATGGCACAAAACTAATGGTATTTGAACTACCATATGCAGTCAAAGATATATTTTTTTTTTTCTGCTGAAACTAAAATTTTCTGAAGATTTGTGTGTTATCAACAGGGTGAAAGCTTGAATGTGTTAAGAATGAATCGATCTGCAGGGATAATTCCGGCTGGAGAAGCTAATGGAGGATACTTCACTCCTTATCAGTCAAGGTGAATGAATATATGGTGATTGGCATGATTGATTTTCCTCTTGTTCTTACAAGTTCTTATTCTTCTGCAGTTTCTGCTTGGAAAGCTCTTTGAACAAAACAAAGGCCAAAGGGAAAATACTCATTTGCCGCCACTCTGGTAGTTCTTCTGAATCAAGGCTTGCAAAGAGTGTGGTGGTGAAGAGAGCAGGGGGTGTAGGAATGATTCTAATTGATGAAGTAGAAAGCGATATTGCTATTCCATTTGCTATACCTGCAGCAAGTGTTGACAGAAGAACTGCAGAAAAAATCTTATCATTTGTAAATCATACAAGGTTAGATAACAGAACATCCTTTTATGTCTTGCCAGTGTGTTGCGCTTACATGCATTTACTGATGAATGTAAAACTGTTCTGTTTATAGGAATCCAAGATCATTGATTTTACCTACAAAGGCGATATTAGGATTGAAACCAGCACCAAGGATGGCAGCATTCTCTTCAAAAGGTCCGAATTCTTTGACCCCAGGGATTTTAAAGGTTAGTCCTACTGTTCAAATGAGTGATTTTCAGTTTTGATGTGCGAAACACTGATTGGTTGCTCATCTTTGTTGTTTGTTTTGAAGCCTGATATCACAGCTCCGGGATTAAATATTTTAGCAGCTTGGTCTCCTGCAGTAAAAATAATGAACTTCAACATTCTCTCTGGTACCTCAATGTCATGTCCTCATATAACAGGCATTGCTGCATTGATCAAAGCTGTATATCCTTCATGGTCTCCGTCAGCAATCAAGTCAGCAATCATGACGACCGGTTTGATTCTTAAACTTCTTGACAGATTCTACACTTAATCTAAATGTGTTCATACTTGTGTCAATGATCTCCTCATTAATGCAGCAACTACATTGGACAAGAGAGGGAAGGCTATAACAGCTGATCCTACAGGGAGGATGGCAACTCCATTTGACTATGGCTCAGGCTTCCCGAACCCAGTAAGAGTTCTTGATCCGGGCCTTGTGTACGACGCACAACCTGCAGACTACAAGGCATTTCTTTGTTCCATTGGCTATGATGACAAGTCATTGCGGCGAGTAACTGGAGATAACAGCACATGCACAAGAACAGCCGCAGCATCGGCTTCTGATCTAAACTATCCGACAATTACAGTACCCGAGCTCAGGGGAAGCTACTTTGTGACACGAACCGTGACAAATGTAGGAAGGCCAAGAAGTGTTTATCAAGCTCTGGTATCACCACCAGCCGGCATCCAAGTCACGGTGGTGCCTAAAATTCTTGTGTTCAGAAACTACGGTGAGAAGAGGAACTTCACAGTGAGTTTCAGAGCTACTGCCCCTTCAAAGGGCTATGTCTTTGGTTCACTTACATGGAAAACTAAAGCACTTGCAGTCACCAGTCCTCTGGTTGTTAGATTGGCATCTTCCAATACAGGGTTATTGTGATGTCTTGGAACTGATGCAGTTCAACTTACACAACTACAAAAGGATTCATATTCTTTTGATTCTCATAGTATTTCCAAAGCCAATATATACGTAACTCGCAGAATAACATACAATGGCTGCGAATGAAGATCATATAAGCATCAAGTTTTCAATGTGCAATATATATATATATATATATATATATATATATATACATGACAAGTTATCTATGGACGTCCATTATCAGCTGTTGGATCAAAATCCAACTATTGATATTGATAAACAGTAATTACTACAGTAATATAAACAATAATTACTGTTTTTTTACTATTTACCATGTCAGCCGTTAGATCTTGACCCAACGACCTTGATCCAACGACTGATAGATGAACGTCCATAGATTTCTTATCTATGAACGGCCATAGAGGATGTATTGTGATATATATATATATATATATATATATATATATATATATATAGAATTCAATCTTCTAAAACACACATCTGGGTTAAAAAGGGCATAGCATCGATCTGTAAAATGAGACTGATATCCCTACCAAATAACAAACAACACATCAGACTGCTTCTTGTACAATAGCCCATTACAAGAAAGGAGTCTTGCAAAGCTAATGAACAAATGGTCCGCAAGGATGTTTTCTACTTCTAAGTTTGCAGTGCACAATGTTCCTCACTGCAGAAGATGCGACAATGAGTACCAATTTACAAGAAATTTGTTAAGCATCAGCATTCTAGAAGATGGCTAATCCTGCTCACAGTCTTTATGACCTGGAGAAGAAAGCAAAAATCGATAGTAAGTGGCACACATTTGCAGCAGCATAAAATCCTTATCAGACATGCATTTTCACATTAAGAGTTTACCTGAACCGCGCAAGTAAGTATCAACAAAGATGTCTTAGTATTTTTTCACTTTCCATTTAATCAGTTGTATATGAAGCATTTCATCAGTTAGTCAGCCTCATCTGTGGGCTACGAGTCTGACTGCTCAAAAGGAGCACGGACAAAAAGCTGACCATGAAGAGTGACAACTGCTGATGTCTGATGGGGGTCAATGCGTGATGACAAGGTTATAACCTGCGAAGAAAATTGATCTAATAAATATATTTAAGGGCAAGAAATTCTGAGACCAATTCAGAATAAGATAGCTGCATTGTACCTTCTTAAAAGGAGTGACACCCCAAGGATTATCTGGCTGCTCCGGCTCACCTGATATAACCAAACGACCAGAAGGATCTGACTGGACATGTACCTGAAGTTATTCAGGTGTTGATTAATTGATGTGCAAAACAAATATCACACCATGAATGGAAAGATACAATTTGCATTCCATATACCTCCTCACGCAGAAGCCCAGGAACTAAAGCATAAACTTCAAAGCAATCCTTCTGAGTAAAGAAAGATAAATTTAAAACAAGAAAGCAAAATCTCAAGCCTCAAAAAGACAAAAGACACTTTAACTCTAAAGCACCAATATCATGCAATTTATGATCCTTGGGGAATCATGGATTCATGACTCAGAAAATAAGAACACAACCGATGAACTTACAGTTGTCCGCACATTGATCTTCACCCAATCAGCAGGAGGCCCAACATCAACTACCATTATATCAGTCCTGTCCAAAGTAGGAAAAAACATAAATCAGCCTTTAGTCATAACATATGAAACTTTGGTTAATGAGAACTTCTGACAAATTTCAAATACAACATCATTATGTTCAAGAATACAAACCAGAACTGAATAATTAAACAGACAACAAAATAAATTTTCTTGTAAGTTCTAAAAGAAGAAACAGTCAACCACTAGCGCACTGACAAACCAATAGCCCCATTCATTCTACATAAATCCGTTCATTTATGCCAACGACATTTGGCCCTATGCGAGATGTTTTTATGGAGAGAAGAAAATGAGAACTTCCATATCAGGAAAAAACATCAACGTAAATGTAACAAGCTCCTGGAAGATTACTGTGTCTTAGCGACTTTCGGACGTGCAGCTTTAGCTTCTGTATGTTCCAGGCTAGATGGTTTCTTCCTCTTAACAATACCTTAAGAGAAAAATAAAATAAAATAGAATAAATCTATACAAGTAACCAGATCAAAAACTTGCTCAAGACATTAATTTCTTGTGCTGGCCTACCAATGCCTTTAGAATTCTTATCCTTCACTGAGCTTTTATCCTACAAAGAGCAAATACAGCATATTACAATGGTGGACAGAATAAAATTTTCCTGCAAAGCTTTTTAAATCTCTCTACGAACCTTGATGATTGGATCCCCAACCTCACCATTACCAAGTAACCTCTGAGAGTGCCAACCCTGCATAGCCCGAGCTGCAGCATCCCTTCTCGCTCTTCCTGAGCCAGAACCTTGACTTCCTCCCACCTGCTTATCCCACAAAAAAACAATCAGACAAGCACGACCGTTGCTCACAAAATTTACATACAAGCTAACAAGGACAAAATATAAATTTCGGGGAATATTAATACAATTCAAAATTGGTTTACAGTTCCTATATTCATATGAAACACTGGAACAATCACCAATTTTTATTTAATTGGATAAAGAGTTATCCCAAGAAAGCATGATAAAGAAATCTCTTTATTTAAATAATAAAGAGGACTTACAGGGGAAGAACTAGGCTGGATTCAGATCTCCGATCTCTTAACCTTCCAGCTATGGTAGGTGGCTCAAAGATGTAAAGTTTTATTTTCTAACCAAATTGGACATGAAGACTCCAACGAAACCTTAGCTATTCCTGGATGTATCATCTTGGAGCCTTGGCCTGTATTTACATCAAGCCATGTTTCACTCCACCATTATGGTTTTTGACTCGATATTGTGACAAGTTTTTTCCTCATCCAAAACTTCTCTCAGGAAACCAAAATCATTACAAGGATGTTGGTGCTAATTTATGAGATAGTCACAACAATTTTAACTAGGCCTACCTTGAAAAGTCTTCACAGGTTAAATATAATCACATGCATCTCATTTTTTACTAGATCCTTAAATACCAAAAAACAAAAAAAAAAACAAAAAAACAAAAAAAAGTGACCTCCGCCTATTGCCAAGAATCTGGGACATGATAAGCAGAAATTTCTGTAAACACATTACCAAGATCCTACTACATTTGTCCACACATGACTCTTCAGCTTAGATGAATGTCATATGCCAAGCATTCCTTATTTCCTCATTTACTACACTTCCACCTCCACGTGAATCGAATATTAGAGTTACTTATGACTGAGCTTAATCTGTACGTACAAGGTTACTCCCCACCAACAGGTCATTCTAGTTAAATTGCAGTAACTTAGACAACATTTAAGTAGCCATGGAAGATTGACCAATATTATTTGATCCATAAAGTAAGACCACACAATTTCCCACAAAAAAAAGGAGAAAGTAACTCAACCCATTTGTACTGTTATAATTGATCGGCTGTTCAAATGAGATATCAAAATTAATTAATAAATACTATAAAAGAAAAGGTGAAAGAGTGTCTACCAACCTGATGTTCAAGTGGCATGGTCTCTGGGACTGAAGGTATAGGTACTTGCAGCTCACCAGACTGAATTTTATGCTTCTCATACTCAAGTAGGGCCTGCATGAATGAAGATATTCTAGAGTGTGGAGAAACTAAAAAGACAGATGACTCCAAATAAGTGAGAGGTAAGATACAGAATTGCCAAAAAAAAATTAAAAATTAAAATTCCACTCAAACTACATAAACAAGCAAAAGCTTTAAGTAAATAAATAGCATATCCTTATTGGTATGTTTGCTTGGGGATTAGAATAGCGGGGTTAAAGGTTTGGAAGTTTGAAATTGTTTTAGAAAGATAATTTTGACTAAACTTTGACTTAATCAATAGTAATCAAAATAAATAGTTTAAGATTAAAATTTATTTTTCTAGCTACAGATAGATGTTTATTAATATTAATAATTTTTAAAAAATTAATTGCTAATTATGTTTATTTAAAAAATTAAATCTTGTAAAAGAATGTTGGTGGGTCACCCTTGGGTATTTAGTTAGAGACTTGAAATTACCCCACAAGCAAACATAGCACAAGGCTCTTCAATTTTATATTGGATCTTAAACAAAGTATGGTTATTTTTTAACACATCAAAATGAAAATGAATACATGAGAAAGAGCATGCAGATAACAAGTCACTAAAGAAAGAGATTGAGTCTGCACAAACATTAAGGAAAAACAATTTAAGTAATAGTTGGCCAAACATGGAACACAAAGACATTTAGAATAAGACATACCTTCTCATAAAATATCCGGAATGACCAAGAAACAGTGGTACAAGTTCTGCATAAGAAAATAATAGGAAATTTTCGGTTGTTGCAACAGAAATACACGTCTGTGTGAGGAAAAAAAAAACTTACTTTGGAGGCCTGAAAGACTCTCCCACCTGACGCCAGAGCTTGCAAGATGTGACCTTAAAAAAAAAACAATTCAAGAGCTCCATCAAGAACATGACTCATTTAAAAATTATGCAACATTCTCTGTGCTGATGATGGTATGATATGTGCATTTTCTTTGAATTAGAATTCACATGAAACCAAAGGCTTTTAAGTTGCTTTAAACACCTAGAAACCGACAAAATTTTTATATGAGTGCCCACAATGTGACAAAATTTAGACAACTGATGGAAAACCACATAAATCCTCATCAAAACCATATTCATAATTTCAACCAAAGGTAGCGATATTTATATTTTACTGCAAGATGCAGATAAATATAGCACGTATACCTGGTCGTAGCCACCCAATCTTGTGACTGCTCTCCACAGCCTATGCCAAGAAAGCAAGGTAGAAATAAGACATCTTGCAGGCAAGCCGACAAAGGGGGCAAAATGATTATAACAACAACAACTTACTTCAGGCAATTCAGTCCTTCTCCATAAAACTTGGGAGGCTTGAACTCCAAATTTTTTTCCCTGTGAAAGGTCTCCAGTTCATTCATGAAAGCCACCTGATCTTCTTCTGTTCCAGATTCTTCACCCTCCGTGTAGTCAAATATGAAAGACTGGTTGGGTGCATCATTAGATGGATCCTCCTCTTCCTTTTCCTCTTTTGTAGCAGTTTCTAGGTTATGATTATCTTCAGAATCGGTTCTTTTAGCATTATCTTTCTCACCATGTCTTCCACCACTCTCCACAGGTAAATCAACCACCTCACCCTCCTTTTCTTTCTTAACATCAACAACAGCATGCTCATCAGCATTCTCCACATGTTTCACCAAAGGTGGATCTTCAGTAGCATTATTCAAAGCAAGGTCTTCAGTGCTATTATTTGAATCGGGTGTTACACCAGTATCTTTATCATTTGGCTCAGCTTCAACATGGCCGACTTC
Source organism: Dioscorea alata (assembly GCA_020875875.1). Classification (NCBI taxonomy): domain Eukaryota; kingdom Viridiplantae; phylum Streptophyta; class Magnoliopsida; order Dioscoreales; family Dioscoreaceae; genus Dioscorea; species Dioscorea alata. Next base: position 12,367,180 of record CM037018.1, read on the forward strand.
TGATGTGGTTCCTGCAAGGTCCGCGTTATTGCTAGCCCCAGCCCCAGGCCCAGCTTCAGCCTCTGATTCTTGTAGCTTGTGGATATGCGCATCCATTGGATTCACAGCCAAAGAAGGTGAACCCTTCTCTTCTACTCCTACATCACTGTGGTCTTTGCTAGAGAGCTTTGAAGCTTCATGCGCTGACTCTCCATCATCCTTTTTCTCGCTCATCGAAATAGAATCTAAATTTCTCAAAACTCCCTTCTTTCTTCAACTCTTCAAACCAAAACCCCTTATTTGCACCTTCTTCCCACTCAAGATCATCAAAACCCAGAAAACATAACGATTACAGCAACAATAACGAAGAGATTTGTAGATTATCTGAACTTAAATAACCCTAATCCCCTAATGCAAAGATCCATCTATTTCCACATCCATCCAAACCCTTGTTTCAAATCAAACCATATAGTTCCAATAACATACGAAAAACTCCGGATTTTCTAGAAATTCTAAAACCCTAGAACGATGAATCCCAAGATTTTCAAGAGAAACGGGAGAAAAGGACTCAACTTGTTCGTGCAGTCGTACTTGAAACTCGAAAATAGCTTCTTCTTGCAAGGATTTGAGAGCAGCTGGGGAGGATTAGGGCCTCGAATCAGATCAAATCCAGGTTAGGGTTTCGTCCAGGCTCTCAGAAATCCCTAAAATTCATCCAACTGGAGGGAAACGAGTCAAAAGCAAGCCCCAAAGCTCACGAGCGTATCGCCCAAGACCATCGAATCAGATCACCGCTTCCAAATCACCGCCTTCTATTCATGATTTATCTATATTTGGAATCAATGACCATATCGACCGGCTATGTGCCTTTCGCTTACCGCGAATAACGACAATGATATTTGGGCTGTTGAGCAAGTGGGCGGCCTTGTTATTATTTTATGAAGTTTGACACTCGGCCCATATAGGTATGTTATTGGTGCTAAGCCCATTTCGTAAACAAACACTCCATAATTATCTAAAAAAAATGCAAAGTTTAATTATTTTAACAAATATATTTAATAATATTATTAATTAGATAAAAATAAAATAAAATTTGTTAGGGCGGTGGATATGATAAGAATGATAGGATGGGATAAACTACCATGTTTTATCATTTGTTTGGTGATTGACCCCACTTTATTTGTATCAAGCACATAATAATCATAAGGAGAGTTAGGATGGAAACGAGAATAAAAATAAAAAATTAAATTTATTATTATTATTTTTTTTCCTTTTGCTTGATTTTGGTCTCTCTTCTAGGGTTTTATTATATTCTTTCTTTTGATTGTTGGACCCAAGACTTGAGACTTATGAACAACTAGATGACATGACACCAATTTTCACAAAGCAGAGGTTTGTAGTTATTTATTTTGATTTTTCTCTGATTTTTTTTTAATATATAACTATATTACATATAATTCATATCATATTCTACTATCATCCACTTCAAAAGAAAAATAAGATAACAAATGCTATCCGATGAATTATCTGGTGTGTATCAAACACAGAATATGAGTTTATTATGCACATATCTTTTCCTATTCTTATTCAGTCCTCATATCCTATCCACCCTTAACCCTTATCCAATCCTGTTCACCAAATGGATCTTTAACTCTATTTCTTAACATTTGAATATTTGATAGCTAAAGCCATTTAGGTTAAGTGATTAGAGATACTAACAATCGTTTTTATCAATATAATATATACACCAAAGATTTTATTGATTGTTGTTGCATTCCATCTAATCCATTTTATGTTTCATGATATTTAGTTGTGCTTTTTAATGCTAAATTTTAACAACACATAAATATGTTGAATTAGAGATTTATCTACTAAGGAATTTAAAGAATCATGGATTATTATGATTATTTTATATGACAATTTTAACAAAACTAACTAGAGGTGGTAACGGAGAAAGGACAGGGCCCATCCCCACCCTCGCCAAGGGTGGGTATAGGGAATTCCCATCTCCAAATCCCCATAGGGGAAAAAAATCCTCCCATCTAGTCCCCGTGGGGAAACGGCCCCATGGGGATCACGAGGATTCCCCATGCTAATGCACGTATAAATTTTTTTAAAAAAATTATTTAATACTAATACAACAACAAACATAAAAATCATTAAATATAAACTCCACAAAATAACATATCAAAAACTTACAAAAAAAAAATTATCCAAATGTTTATCAATATAGAGCAAACTATAAAAATAAAACATATATAAATACAACTATATATATATAAAGGGAAAGTATTAATTATGAAATTTGTTTTTCTTTGAAAGCTTTTGGGAAATATTTCGAAAAATTTTTATTTAAAAAATATTTTAAAAATTATAATGATAAAAATAAAATAAATTAACTGGGCCCATCCTCACCCCACCACCACCACTAACCGATACATTTTCAAACATCAATAGAAGAAAATATATTATAGATATTACTATATTATAAGAGATATAGCTATCTCATTCCCTCTCAACTCAAACATTTAAAAACTGAATTTTTCATCTTATCCATACTCTTATAAAAAAAACTGAGAGATATAACGCTAATTACATAAAATAATTTAAAATCTTATTAAAAATAACTTTTATAGTAGGAAAATATACACACTGATAAAAGGATCACTTGTTATATAATAACAAATATAAGCATTCATAATTACATCAACAACACGCTCGGTATATTAACTTGTGCTTTTCAATATATGAACGGCTTACTGGTCAACGAGCTAATAAACTTAAATCTGACATTTACTTCCTTTCTAGGTTCAATTGCAGACTTAAAAAGCATTTGTAATATCTTTGGCCTTAACATCGGCTCTTTTCCTTTTACTTATCTCAGAATTTCCATATCTCCTAAAAGATTAGCTCTTTCCAACTTCACTAAGATGCTTGACAAAACTGAGAAAATCCTTTCTATCTGGAATCATTCCAAAATTTCCATGGCTGGTAAAACAATTTTTATTAATTCTGTCTTGATGTTCACTCTTGTGTACTATCTGTCTGTCTACCCTGTTCCCAACACAATTTTGGATGGTATTACTAAAGCTGCTAGATTGTTTTTCTGGTCTAAGGATACCAATAGAAAAGGCATGAACTCAGTTAATTAGACAGATATTACACTTCATCATACTGAGGGGGTCTCTCTATTCGTAATTTGCGTGCTTCCAAAATCTCTTTAATGGCAAAGAATGTCCTTAATTATTTAAATCATCATGATGCTATTTGGGTGGATATTCTCATTAAAAAATATGGCAAAATCAATTTCTGGACTAATTCCATCCCATCCAATTGCTCTTGGTTGCATCACTTTAATCTCGATCTCACTGATTTTCTGCTTCATCCTTGGTATTTTGAAATTCCATTGGCTTTCAAACCCACTTATCTGAATATGGATTTTAATCTGGATTTGTTAAGCCTGTCTGACTTCTGCTTGGATAATGCCTGGAATGCTGAGTTAATGCATCATGTGTTTAGAGAATTTCTTAATTTTGACTATCTTATTGCTAACAAATTCAGCAACTGTAGTGATAATTGTTGGGTTTGGCATCCTAAATCCAAAAATCACAAGCTCACATATATGGTGTATGCTCATTTTAATAGATCTGCAGGTTGTTTAGATGGTTGGGGAAATGTTTAGTGGCTTAAAATTGCTCCTAGGCCTAAGCATTTCCTCTTTTTCCTCCTTCATAATGGCCTTAAAACCTATGGTTACTTATACAGATTGAATCTTGGCCCTCAAATCCTCTGCAGTTTATGTAACCTTGATTTTGAAACTACTGAGCATCTTTTCAATACATGTCCCAAGGCTCAATCAATCTGGAGATCGGTCAGTAATGCTCTTGGCAAACATATACAATTTCATGATGGCTTTTCATCTAGTAACTGGATTAGTCCGTCCAACACTAAACTCAATAAGCAAGATTAATCTGTTATTGTTGTTGCTTCTTGGTTACTCTAGAAAGCTAGATGCAACCTTATCTTTTGTAATGAAGCACCAAAATTTCATTATATTGCAGTCAGAGCCATCAATCATGTTAGGAAGTATTCTCACTCTTCTCCTTCTCAATTTGGAAAATAGCTCATACTTAATAACTTTACTATCACTGATAGCTCTTTTCTCTTTGTTTATTCAATGGGTAATTGTGGAGCTATGCCATATGGTACAGGGTTTTATGTTACAAATGCCAACTCTCAATTCATCTGTACAGGTTGCTACAATAATCAGGCTGAGTCAATCTTGGAAGCTGAGGCTTTGGCTCTCATTACGCCTTTGGGTAGCATTTATGCATCGGATCTTCAAATTAACACTATCTTCATCGCTAGCGCTGAACTGTATAACGCCATCATGGCTGGCAACTCTCATCCTGCTTGGAGACTAATTCATTGATTATCAGCATCACTTACTACCTGCTTGGACTCGGTCATCAGCCAATCTACATCATTCCTAAAGCATGGTTAGCAGCTGCTTCTAGTCTTGCCCTCCTTGGTGTTAATTCTCATGCTCTCACACTTTTCCACAAAGGCAGGGATCTTCCATGTTGGTTAATGAAGCTTTTCAACAAAATCGGTGTTTGCCTGTAATTTTTACTACTTTAGTTTCTTTACTCAGCTTAGTATTTCTTCTTTTGTTTCTTTTGTTTGGCTTTTATTTTGGTTTTAGCTTGTAGCCTGTGAGCCTTGGTCTGTTTTGTTTTTATTGAACTCTTTGTAAACTTCTTTGTATATTAATAAAATAGCTCTAGGAGCTCTTCCCCTAAAAAAAAAAACAAAACAAAACAAAACAAAACAAAACAAAACATTGTTCATCATTTTCATTTGGATCAATGAAAGATCTTTGGATCAACTACTGAAAGAGAACCACCATCAAAGTTTGGCCTGGAGGCTAAACTTCCAACATAGACACTAATAGCTTTGAGGAAACCATAAGCATCGTCGGAAGATGACCGCCCACGGAATCCAGCGCATCCGGTGCTCATCTTAAAGCTAAACGGCGTGTCGGTTTCATGCCCAAATGGTCCGTATGTGACTCGACCAGTTTCAAATTTAAGTGATCTGATCACTGTAGTATAGAAATAAGGTGTGTCCTCTTCACTTGCAAAAATCTCAGTATCCTAGAACCATGATCCATTTTACCCACTCACACAAGTGATTGGTAAATATAAATATTCTCATTTTATTAAATTTAACTTCATGTTAACATTCAACCCTCAACATTAAAATATGATGAAATGGATTTAAAAGACATTAAAATGGCTTCTTTTGGTTTGCTTTGTATACTCTTATAAAAGGGTAATTATTAATAAATATATTTATTAAATAAAAGTTTAAAATTAATTTTTTACCCAGATAGGAAGACAAGTAAATAAAAATGCTTTGAAGAGGATGGATACACACATAATTTGATTTTGATGAGTTTTGTATTAAATGACTGGTCACTTTGTTTGGGTGAGGAATAAAAATATTATGTTCAAAGAATTTTTTTTTTCCCTTCCCAAATATCAGGGTTGAAAGAAAAAAATCATGAAAACACACAAAAATTTGATAAATTGGTATTAATAAAACATTTTTTTTTAAAATATAGTGAGTGTTATATTTATTAAAATTAATAGTTTCCAAACTAAATTATTAAATATATTTATTTCCTGTATCTTTTGTAGTTTATATCCAGCTTTGAAACTAAGATATAGGTGCAATCTCTATTTAAAAGAAAGTTTCAAATTTGGCCTAAATGATAAAAATCAATTACCTCCTGAATCATCTTTTGTTGAACCTCCTAGAATTAGCTGGCATGAAACACTAGAACTAAGAATTCTTTATTTAGAAAATATTATCCAACAATTACAAGCAAGAATGGATAAAATTGAAAATGGAACTAGATAGATCTATATTACTAAATCATCCACACATTAGTGAAGATGTAACAAATACATATGGAACTATTTGGGCCAATATAGATAAATGTAATGCAAGAAATAGAGATATAGAAGAAGAAAAAACTTAAGATAGAGATATAGAAGAAGAAAAAACTAAAGAAATCAAAACGATAAACAAGTTAGCAATAGAAGAAGAAGCATCAACGGGGGAAAAATTATAACTAAAACGGAAGAAACTAATATAGAAATTGAAGATGTTATTATAAACAATAATTATGAAAAATCAGGAATAACAAATTCTCCAATTTATAGTATTAAAATTCTTTGTCAAATACAAATAGATGAATGGAAATTAGATATTTTAGGGTTAATTGATACAGGTTGTTCTAATACAATATTAGATGAAAATTTAGTATCCCCTCAGTATATTAAACAATTACCTCCAGAATATCAATATAAAGCAAAATAAATGGATGGACGATTATTTACTTACACAAAACAATTAGCTCCATGTAAACTTAGTTTCTTGAAGGATAGCCAACTCCTTACAAATTATTTACATTTCAGAGGGAATATTAGTCTAAGAGATTTTACTCTAAGGAGAACTAGATTTATTATAGGATTAAATATATTAGTAAACTTTTTCTATGGTTGTACAATAAATCCTTCAGGAATTAGTTTTTTAGGAGTTCCTTTTTTACCTTTTGTTAAAGAACTTTTGTTTGAAAAACAAACGACATAACCAGATTGTTGTGAAAATTGTAAAATTAAAGACAAAACTTGTCAGGAAAAAACCAATGAAACTCTTTTGGAATTTAGTAAATGTAGCCTATTTGATGAACTTACACTTGAACCCCCGTTAGGACAATTAGTAAATCCAAATTTTCTTTATGATCTTATATCTTCAGGGAATCTAGAAATTGATGATATACTAAGTAAATTTGAAAATGAAGAAATTATAGGTGAAAATCTAGGGAAACATTGGGACAAGAATAAGATTATTTGTAAGTTAGAACTAAAAGATCCAGATTTTAGGATACAAAATAAGAAACTAGAATCTACAAATGAAAATATTAATGATTATAAAATGCATATAAATGAATTATTAAAATTAGGAGTAATCCGAAGAAGTACTGACATAAAAGTCCAACTTTAATAGTAAACAAGCATAGTGAACAAGTTAGAGGTAAAAGAAGAATGGTTATTGATTATAGGAGATTAAATGATAATACCATAGAAGATGCTTATGATATTCCTGATAAAACAGAATTAATTAATGCAATTCAGACTAGTAAAATTTTTAGTAAGTTTGATTATAAATCTGGATTCTAGCAAGTAAGAATGGATCCTTCTAGTATAGAATGGACAACATTCACATGTCCACTAGGACATTTTGAATGGCTCGTTATACCCTTTGGTTTAAAAAATGCTCCCAGTATATTTCAAAGAAAAATGGATAATATATTTGGAAAATATAAACAATTTGTATGTGTTTACATTGATGATATTTTAGTACGTAGTAAAACCAAACAAGAACATGTAGGATATCTAAAATTAGTTCTTAGTGAATTCCTGAAAAATAGAATTATTATTAGTAGAAGTAAACATCAATTTTTTAGAAATAATATTGCATTCTTAGGAGTAGAAATAGGGAATGGTAAAATAAAATTACAATCCCATATAGCAAAAAAGATTTTAGAAACACCTCCTATTAGGAATGTCAAAGAATTACAACAATTCTTGGGATTAGTTAACTATGCTAGACCTTTTATCAAAAACTTAGGAAAATTAATAGGACCCCTCTATAGCAAAAGCTCAAACACAGGAGTAAAGAAATTTAATATAGAGGACGATAAGCAGATAGACAAAATAAAAGAATTAGTAAAATGTTTACCAAATTTAAAATTACCCTTAAATATAGATTATATGATAGTAGAATCAGATGGATGTGAATTAGGTTAAAAGCTAAGCCAAATAAATATTCCTCTAAATCAGAAGAAATAATATGTAGATATAATAGTGGAAAATATAAAGAAAAAAGACCAACACATAGTATAGACCAAGAAATATTAGCGGTGTGTTATACCCTAGATAGTTTTAGACTCTTTCTGATTTATAAAAAAGAAAATATTAGTAAGAACTAATTGTGAGGCTATAGTAAAGTTTTTTGAAAATAAAAATAGTAAAAGAATTAGCCAAAGAAGATGGTTATCTTTCAAAGATCGAATTTTAAATGGTAATTATAAAGTTAATTTTGAACATATTAAGGGAAAAGATAATAATCTTGCAAATAGATTATCACGAAGTTTATTTGCTGAGCAAGTTTTACAAAAGCCACCTTAAATAAAAAACTTTGTAAGTATAACCCTTTGCTTGGCCATTTGCTTAGTAACAGATGGGGATTACAAAATTAGCAAGTTCCTCTGTATCTATGCTAAAGTGGAAGCAAAGTATCATGTACCAAACTTTAGCTGGATCATACGCTTAGCTGTAACGGGGATTATAAAACCAATAAGTTCCTCTGTGTTATAAGCTAATGTGATAGCTAAGCTTACTTGTCCTTGATTTTGTTTTGTAAATAAGTTTTACTAATAAATTAAAAATTCTTACAGGATGGAGCCAACTTTGGGAAAAAGCCAAACCTTTCCTACTACAAAAAATCAATTTTCAAAAAACCCCTATACAGGCCTAACCAACTATCCTTTGGTGTTTCCATTTTCATTTCACATGCCCCTTAACCTCATGCTTGATTCCCAAGAATGTAATTATATTGACAATATTTGGGCTAATAATAGAAACCCCACTTTCCCCAAAATCCTCACTGCCTTCTGTAACTTCCTCTATAACAAAAACCTTAAAACACAAATGAATGATCCTTACATGAGACCTAAATCTTTAGATGCTTTTCTCGAGTTACAACATACCAACTAGATCCTATCTGGAGAGGTAAGTAGTGATCTTAAACAATAAATTGAAATATTAAAAAAGAAATATAAAAAAGAAAAGGAGGAAAAAGAAATATTAAAAGAAAAATAGGAAAAAGAATTATCTGGAAAAGAACAAACGTTCAAAAAATTCCCAAGAAAATTAAATCCTTTCCAAACTACAATTATGAAAATGGTGTATTTTGAAAAACATGAAAAATGAATGTTATGGAATTACTACAAGACCTGGCTATGTCTCCAAATTTCAAAGGCAAAGGACTCAATTTTTGTATGACAAAATACAAGAGCCAAGATCATCCAGATGTTCAAGCATGTGTCTGCAAGGAAGGATTTTCAATCATACAAGCCACAATTAGCCTCCTTGTATGGGAAGAAATTAAAGAAAATGATATTACTCCCGACTTTCTATTTGAACTTGGCTTGTTGAAAAAATTGATTATTACATATGTAAAACAGATTAGGCATTTACCCTAGTTCCTGGCAAAATTGAAAATCATTATAAGCTCCATGATGGAATATTACCCGATGCATTTTGTGATAATAGATATCATAAGTATCCCTCCTGTATTTCAAGGTTACCCAATTTCCGCACAGCATTATGTTCGTATTGATATGGTACACTGTGGGAAGCCTAAAGTCTATCAGTGGGATCATGAAGCATTCTTACGAAATCATATTACCATTCAAATTGGCGAAAGACTTAGACGATGGTGAGCTTATTCTATGGGAGTTGTCCCTAGAAAGTTCCAGACAAATTATCTTATTGGAGAACAGGTTAATTTAAAAATATATTTTGCTGCTAATGCTAGAAGTTATAAGTCTCTCATGAAAGGAACCGTTATTACTGAGCTAGTTCTCATTGACCATTTCTAAAAATGTAAGGCCTCTTGGTTTGAAACTACTATGAGAGATGACAAAATTTTGTAAGTGAACTAGACGATGACATTCTGGATTATGCTTTAGGGGCATATAATTCTTCAGACCTTGTAACTCTTGATGAGATTGGAGAAGCTAATGTGGATAATGTGATGGAAACTTAGGGCTTAAGATTGTAATAGGTGTGCTTTGTAAAAAGTAGTATGCTATGAAAAAAGAGTGATTCCTTCTTATCTCCTTAGCCTAAAAAGTAGAAAGAAGGACAGTTCAAGATAGGCTATTATGCCTATTACTTATCCCCTTTTTACTTTTCTATCCTTTCTTTGTATAAAAAATAAAGGTATTTTTTGTCTTGTAAAAAGGTTTGCTTTCCTATATAAGTAGCTATGTTGTGATGAAATAAGATATCAAAAGTTTTCACAAGATTGCTCCTGAATATGAATTCTCTACCAAAATCCTCTGCAAAGTTTCTAAGTTAGTTCTTTTACTTATTTCATTTTATATAGTAGAAGTAGTTTATAGAAGTAGTTGATCGTTAATCTTGCATTAATGATAGCTTAGACATTCTTCCCGAAAGGGAAAGGAAGGTTTTGTTGATTTAATCCTTGATTGAGGTTGGTGGTAAGCAACCATGGGTAACCTCTAACCAAAGAGATGGTGAAGATGTTCTGAACTGTCAAGGTGAAGAGTAATAGGCGAAGAACCCTACCAAGCTTCTCATGACAAAGGCACGACACCTCTTGTATCATAACTCCTTAAGGCTAAAGGACCGGCGAAAAAGTACCCGTTGAGGTAGGAAGGCCATGTGAAGGAGAATAAGTAGCATAGGTATGATGCCTAAAGGGACTTTTGATACAATTGAGTGCTTAACTTATTTTAGGAGGAGGGGAAAAGTTGAAACTTGGTAACATGAGGTCTGAACATCAGAGGTAAGGTCTGAATCTTTGAAAAGGATGAAAAAGACAAGGATTATGTCAACAAGTAACCTTTTAACTACTTAGTAAGGATTTTGTTACACCCTATTCACCATGAGCATCGATATATAGCTCATTAGGCTCTCCATGGTGAATCCATTGGTAAGAGTACCTTAACAATCCATACTTTATTAGATGATACCTAATTGCATTTTCATCCCAAAAGGCACGATTTTGACATTTGCGATGATTACATGGATATTTGATTTTAATCCCATCCATACATTCTGGGTGCATCTTTGCAAACTCAAAAAAGTTATTGATACCTCGTAAAAAATTAGAGTTCAGAAAGCCATCTTTAAGCCTAACATACATCCAACTCCTTTCTGAATTCATTTTAATAAGCACTGTGTTATAAAAGGATGTAATCATTGAACATTGTTGTATATCTAGTGGCATGAAATATCATGTACATGTGACCCTAGATATCAAAGTACGTAAAAATCTAATTTTCTTTTTAAATTCATATAAATAAAAAATACATGGTACTTACCTTTGCAAAGTGCTTCACTTGATTTTATGCCAAATTGCCAATATTCCGAATAAGACTAACCAAACATGTCAAATGGTAGCAAAGAGAATTCAACTAATTGAGGTGATGCAATCCAATGCAAAAGAAAAAATAAATATTTTTATGATTGAATTCATAATATTAGCATGTAATATTAATAAAATTAATCATTGTTTTATCATTAAAAAAAAGTACATGCTTGTTTTAAAATGACTTGCTTACTGGTATTTTAATACAAGCACTTTTATGGTTCGAAACAAAGTTGGCAGCTTAGAAGTCAAACATAAAAGAAAATATATATGTCAAGTAAACGTAAGCATTAAATCAGTAAAAGTTTTAATGGAAATAGAAGTTTGATCCTAGTCAGACAACATGACATTAGTTACTGATATTTTAATATATGTTAGGTAATGTGTATGTGTGTGTATGTGTATTCATTCCACTATATATACACATAGAAATAAATACTTTCTAGCAACTGGAGGAGATAAAGGAAGATGTTTGAGATATGTCTCTTTGTTTGCTTGACATGTGTTGTTGTTCTTCTTGTCTAGCGTTGATCGAATGGCAGCTTTCCTGACAAGTGTGGCAATATCACCATCCCTACCCCTTCGGCATCTTCGACTGTAGCCTCTTTGGTTTGGACATCACATGCAACAACACCTACAATCCAAATAGCTTTGACATAAATATCCTTGTGTCTTCAAGTGACTCCGCCCATAATTAGCTTTGGATTTTTTCTTCAAGTTTAATTGCTAATTATGGTCTCAAGAAGCTTCATAGCTTGGTGTTGCCTTTCTTAGTTTGTGTCTTTAAATAGCTTCACACCAAACTAAGCTCCATGCAATCTTGGTCTTTGATAAGTGCTAAATAGTTCATATTTTCCATATCACTTACACTGCATTCAGCATGGATTCTGACATGTTTAGCACCAAATTAGTACAAAATTTCATTCTTTTGTTCACCTTAGCCTTTATTTCCATTTTAGTAAAAATAAAAAAGTGAATTCAGGGGCAATTTGAAGCAAAATAGGACAAGTTGCTGCATTAGAGCTTCACCGCTGCTCACAACGGCCTTGGTAATATCTCATCATGACCATTGTCCAATCTCATCACTGTCGTTATCAAGTTGTGGCAGTAGAGAACCACTGGAAGCAACACATGAGCCACATCGGCCTCACAACACCCGTTATGAAAACCCATAACACTCGTGATCTAGCCAGACAACACCCAGAGGGCCGTGCTAGGATGTGACTTGGAGCCTAAGTAATAACTTATTCGCCACCGACATCATAACGCCCGTGGTCAAACTGTGGTGGACTCGATCTTATAAATACTCTAGGTTTCTCGAAATTCAGAGAGATTCTTTTGCCCAATAAGGTAGGGTGGATGGAGTTCTTGAGATTTGAGCTGCTGGAGACGAATTTCTTCCATATTCTAGCAGATTTCGACAAGTTTCTCAAGGATAATCCAATGATCATCGTTAGAGAAGAGTGCGCGACGGTGTTCGGCGTCATCTTGTCAATCTTGGGATCTTCTTACCCTCAATCTTGGCAGACCAATTGGAGGAAGTTAGTTTAGAAATTTTTAAATGCTTACTTATTCTTTAGTCTTATGGTTCTTCCTTTCTTTTATTGTTTATTTTATAATCCATAAGAACCTAATTCAAGGGGAATTGCATGTCTAAGTCCCTCTATTATTGTTTATGAATCTTGATTAATAATTTAATAAATCTTTCTAGCTTTTTGTGAATCATTGCATGCTTGCTTGAATGATATTCTGCTCAATGTGGATGAGGAAGATATTCCCCACTTTAGGAGACTTATGCTCTGTTAGATCTATACATGCTCTAAGAGGTATATTGCTAGATTTTCTGGATTAGGGATTGATTGCCACTTAGGCTTAGGGTTTGATTTGTCCCTTTTAGAGGAGTTCTTGTACTTAAGGCAAACATAGGAGGTTGTGTAGGAAGAAATCCCACCTTAAGTTTCTAGTGATTTAGACCTAGATGCCAAGAGATTGGGACTAGTAGACCTTTGAATTCCCCGGTCTAATTCTAGAACACGATTGTCACACCCAACGACTTCCATAAGTAATAATCAAGATAACTATCATACAACCTCTCAACTCCTTCCAATTATGCTTAACCATTCTCCGATTATATTGTATGATAAGTTATAGAAGTAGATTAAAAAAAAAACCGTAAAAGTATAGGCTCTTGATTAAGTAAAAATGAAGTAATAAGAGCCTCTCACCATTCATGGGGAAATATGACCCTCGTGCTCACCCATGAGGTATTATTTGACGACCCGTACACTTGCGGTATTCAGGACTAATTGTAATATTATTTGCATACGTGCATATTTATATATTTGCATAATTCACACATACCTCAAAGGTCCGTCAGTCTTCAAATAGATCTCCTTTTCAAAGATAATTACGTAGGTATTCTCCACATTTCTTTTGCTAACTCTTCAAGAGAGATCTTTCACCTTGATGTTCCTTGCCAAAAATAAATTCCAATAATAGCTTTTATGTCATTATTTTGTGCCACTTCATCTCATTGCCACTTCTTCATGCAATGTCATTTTGCCACATCATCTTGTTTGCCACATCATCACTTTTGCTAAGCCATCTTCTACACATGTCAAATGATGTCAATTATGGAACTAGCTCTAACACAAGTGTAATGACTGGATTTAATAAATTAGGTTCAACTTTTTAAACGTGAGTTTGAATTTTCAAAAGTCAATATATAAGAATGTACTCTAATTAAAATAGTTAATTAAAAAAATATAACATTAAATATGTTTACATTTCATTCACTAGAAAGACGGGAATTAGAGATTTATTTACTAAGGAAGTTAAGGAAGCATGGATTATTTTGATCATTTTATCCAACATAACAATACAATTTCGAACATCAATAGAAATAGGAAAAAATATTAGTAAATATTAATGTAAGAGATATAAATAGCTGTCTCATTCCCTCTCAACTAAAACATTAAAGATTGAGTCCTTTTTTTTCCTTTATCACCTGATTTGTATCAAGTTTGAGACGAGGTTGAAGATATCAAAATTCTAATGAAGTGTCATGGTGATTAAATTGTGTGGACAGCAAGCCCAGATGGTGAGTATTCTATAGATTCTGTATCTTATCCACACTTCTAAAAAAAAACTGAGAGATATAAGTAATTACTGTAATTAAATAAAATAATTAAAAAATCTATTAAAAATAATTTTTAATAGCCAGAAAAAAAATATATAAACGACCATCATTCTTATAAAAAGATCACTTGTTACATAATATATTTAATCACTTGTTATATAATGACAAATACAAACACACATAAACAACAAGAACATAAACACCAATAGCTTGAAGGAAACCACTGAAGGAGCCGATGAAATGAACATAAACAACACACAACATTGCTCATCATTTTTATTTGGATCAACAACTGAAGGAGCCGATGAAACGAACATAAACAACACCATTTTTATTTGGATCAACCACTGAAGGAGCCGATGAAACGAACATAAACAACACACATCATTGCTCATCATTTTTATTTGGATCAACCACTGAAGGAGCCGATGGAATTGATGGAGAAATGGGGGCAAAACTTCTGACAAAGACACCAATAGCTTGAAGTAAACCATTATCGTCGTTAGAAGATGACCGGCCATGGAATCCGCCACACCCGGTGACCATCTTGAAACTAAACGGCAAGCCTTTTTCCTGCCCAAATGGTCCATATGTGGCTCGACCAGTTTCAAATTTAAGTGATCTGATCACTGTAGTATAGTTATGCGGTGCTTCCTCTTCACTTTCAACAATGTCAGGTTCCAAGCACCATGATCCATAATACCCACTCACACAAGTGATTGGCTCATCCAAAAGTATCTACAAATATAACTGGTTAAATATAAATATTCTCATTTCATTAAATTAACTTCATGTGAACATTCAACTTTGAACACTAAAATACGATGAAATGGATTTAAAAGACATTAATATAGCTTCTTTTGGTTTGCTTGTATACTCTTATAAAAAGGGTAATTATTAATAAATATATTTATTAAATAAAATTTTAAAATTAATTTTTAACCAGATAGGAAGACTAGTGAATAAAAATGCTTTGAAGAGGATGGATATATATACACATAATTTGATTTTGGTGAGTTTGAGATTAATATATTAAATTTTTGTATTAAATGACTGGTCACTTTGTTTGAGTGAGGAATAAAAATATTAAGTTCAAAGAATTTTTTTTCCTTTCCAAATATCAGGTTGAAAGGAAAAATTCATCAAAACACACAAAAAATTGATTAATTAGCATTAATAAAAAATATATTTTTTAATATAGTAAGTATTATACTTATTAAAATTAATAGTTTCCAAACTAAATTATTAAATATATTTATTTAAATAATTATATTTCTTAAAAAAGTAAGATGTGCTATGATATATTTTATAATGTTAGATAAAAACCAAAAATATTACCAGAAACTGATTTAACCTAAAAAGCTTAGGATCAAAGGAATATCATTTAAATTGATTGAATTATTAGTTACTCTAAGCAAATTTTATTTTACTTATAATAATTTTAAGCACTCAACACAATTGATTTAAATAGAGAAAGAGAGTGAGAGAGGAGTTAACCTGCTCAAAGTCTCCTTCATTGCCACCATGTCTTCGTGTAACGTAAAATCTACCATTTAGCTCATATGAGGATTGAATACCATAAATTAAGTCACCATGCCAAATACATATTTGTATGATACGTCCTCCAGCTCCATCATCCCATTCTGTTCCATGATATGGCCTTTCCGTGTTCCCTCTGCACCTTGCAATGATATAAAATTCCCCATCTTCACCCGCACTCAGGTCATTCTGAACATGAGAATTTGATTTAAAAAAAACATTAATGGAACTCTAAAAGAGAAAGAAAAAAATTAATAAAAGAAAAACTCTGAACAAGTAATAACTCACCATTATTTATTTATTTATTTATTTTTGGTGGAAGAGCAGAGGCTTGAGATATGAACATCCTTGGTTCTTGTGTTAACATATATAGACACAAACAAATTAAGAAGTCTTGGTGTTTCGGGTCTTCCATAATGGAGCCAATCTTAAATATTTATTCCAATGCCTTCAGAAATCAAAAGAACTAACAGCTATGAGAAAAAGTACTCCAATTGATCCAATGACTGGAACCATGTGATTTATTGGCAGCTTCCACTGTGATTCTAACTAAATTATTTGCAATTTTCTTTTAGGAAACCGGTCCAAATATGAATATTTATATTTGCATGATCAACTTTTATGTTGTTAAGCGTTTTGGGATGTAAATTTGAATCCGAATCAAAATTTAGGTTTAGTTTATGTTAATGTTAGATTAAATTTGGGATTTATGACTTTATTAATAAACTTGGTTTGGATTGAATTTTTTTTATTATTATAAATAACTGTTTTACTTTCACAAGTATTTTTTTTTTTGGCACATCTATATTTTTTTAAAAAATAAATCATATTCATTAAAAATAAAAGAAGGTTATAGAAAAAATATGAAAGAAAAAAATAAAATATAGAGACTAATAGAAATATTAGTTAAATTTACTTTACTTAAAATAAAGATTTTTAGTGACATTAGTGGCTATTTTCTTAAAATATTACAATTTTTTAAAAATAAATACCAAAATGTGCATTGAACTCAATAATTACCAAAATGCGCATATAGTACGCTCCATGTTATTTTTTTAATTTAAAATAGGTTAAAGTTGGCACAAAAAATCGATAAACTTTTAACATATATTTTTAAATTTTAAAATCAGTTATTTTAAATATTATATTTACATTTAAGTCCTTATAATTTTTTTAATTCAAATTCTTTTTTACAACTCTACTTAAATTTTGATAGTTAAAACCTCCAACTACGACGGTCAAATTTATAATAGTAAAAACTTATAATTTCAAAATTTACAACTGTCAATAATTATGACGGTTAAATCTGCAGCTATCAGTAATTATGATAGTCAAACCTGCAATAGTTTAACAGTTGTGAGTTTTTACCATTGCAAATTTAACCATCATAATTTCTTAGGATTGGAGGTTTAATCGTGATAATTATTGATAATTGCATATTTGGCTGTCATAATTACTGATAATTTGATTTAACAGTTGTGATTTTTTTACTGTTGTAGATTTTACGGTCATAATTTCTGACAGTTGCAGGTTTAACCGTCATAATTATTGATAATTATAGATTTAACTGTCATAATTATTGACAGTTGCAGGTTTAACCGTCATAATTATTGATAATTATAGATTTAACTGTCATAATTATTGACAGTTGCAAATTTTAGAATTGCAATTTTTTACAGTGTTAAATTTGGCCATCATAACATCTAATAGATGTAAATTTTAATGGTCAAAATTTAAATAAGGTTGTGGGAAAAAATTTGAATTAAAAAATTTATAAAGACTTAAGTGTAAATAAAATATTTAAAAATTGATTTTTAAAATTTTAAAATAAATTTGTCAAAAATTTATCCTTTTGGGGCCAACTTTTGACCCGTTTTCAATTTAAAAATACCATAGATGGTACTATGTGCACATTTTGGTAATTATCCATATGAATGCGCATTTTGGTATTTATTTAAAAAAATATAATATTTTAAAAAAATAGCCGACATTAGTCATAAGTCTAATAGGGACATTCATTAAAAATAAAAGAAGGTTGTGGAAAAAACATGAGAGAAAAAATAAAATATAGAGACTACTGGCAATAGAAATATAATATTAGTAAAATTTGCTTAAAATAAAGACTTTTAGTGATATTAGTCATTAGTCTAATATGGAGATTAGGAATAACCCAAATTGATGGATGATTCTCGGGGATTTCTTTTATCACCTTCTTGTGTTGTTATACACACAAAAACAAATTAAGAAGACTTGGAGTTTGGGGTCTTCCATAATGCAGCCCATCAAAAGAACTGACAACTTTGAGAATATTTATTTGCAAAGCAGTGCTTGCCAAATTCCACTGTGATTCTAAATAAATTATTTGCAATTTCTTTTTAGGAAACCGGTCCAAACATGAATATTTATATTTGCATGATCAACTTTTATGTTGTCAAGCGTTTTGGGATGTAAATTTGAACCCGAATCAAAATTTAGGTTTAGTTTATGTTAATGTTAGATTAAATTTGGGGTTTATGACTTCATTAATAAACTCGGATTGGTTTGAATTTATCATTATTATTATTATTATAAATACTACAACAAATTTGTCAATTAGTGACAAATTACATTGTGATACATTAGATTTTTGTCACAAAAACCGAATCATTATTTTGTCACTCACTTTTTTAGAGCAAGTATTTTATGTGACAATATTTTAAATTGGCACATGATAATGTTACAAAAAAACTTGGCACCAAATCTTCGAGCCATATGAAAATGGAGGAAAATATTTTTAGTGACAATTTAAATATTCAGTGACGAATATATCATGTTATTAATATTATGTTTTTTTTGTGACAAATTCTAAAGTACCTTATTTTGTATAAAATTTTAATATAATGTCACTAATAATAATGTGTACTATTATTGACAATTTTAATTTAGTCATTTATCTAAATTAGTTTTTGTGACTAAGTGGATTTGTCATAGAAATATAATTAATAATGACATTATATTATTGTCACACACAAATATTACATTAGGTACTTGTTGATTAACTTAATGATATTAACTATCTACCACTAATATTTTCCCTTTTCTAATGAAATATTGATTATTATTAGAAGATATAAGTATTAAACGACATAAACAATAATACTTATATTAATGAATTGAATATTGAGGGGCAAATATATTAGGTGATTAACATTATTTTTTTTTACGAATTCTAAGATGTCTTATTCAAAACAAAATTTTAATATGATGCCACTAATACTAATGTGTACCATCAATGACAATTTTAATTTTGTCATTTATTAATTAATTTTTGTGACATGCAATTTTATAACAAAATTATAACTAATAATGACATTATATTATTGTCACAAATAAATATTACATTAGGTGATGATATTGAAGAATGCCACCATGATTAATTTAATTATATGTACAACTTTAGTAAACTTGCCACTTTCACAAATGACCTGGTGAAAATTTTATTCATATATATAGATTCCAAAATATCAAATCAAACACAAATCATTAAATGGTGATATTGGATCTTTAAAAAGAAGAAACTAATGATTTTCTTACGAATACACCTCACCTTTTTTAAAAAATCACAAAATGGAAGCTTTTTTGTTTTTTAATATATTTTTTTAAAGCTATATTTTTTAACCACATTTATTTTCAAAACATTGGATCTACATCACTATCATCATCATCATCATCATCATCATCATCAACATCATCATCATTGCATCCAAGCTCTTCCTCATCAATATCTGTAAGCCCTCTTTGACTCTGTTGGCCAAATTTTTCCATGGAAGCATCATCAAAATCAATGACATCCGGTGCAACATCATCTCTATGTAGTGGTTGTCCTCCAAAATCATCAACATGGATAGTCTGATCATTCTCTTCAAATTCATTATCTTGGTCTATGTTGTCATCCATATCAAACATTTCAGAACCTTCAATTTGTTCAATCTCTGGAATATCATACAAGTGCCTGTGATGAAACTTTTGTACTACTTTCCAATTTTTACCTAACTTGATGTCATCCAAGTAAAAAACTTGCTTTGCTTGAATTGCTAATATGAATGGGTCATTTTCATACTAGCATTTATCTACATTAATGCTTACTAAATTACCTTCTTTATGAATTCTTTTCTTCCTACCATCAAGGCCAAAACAATTACACTTAAACATGACAACCTCACATCCTTTTATATAATCTAATTGAATAATATTTGTCAAAACACCATAAAAATCATTTTCCTCCTCTTCATGCATTCCTTTAACCATAACACCACTATTTTGACTTCTCAAATGAAAATCACGTTCTTTTGTGTGAAATCTGACCCCATTAACAATGCATCCTATGTACTTTCCAACGTGTCTATCTGGACCACAAGCTAAAGAAAATAATCCATCTGACACTTCTTGCAAGCCTTGATTTCGCTATGATGTAACTTATAATTAAAAATAAAAAAGAAAAAATTTCAATAAAATTACTTATCAATTTATATCATCATTGATTTCAAAACTATACTTACATTTCTTTTAAACCACAATGGAAATTGCTTTTTATGCCTTTCTTCAACAAATAATGTACTTTGCAACTCAGGCTCCATTTTGTGTTTCCTAGAATTAAAAGTAAAAAAAAATTAAGCAATTTCTATGTAAAATGAATAATGTAAATATGTACAAGAAAGACTTACTCAAAAAATGGTTCGACAAGTTCACAATTGTTTAATATGTACCACTGAATCATCTCAAACTCTTGATTTGATAAGACCTCATATTTTGATGCACCAAAGGGCCGGACATTTCTTGAAAAACTTAATAATCCTTAGCTAATTGTTTCTTTCTCTTGATCAAAATTTCTCTCTTCCTAGTTAAATTTAGTCTCAATCCTAGTAAGATACATAGAATAGAATGTTAAACATTCATTAGAAATGTATGACTCTGCAATACAACCTTCTGGGTGAGCTTTATTTCACACGTATGCCTTAAGTTTGGCCAAGAACCTAGCAATTAGCAAAATAATTTAATTGGACTCTTCAAATAGCTTGGTCATAAAATTTAAAATTTAATTTAGCAAATAAAGTATAACCTTTCTATGGGATATATCCATCTATAATGTACATGTCCTCCCAGCATAGCCTCACATGGCAAGTGTATCGCCAAGTGCACCATCACATCAAAAAAAGCTGGTGGAAAGATTTTCTTAAGCCTACACAAAATAATAACAATATCATCTTGTAAACTCTCCACATCATTTTTCTTTAATGTCTTATTACATAATCGCTTGAAGAATTTGGCTAAATCATCCAATACTTAAAAGATATATTTTGGAACAAAATTTTGAATAGCAACTGGAAGTAGCCTTTGTAAAATAATATGGCAATCATGGCTCTTTAATCTTGAGATCTGACTACCATTAGAATTTACACATCTTGAGATATTCGATGCAAATCCATCTGGAAACTTCACTGCTTTTAAAAAATCACAAAACTCCATTCATTCATTTTTTGATAAGGTGCAGCATGCCCGGGGCATCAAGTAAGAATCGTCTGCCAACCTTTTCAAGTGCAATTCCTTCTTTATGTTCAAATCTTCTAAATCTAATCTTGCAGTTATTGTATCCTTTGTCTTCCTTCCAATATTTAATATTGTGCCTAAAACATTATCACAAATGTTTCTCTCGATATGCATATCATCAAGATTGTGTCGTAACTTTAATGTCTCCCAATAAGGCAACTCAAAGAATATGCTCTTTTAAGTCCAATTCAACTCAACAGGGGTTCGTTTTCTCTTTTTATTATTTGGATGTTTTCCAAAATTGATGTCTTTCACACTCTCTAATTGTTGTACCAAATCAATCCTAGATAGCTCCTTAGGTCTTGGCCTATTTTCCAGTTGACCATCAAACAATTTGCTTCTTCTCCAAGCATGATCTTGAGGCAAAAAACGAAGATGATACATGTAACAAATCTTGTTCCTTAACTTTCGATGAGGAGTTTCATCATTACAAATAGGTCATGCCAAATACCCTTTTGTACTCCACCCAGATAAATCTCCATAAGCTGGAAAGTCATTTATAGTCCACAAAATTGCGGCATGCATATGAAAATATTCATTCTTGTAAGCATCATAAGTCCACACACCAGTTTCCCATAAATCTTTCAACTCATCTATCAATGGTCTCATATAAATATCAAATATCTTTTCCAGGAGATTTTTTTTTTTCTAGTAATAAGCAATGACATCATTATAAATGGATCTTGCATACATTTCCAAGGAAGAAGGTTATATGGCATGATAATAACACATGCTATAGACAGAGCTCATCATTCAAAAAGGGTTAAAACCATCAGTTGCTAGTCCAAGTCTAATATTACGTGGATCATTAGCAAACCATTCATTCTCATTATCAAATGCTTTCCAAGCATCTCCATCTGTTGGATGCCACAGAGTATCATCATCAATGTGCTTTTCTTCATGCCACCACATATCTTCAGCAGTTTTCTTAGACATAAATAGTCTTTGGAGTCTAGGTTTTATAGGAAAATACCGCAAAACTTTCCAGGGAATTTTCTTGTCATTATATTTCCATCTTGATGTACCACACACAGGACAACTTTGTCTATCTTTGAACTCTTGCCAAAATAAAGCATAGTCATATTTACATGCATGAATCGGCACATAATTAAGTCCCAAGTCTCTCAAAATTTTTGTTGACTCATAATAAGATGCAGGAATTGTACTAGTGGGAAAAGCCTCCCTTAACAATGCTAATATCATATTTATTGCCTTATTGCTCATTTGGCTATACACTTTTACGTGCAACAATTTCACAATAAAAGATAATGTAGACATATTTGTGTATTGTGGAAGTAATCGACATTGTGCTTGATCCAACAATCTGCTAATTTTTTTTTGTTCCTTCCTCACTCGGAATAGAATTGAAATTAACACCATGCTCCTTTTCATCTTCACCCACTCTAGGAAATATATCATCCAATACATCATACATTCCATCATCAACTAAGCTTTCATTATCATAATCACAGTTAGTAGTATTTCCACTTTGTTGATTACCTAAATTAAGAGTTGAAAAATTAGATTGCTCCCATGAAAAATCCACTAGATGTAGCTCCTTGATATACCTTTCAAAAGCAAATGATCTTCGCTTCATCTTGGGATATAGTAAAGATATTTAAGCATTCTTGACATGGGCATCGGATTTTAGAATTGTCTCCCATATTTTCACATACAAATTTCATAAAATTTGACACTCCTAAAACATACTTATCAGAATATTTACTTTCCATCATCCAACTTTTATCCACCAGCTAATACCTAAAAAAAATACCATCATTTAGAATGAAATACAAAAGCTTGTTAATAAAAGAATTATGCAACTAAATTAACCTTTTAATATTATAATATATACTATAATTCTTCACCTAAATTGTGCCAAACTTATTTTATTTAAATAAAATATTGCCCGCAAACATATTTTGATAATTAATATACATGAATATATAATTTCAATTATTATATATTTTAGAAAGAAAGGTTATCTAGATGTCTATGTTATGTTTACTCTCAGATCTATATTGAATAATCATCAAAATTCAAATAAAAATAATAATATTATAAGAAAAAAATCAATTTAAATGACTTTGAATCCACTTTATGCATTTCTTTCATGGCATTATCCTAAATTCTCAATTGCCAAAAGATGTACATGCAGAAATTATTTAGGAACTTGTTCGAAGTTAATGGGCATATGAACTAAACATTAAGTAACAAGACAAGACGCTAATCAGACAATGTATATCCTAAATGAACAATAAATGCTTTTTCTGGTAAATCTAATAGAATTTGCATCACTACAAGAAATTTTCAATATAATACAATAGACAGACTTTTCTTAATGAAGAGAAACACAGTTAAATAAGACTAGAAAGAACACAACCATTTCTTGAGTTTAGATGTATAACATTTCAGATAGGTCACTACCAAGTTACGAGATTAATAAATCATGAATCCAACAGCCAACAAATTTTGATCATTGAATTATCAAACTCAGAGGATGTTTCCTACCAAAAATTATAGAGGAAAAAAAAAAAAAAACTCCTCCAAAGATGTTTGGCCATCTAAATTTGAACAACTTTTCTTTAAGAGATATAGAAAGTAAAATATGGGAAGAAAAACACAAATTAAGTGTTAAAATTGGTAAACCTAATTCATCATCTATATATTTCTTTGACAATGATCACAAGCATCTTTTAGAAAGAATAACATGCAAGAGCACAATTAATTAATCAAGAAATGAAAGAATAGTGGAGAAAAATCCACTCTTGATGGAACAAGCATGCCAATAAGCAATCACTTACGAAAATGATAATGTAAAAACCTGAAAAAGAAAAATAGCATAAATGTGAGAGAATTTTCATATATCATGCTCTTGACTTGAAGTCAAAAAAGAAGAGACAAGAGTACATGAATTTTTTCTGAAGTTATTTGTTTATTCAAAACAAATTAATCCTAAGTATGCCAAAATTTATTAGTTTTATATTTTATAGCCGCCAAAATATATTTTTAAAATTCGGGTAGAATTTCAAAAGGATAGGCAAATGAATATATTGCTAAACTTTACGTCACATTTTTTTTATTAATTATTATATGGTTAAAAATGATCTTATCATATATATATATAGCTAAAAATTTTAGTATTATTATGCATGAATGGACTACATATAATTGTTAATCTCTAATTCATGAAACTAAATTAGATGTTTCAAAGTATACGCAAAATGCTTGTATAGGAGATAGCGAAGTTCTTGATGGAATCTAAAAAATGCTGGCAAACACTATAGCTAACGGAAACAAATGTCATATTTTAATTTTCTCCAAAAAGAAGCTGAAAAAAATTTCAATCACAAAACACTTCCCTTCTCAGCCCACCACCAAAAAATTATTATTATTATTATTTCTTCAAGTATGATAATCTAGCAAATCTTTATTAGCATCAAAATTTTTACCTATCTCCTTATGCCTAACATGTGAAAGAGCTTCTAATTGCACTTCAAATAAATGGGGAAAACAAAACTTTCAAAGTGAAGGTAAAGAGAATTCTTACAAAATCTTGAGTTAAGCCTCAAAGTTTTTAAAAGTAGTTGTCACCTGTCAAACCGGGCAACTAATGAATGACTCAAGCATGTTAAGTTGATGCATCCACCTTCAAAAGTTTTACAAGACAAGGAATTATTGATTATTATCCAAAAATTTCGCAGCATATAATTATATATAAAACTTTCACAACGGTTGCTAGCAATCATATTCCATTCAAGCGGTTCACCTTTCAAAATCCACACATTAATGTGAACCATAGTGTACAAATAGGATATCAAATTGGTTCACAAACATGAGACTATCACTTTCTCAACCAACAATTTGTGAGATCACCTGTAACTCACATCAATCTAGCTATAACATGAGATGAACCTGCAGTAACCACATAATAACACTAGTTGTTCATTGAAAATCAGTTTTGAATATATATGCAATTCTGTAATTATTTGAAGGCCAATTATATATACTAATCAGTAAAAATTAAAAAAAATTGTAAATAATATTAAACAACAAGACACAAGGTCCTGATCAAGTCATTTGTCAACTCCTAAATATTAATCATGAGATAAGACAGTTTGATACTCAATCTAATTAATTAATTAAACTGGGAAAGTGTCTCTCATTCACCTTTCACTTCATTTTTCATGTTTTAACATTAATTTAATGTAATTGTTGCACAAACCAGATAACACTAGGAATCATCTATGAATCATGATACTTCATAGGAGCGGAACAATAAATCAATGCTAATGAGCTTAATTTGTAATACTATGGATTAGTAAAGTGATAGATGCATCTCATCCACTTTGAGATGTGATGAAGAACAAATTATGTTTTTATTTATAATTTATTTTTTACATAATTTTTAAACCATATCTTTTATGTTATATTTTTTGAAATCATGTTACAACATATATGATTAATTTATGGTAATAAAAAAAATGCTAAAATTAATATATGTTTGTATACGCAGGTCTCAAATCATGAAGGCATGATAATGACATAGAATCATATTGCATGTGATGCATAACATGCATAATTTATTGAACACAAAATAGGTGATAGGTTCTCTTCCTTTGCTTTTTCTCTACTCTTCACATTTATTTTCTTTGACATATACTCTATAAAAAGTAGACAAGAGAGATTTTTTTTAAAGATTTCTTCCTTAAAAGTGGAGATTAACAAAACAAAGATTTTACTATATATATATATATATATTTAGCTCTTTCTCTGTGATGTAGGTACGAGGAAAGAAAAACAAATTGCCTTGAAATAAAAAAAATGAAACAAATTGTTTTAAAATTCATGATTTGAGAGTTTATGTAAACCAATAGATAAGCTCAACTATTATCAGGCAGTTGAATTATTTGAAATGGTACTATTAATAAGTGTCTTTGAAAATGTGTGCTCTTTCTTTATGTCATAGATAATTAAGTTGTATTTGTTTCTTTTTTCAAGGCAATTTGTTTTTCTTTCTAGATAATTGCAGGATATTTTGAATAATTTAGTGAATATATTGAATCCTTCAAACAAAGTTGGTTGAAGAAGGGCTAAATAATCACCTTAGAGTAAGCAACAACAAATTAGCCTACACATACAATCCTAGTTAGCATGTTACAATATTTATTTTCTCTTTGTTGCAAACTCACAATTTTGAGATTGTTTAACATGAACCAAGTGAAAATACCACCAGAAATATGCTAATCAACTAGCAATATCAAATGTAACACAAATAATAACAAAAATATAAGCAAAATATTATGAGAAAGGATACCTAATTGGGAGGATAACGATTAGATGGCCGCACGAAGAGTGTGGAACTGGAGCCAAGAAGAAGAGCAAAGATGATGAAATAAAAATCACTATTAGGGAGATATCAATAGGTGAGAGTGTCGGAGAGGGAGTGGTGGAGGAAGATGCCGGTAGGTGGAGGTGGAGACACCGCAATAGATGGGAGAACCCTATTCAATTAAGGGGGAAAGTTTGGAGCAAAGAACGGCTAGAGCTAGGAGTGGGTTAATTTGTTTATTTTGTTCTTTTATATGGGTTTAAGATAGTGTTGGCAGGAGAGGGATAGGGGTTAGAAGAGGAATAGGAGTTTAAGATAATCCTTGAAGAGAGATAGATAAAGATAATGTATTAATGATAATCTTTATTAATAATATTAATACTGCATAAGCTAAGTCAAAGGAACTCTCTAGATATGCTTTCTTTATTATTAAAATATTAATTTTTTGGGAAAATTGTTTATAAACCCTTCAAAAAGTTCTATAATTACATATTTACCCTTAGAAAAAACATAATTATATATATACCCCTGAAAATATAGGTAATTGTGGATACGCCCCTGAATAAAAGATAATTGCATACATACCCCTGAATAATACATATAATTGCATATATACCCCTAGGGTTCAAATTAGCTGAAAATATATTTGTTAACAAATAAAAAATATACAAAATGATCATTATACCCTTTGTATATATACCCTTGAAAAGTTCTTTTTTGTAAAATGACCATTTACAAGGGCTATTTTGGACTTTTTGTATATATTAATACAAATTATATCTATAGTTAATAAAGTTTAATTAACTTATGTTAACGGAATCTAATAGTAGGGGTATATCCGCAATTACATATATTTTTTAGGGGTATATATACAATTATGTTTTTTCTGAGGGTAAATATGCAATTATATAACTTTTGAAGGGTTTATAAGCAATTTTATGTATTATTCAGGGGTATGTATGCAATTATTGTGTATTGAGAGGCAAATATGCAATTTCAAAATTATTCAGGGGTACACCTGCAAAAACCCCTAATTTTTTTTAATAATTTCTGAAAAAGATTATTTGGTGTAGTTCAATTAAGATGAGGATAGGAGGAAAAGGTGTAGGATAAACCATACTGAGTTAATGGTTGAGACCGCTCACCTGGTGGGAATGTGGCTTATTTATTTATAAAATTATTTTTAATGTAGTTAATTAATTAATATATTCATTTATTTTTCTTGGTTGTTAAGAGTGGGAGTAGTGTGGCTACCAACGGAAGCATGGGGTGATTTGTTTATGAATCCCTAAAGCAATGATCATTATTTAGTAATTGGATTGGATCGTAATGGCTTTAGGAGAGTGCCAACTAGACTTGACCTTGGTTCGGTTGAATCATCCAACCTGAATCATTATTAGAGTGTGTTTGGATGCCATGAGTGGAGTGGGAGTAAGGAGGGAGTGGATATATACCCATGTTTGGGTATACATCATTGGGAGTGAGAGGGTAGTGTAGAGGGAGTGGGAGAGGATTCTTTGAGGCATTTGTAATCCCCACCAATTAGGCAGATTGGCCCAATCCGGGATGGGGAAATGACCAAAATGCCCTTCAAATCAATATTTTATTATTATATGTTTTTTTAGTCTGAAATTGGTTCAAGGTTCTGGGGTCTCATCACTTGCAGTGGTTGCTCCCCGCCGGTAACTTGTAGCATCCGGAGGCGATCTCACAGTGGCCCTTTGCTGTTTCCTCGTTGAAGCATAGATCTTCATGAACATAATGAGGTACACTTCTAAATTCACAATTTGTTTCTCTGCTTTTCATTCTCTGATATTTTCCTATGCTTTGTGGCTCTATGCAGCATCTAAAAAGATGACATGTTTCTGATTTTTTCCTATGGTTTGAGTTCCTTTCCTGGAAATTCATCATAAGATTATTACAGCAGGTGGTAGTGAAGGGCAAGTTTATTGAAGGTATGCCAATTTGTTCATCATTTATCAGTCTAGAAATTGTATTTTGCTGCATTTTTTTTTTCTGTTGCTGCTGTTCTGTTGTTGTTGGATAGTTTGTTTTGTGTTTCAATCCCATTAGATCATATTAATATTACTTTGTGAAATTATTAGTTGTTATGTTCTGTTGCTGCTGTTCTTTAACTTAATTAATCAGTTTACAAAGTTTTTAAACATTTAGAGTTGTTTTCTGAATGTAAACTTATGTAATTTACTTACACATATCGCATACTGCATTTGGTGTGTTTGATTTTTCTCTAGGTCCATTCATGATGCATTTTTGAATATTTAAGCAAGGTTAACTTAACAGAAATTAAGTAATTGATTTTATAACAAGAGTGTTAAAAGACTCTGTTGATTGAAAATGTTCTTTTAGTTTGTGATTCTTCAAATGTTCATAGATTTAAATGGTAATGCAGATTAATTTTGCTCAGAAAGTT
This sequence comes from Dioscorea alata, assembly GCA_020875875.1. Lineage (NCBI taxonomy): Eukaryota > Viridiplantae > Streptophyta > Magnoliopsida > Dioscoreales > Dioscoreaceae > Dioscorea > Dioscorea alata. The sequence continues at coordinate 12,396,439 of CM037018.1, forward strand.
TGTGATTATGAGAAGAAATAGCCCTGAGCTCCAATTAGTTTCTATGATGTTTAGCAACAATTTATCTTCACTTCAAAGCATGTGTTTTCTCATTGGAAGATAGTTGCGGAATGATTGGAAGTTGAGGTTGGCTGTTTATAATATATTATGGAATGAGTTATGGAGGGTAGGAAACTAGGATGGTTGAATATATAGTCAATTTGCGGATATTGATATTGGAGATTAGCACTGGACTTATGTGCTTCTAGGTTTCATTTACTGAATAAGTTAATGTTGAGAAGAAAAATTATGGAAGATAATACTACTGTCAAGCGAACCCAGTACCTAGTTGTGCCATCTGAGAATGTTAGAAATTATTAAGTTGTACTAACAAAAAGGAAGATGACTTTATGTTGGATTCCTCCACAGATCAAAGGGAAATCTAGATGAACATCAATGGGAAGTGTTAGATTTTCCATTTTAGTGATCAAGTTGCAGCAAAAGGTGCTATTTCTCTCCCTCAAGTTGGCTTTAGGTTTATCTAGACCATTCTGATGATTCACAATGATTAAATATATATATGTTTAAATTGTCTTCCTATTTGCCTCATAAACTGATTGATATAAATATAAAAATGTTTAAATTGTCTTCCAATGTTACTTGTCGTTTGGAATATGGCATATTCCTCAGGTTTTTAATTTTATTTTTTTAATTTGTGTGTTTGGTTTTCATTCATGGAATCAGCTAGCTTCAGATTAATGAGAACCTTATTCTTGAAGTCAGTTGAAGACCATTTCCTACTACTTTTTCGCACTTTGTCCTATATTTTCTCACTTGTGTGATGCCTATGGATCTCAGTATTTATTGGTACGCTAACTTTTTCATGAAGACCCAGGTTGGAACAAGTTTAAAATTTTTAATTATTTTTTTTAAATGCCCTATATATATATTGAAAATGTTCTTTTAGTTTGTTTCTGTTGGTTTTAATTCATAAATTTGTGTGTCCTAAGTTTTTAAAGAAGTTTTGAATGGGTCAGTGAATCATTAGAAATGGGAAGTGTTACACTGTTAATATATATTTCTTGCTTTGTTTAATTAGAGAATAAGAGAATGAGACTATGCAGAGTATTGCTGCAATCATGTGCTTCGGACACCATAGAAAGAGTCTTCCAATCATTTGATGTAGTTTTTAAACTTAACAGCATTAATTTTTCTTTTGAAACAAAAACAACTGATCAATGATCATAATCATTTTGGCAATCCCAACCCATACCTCATATAATTCCTCATTTTTTGAGAGATGTTATTGTATTTATAGGCCTTACGTGTGATTGAAACACAAAACAAACTATCCAACAAGAAGGGGATTGAAACAACAAACTATCCACCATGAACTTAAAAAAAATTTATTTAATACACACACACACACACACACACACACACACACACACAATACCTGATGCATATATAATTGGCTTTATAATTGGCATCTATGATATTTTATTCACTTAACTTTGATAAATATATGTTCAATATATTGTGGCTGTTATTCCAGCATCTGTTCAATATATGATAAATGTTTCAACATCAAAATTTATATAGCCAAACAACATACTTGTCACGTTATTTTACATGTGCAAAAAACACTTGTTCCATTGCTTCGAAATATATTTATTAACTTACACATACGCATTATTGTCAACTTAGATTTCTATAGTATGACGAGGCTTAAACAACTTCGGGAATATTGTGCAATGATCGTATGCTACTTCTACGTTTTATGTGTTGTCCTCGCAACGGAGGAAAGTAATAATAGATGAAGAATGATTAAACATGAGATTTCATCATCATCTACTAGACGCCGCAAACAACATGAATACATCCATCGTTTAGTTTTTGAAAGTGATATTAAATGCATTGACATGTTGCGCATGGATCGAATTTGTTTTCATAATTTGTGTCAATTGTTAACTACAACCAGTGGGCTATGAGGTACATTAAATGTTAGTGTCCAAGAGATGATTGCAATGTGTTTGAACATTATAGCGCATCATGTCAAGAATAGAGTGATTAAATTTCATTTCCTCCGATCGGGCGAGACCGTTAGTCGGCATTTCCATATTGTGCTGAAGTCAGTTATTCTTTGTCACTCTGTTCTTTTGAAGAAACCAGAACCTGTAACTGAAGACTCAAACGACTTTATGTGGAAGTGGATTATGGTAATGACCTAAGTTCTTATGCTCTGTTAGTTGTAGATATTATGTGCCTAATTAATTATTTTTTATTTAATGTAGAATTGTCTTGGAGCATTAGATGGGACACATATACGTGTGAATGTACCCAAAATTGATCAAGCAAGATATAGATCAAGAAAATATGAAATTACTACAAATGTCCTCGGCGTATGCAGTCAAGAGATGCAATTTATATATGTCTTGTCTGGATGAGAAGGTTCAGCTCATGATGGTCTGGTTCTTAGAGATGCAGTGACAAAGCCTAATGGCTTGAATGTTCCTGATGGTAAAAAAAATAATAGCTTGTTGCTTTTGGAGACATACTAATAAATAGCTTATGGACCATTTCCTAATATGAAATATTTCTTTATTTTCTTGGTTTCTACTACTTAGTAGATGCTGGGTATGCAAATTGCCCTGGTTTTCTTACGCCTTTTCGAGGACAAGGCTACCACTTAAGTTCTTGGGCCAATGGGCATCAACCGCTTACACCTCAATAATTTTTCAATATGAAACATGTTAGCTCAAGAAACATAATTGAAAGGACATTCGGTCTTCTAAAAATTCGTTGGAAGATCTTATCTAGCCCAAGTTTTTATAATATAGCCACTCAACGGCGTATCATAAATGCTTGTTGTTTGCTTCATAACTTCATTAGACAAGAAATGGTAGAAGATCCTGCAGAAGATGATGTTAGTGATGCAACCACAGAAGATAACGCACCCGATGATATAGAAAACATTATGGCCGTTGAACCAACTGATGAATGGACACAATTTCGGCTAAACATGGCCGTGGATATGTTTAATATTTGGCACTCAACTTGATCATGATTAAGTTGTTAATTAATTTGTTTTATTATATTTTATGACATGATGAATACAATTTTTAATGTTGTTGTATTGTATGAAGAATCAACAAGTATTTTGTTAATTATTTTGATGTTTGTATGACATGATGGCAGCCCCTTATGTTTCATATATATTTCTGTTTTTCTTTTGTTGTTTAGTATGGATGCCGATTCACAATCCAGGGGTAGGAGTCAAAGCAAACACTACTGGACCGTAGAAGAAGATAAAGCCCTGATTGATGCGTTAGTTGAGCTATCTACAAATCCAGTGTGGTGTGCTGAAAATGGGTTCAGAAATGGGTACCTTGGTCAATTAGAAAGAATGGTGAAGGAAAAGATTCCAATAAGCATGTTAAAGGCTGTTCCTAACATTGAGTCTCAGATTAAATTTTATAGAGGCAAAACCACCGCAATAGCCGATATACTTCAAATAAGTGGATTTGTTTGGAACAACGAGATGTGCATTATTGAATGTGAGAAAAGTGCTTATGACGAGTATGTGAAGGTACGAAAAATTTTAATTTTAGTTTGTACCATCTTATAATCTATAGTATTTGGATTTTAATTTTATTGCTCATCAATGCAGACCCATAAGGAGGCAGCTGGTCTTTATGGAAAAACTTTTCCTTTCTTCAATGATCTTGTCTCGGTCTTTGCAAGAGATAGAGCACATGGAAATGCAAGAGGCGATATTGGTGATGATGCTGAGCAGTATTTACATGAGAATGTCACATTGGATGACGACACGGCCTTCTTTCAATTTGTAAGTGATGATGTTTCTATGCCCACACAGGAACCCATTCCGACTCCATCACCCATAGGATCAGAAACAAGTACCTCAAGAGCACGTCGGAAGAGAAAAAATGTTGTGGACCAATCATCAGAGAACATTTCACAAAATTTGCACAAGTTCGTTGAAATTATTAGTCCAGGATTTAAGACACTAGCCGATGCCGCTGCGCGTGAAGTAGCTCGTGAAGCCCGTGAGAAAGCACGTGAGGATGCTCTTGCCGAAATTGTGAAAATGAAAAACATGTTGCCACAAGTAATTTTTGAGATTGATGATCTTTCTAATGATGACGCGATGTTGATCCTACAGGTTTTTTATTACCACAATTAATTTTTTATTCCGTTATTTGTCTTCAATTTTTTTTATAATGATGATGTAATATTCCTTTTTTGTAGGTTTTGCCTAAAGACGACGACCAATTGAAATTTTTTTTCGGGTTGCCAGATAACAAGAAGCTGCGTTTTTGTCATGTATTGCTGTCAAGATTGTCATCTCGAGCACCTAATATGTGATATGTTGAGTTTGTTTTACTTTGATTGGATGATGTTGTTTGTTTTAAAATCTACTGTCGCGCGAGGTAGAGATTTTTTATGGATTGTAATGCAAAAACAATGTGATAGACTTTCTTGGTGTTGGAAATCAAAACTTATAAGCTTATGCTGTTATAGCTTATGTTGGTATATATATTACATTTACTAAGAAGCTAATGTAGGTATGAAAAAGAAGAGGTAGCAAGTAAAACTAATGTTCTTATTATTATTTTCAATGTTATTATACATATATTTTTTTTTATGATTAATTAATTTTTTTTAATGCTTTAAAAAAATAATTAAAAATAACTCAATGTTGTTATTATTATTTTCAATGTTATTATAAATATTTATTTTTGATGAATAAGTAGTTATTTTTTCCAATGATTTAAAACAATATAATTAAAAATAACTCATTATATTTAACATCATTAATTAATAACTAATTAATGATACTAATATTTAATTTTTAAAATTAGAATGAAATTGTAGTATTATAAAATTAAATATTAATTTCTGATAATTACTTACTTATATTTTTAAATGTTTTAAAAAACTTAAATTAAAAACAACTCATTATTATATATACAATATCATTTAATTGCATAAGGGGCATAAGTGTCATTTATCTTATTTACTATTTTTACTTTTTTCATTCCCAATAAATTACACTCTCTAATCCTTACCAACCAAACACATTCTTCATTCTGACTCCTACTCCACTACCCCTCATTCACTCCCACTCCACTCCTCCCCCACTCCACTCATGACATCCAAACATGCTCTTAGTTAAATAAACTCAAAACTATTTTTAAAATTTGACTCCAAACTAAAATTTTGAAATAAAATTTAAAGTTGTGATTAAAGTTTTTAGGAGTTAGAAACCAAACTTGAACTGAATAGTAAATGAACAGTTAATTCTGGTTCCATTTTTTTAAAAATAAAATTATATAATATATAATATAGTATAATGTTTTTTTTTTGAAAAAATATGACTTTGAAATAATATTGCAAATATTTAATAATATTTTAATCTTTAATTAGTTTTAGTTTTACACGGACAGTTGCTATTTATTTATTTTATTATTTGTAAAATATAAATCACCCTCCATACTTTTGTATTTTTGAAAATAAAATAAATAGAGCAATAATTACATACATATATTTATTTATTTATTTATTAATAAAAAAATGAGTTTAAGTTGGTTCAATTTAATTTTAAAAATATATTTTTTTGAAATAAAAAAATAAGGTTAAAAAATAAAAATCAAATAGTTTGGAAGCATAACTAATATTTTAAGGTATCGTTCAAGTTTGGGTCTGTAATTTAGAAAACTAAACTAGTGGTACACAATTGAAGCCAAACATGGGCCACATCTAGTGCTAATAACCAACAAGCATATCATTTTTATTATGTATTAACTTGGTAATTGTTTCTGAGGATCAAGTTTCATGTAACGATAAATTTGTGGTAGTTTATTATTTATTTTTCATGGTGTACTATTTTAAATTCCTCTTATTTGTATTTTTTGAGATCATGAGTAATTATTACTAAAGCAAAACAATAAACATAAATTAATTAGCAATTGCGTTTAACCCAAATTGGTTGGTGCTGCCTTTTACTTGCATGTCATTTGTGAAAGAATAAGAAATCATGAAACATATACAAATGTTTAGGTTGAGATTAAAAAGAAAGAGAGAAAAAAAGGAAAGTTTTTCTCTTGTTGACATTTGAATCATCTCAAAACATTTAGAAGTATGGAGAATAGTACTACAATTAGGGTTATATAAGGGTTATATAAGAATGTAAGAAGATTTGTAATTGTTCGAGATTGAACCTATCTTTCCCATCGCATAAGAGAATATTATAAATTGTCTTTGTTTACATGATTGGATAAAAAGACAAGTTAGGTGATTTTGAATAGTAGTGGCAATTCGTGTAAACGTGTCTAATGGTGTCGTGTCAAGATAGAAATATAACACTAAAATACTAAACATAGATACAACACAATTATTAATCTTATATGACTTCCTAAGCACATACATAACCATATTAACCCACTTAATCTATAACTGAGTCGTGTAACATGTCACGACCCACTTAATACTTTTATAATTGGGTCGTGTAACACGACACAACTCATTTAACCCGCTTTTACACAAAATCCATGAATCAACAATAATAACAAACTTAACTTAAATCCAAAATATATTAGTTCAAAATCTAACAAACATACGTCAATACTTAGATACTTAAGTCTAACATACATATGCACTTGGATTATATATATATATATATATATATATGGACTATAATTACTTCTTTACCCATATATTCGTGTTAATTGTGTATTATACTGGTTGACATGATTACGGCATGAAACCATTTAATTTAAACATGTTTTAATCATGTCGACCCATTTATATTAAACACATACATACTTTAAACTGTGTCGTGTAATCGTGTCAGTACCCATTTTGTCACCTCTAATTTTGAAAGTATTGTATAATATAAAATATAAATTATAAAAGTTTTCTTATAAAAAAATAAAACAAAAATTTATATAAAATATCAAGTTTTTAGAACTTGTTTTAAGAATAGTTTAATTTGTTTTAAAAGGCCAAAACTATAAAAAAATAAAAATTTACGGGTAATATTTTATATAAATTTTTGTTTTATTTTTTTAGTATATGATTTTTTTTAAATTATATATAATTAAAATAAAAATTATTTTTGAAGGTTAAGCCATATCCATTTTAATGATTATTCATATATAACTGATCATCATTATCTTAGTTTAAATAACAACCATGGCAACGCTTTTTGCCTGCTAATGTATTGGATCACATTGGTATAGTTCCAAGATACATATTGAAAAATATTTTTTAAACATATATGCGAACTTCTTTGGGCCCATGACATCAAACCACTTTATTGTTTGATTAAATAGTATTAAATCATTTCTACACTCAATTGGCAATTCAAACTTCATCCGAGATTGTGATCCTATATGGCATCCACTTCAAGCCATCTATTATCATTTGCTTAACTTTGCCTACATTGTGATATATTTCTTTTCGGTTTTTTTAGAACTCTTAAAACTTGTTGCAGTTTATGATTAGTAATTCATTGTAATAAGTGGTGATTTTGACAATGCACAACTACTATGATCCTCTCATTTATTCTGGCCCAATTTGATCTATCCCATTTTTTATGCAAATACCTCATCTAGGGATTTTTCATATATATATATAGAGAGAGAGAGTATGTTGATTATTCTTTGGATCATGGTCTTCAAGTGAGCCACCCATCTTCGTCAATATATTTATAACATGAGAAAGTGATCCATATTATAAATTAAGTTTGGTTACATAATTAAAAATATGATTGAATCAAACAAATATATTAAAAAAAAACCTTGAAATATGTGCATTTTATTTTTTGTAATCATCATGCACGTATTGGCATGTATCAGGATGAGCACTTTGTCATGTCCACCTTAAACCATTACAAGAGAAACAAATAATCTCATACCAATGAACTTGATGTTTGTTGCTGGATCATTGCTGACACTTCATATTTACAAACTCATAATTTCACATCAATGTTATTACTTACTTCTATTACTTAGTTTTTTTTTAACACAATAGTTATAAGTGTATACATTTACTTTTTTTTTCTTTTTTTTCTTTTTTTTATTCTTTAAGATGGCACCAGTAACATGAGGTACAAAAAGAACTATAAATCAAGTCCAATTAGCTAATGCTCAAAGCCAGTTAGCTAATGCTCAATCGAATACTCAAGTCCAACCAGCTAATGCTCAGAACTTGTCAACTAATGTTCAAGCTAATAGTCAAAATCATACGACTGGTACTGAAGACCAATTGTCTAATACTCAATTTAATACAACTAATGCTCAAATTTAATCTACTAATAGTCAAGTGGTGCCACATTCAATTGTCTTACATCAAAATCATCAAATGGAATCATCACAACAAACTAATCAAAATTCACTTGATCAAAATCTTGGTACGTAAATTAATTTAGTTAATTTGTACCTTTGAACATTTAATTGATTTTTTTTTTCTTTATGTAGCTTCTATCACCCTTAAAAGGGTAAGGGGGCCAAGTAGTGGATTGGGACTTGAAAAACTCACTAGAGGGAAAAATAAAATGATAATAGATATTTTGATAGCTAAAGGTAGACTTATTTATGAGATTCAATCAGCTAAGTTATCTTCTGAACTTGGAGTTATTTCTCGATAATTTATCCCGGTGCCAACAAAACGGAAAGCTTTGAAGGATGAAGACAAGTTTCATGTCTTAGAGAGACTTAATGTAAGTGATATATATATATATATATATATATATATATATATATATATATATATATATAAGCTTACATTCAAATCTAATCGTTATTTGATTTTTTAGACAAAGTTTCAGATGGATTTGGATGATGATTATGTTAAGGAATCTGTCATGTCCATCCTATCAAAATCATCCAGAAACCAACGTGTAGGTTGCATCAACACTATATAAGTTTTCCAAATGATGAAGTAGCACGCCAAAATAATCATCTTAAGTTCCATATGACTCAAGAAAATTGGGAAAGCCTCTGTGATTTATTCGATGATCCCAATTACAAGGTCAAATTTCTTATTCATTCTCTAATTAATTTTTAGCATGTGATTTGTTTATTATTTTTTTTACTCATAAAATTGCATATATTAGTATATTATTATGAAGTTAATAATTATGAATTTTAATTTTATCTTTTATAATTATTTATACCATGAGTATCTTACTTTTTTCATTCACTTGACAATGAAGAGAAGGTGTGAAATCAGCCAAAGATCTAGACAAGCAGTCAAGTTAACTCATAATCAAGGATCGAGGGCATTTATTGCAAGTTGTTATGCCTTGGTATTTTTTTTTTCAATTTTATACATTATTTAACGATATCATTTTTTTTTGTTTGAATCGTTAGGTTTATATAATAACTAATGCTTTACTATATTAAATTGCATAGCGCAAGAACGATCAAGAACTCAACAGAGTTTAAGGCAGCTCACTATTCAAAAAGTAAAGGATGGTCAACAACTGAGGCTTTAGCAGATCATGTAAGAAGATCCTTCATAAGATTAAGAGTTTTTTTTAATAGGATTGTTTTATTTAATATTTCTTTTAATTTTTTTGGAGTTGATGGAAGAGAAATTATCATTACCTAATGAAGAAGGATCAGAACCTAAAAGCATTGATGCGATAGTGGATGAAGTACTTAGTACTAGCTTTGGATACATCAAGGGGCTCGAATACGGGCCTAAGCCTATTGAGAAAGTCTCATATGCAAGTTTTGTCAAGATGAAAGAAACTCTTACATAGGCACAAGATGAGCTTCAATAATATAAGTCACATTATGAAGTGATTCAAGATCAAATGGAAGCTATGACTTAGCTGCTGGAATCCAAGTGCCCATTCTTCAATTTTCAGGTGTATATATATTATATAAACTAATTACTTTTTTTTCCACTTTTGAAGTATAACTTTCTTAAATTTATTTTTGTTATGAATAAATATTATTATTAAAAAATATTTATTTCAGGTTCTACTAAGACAAGCTCCACATCAACAGAAGTACCATCAACACAAGAGTTAAATTAAGTGTTTGGATGGAAGTTACGGATAGTTATCTAGTTTGATTTGCATTTTAATGAGTTCCAAGTTTTTAATGTCATTAGAACATTTGATATAGAAGTTTGTTTTTCCATGTTATTTTATGTTACTTTATAGGATTTGCAGTAAAGTATTATTTTTATTGACTTTCTGAAAAAATTAATTTTTTAAATAATTTATAATTTATATAATTTATAAAAAATATTTACTTAAAAAAGTTGTGACAAATAGCAAAATGTGTCGTAAAAATATAATTTTTGTGACATTATATAAAATAACATGAATGAGATGATAGTTACTTAATTGTGACATTATTAAAAATTAGTTTGTGACATAGTTTTTAACAATTATACATGCTATAAAAAAATAATCGTTTGTGACATTATTAAAATATCACGAATGATATTTGATAAGTGCTTGTGTTATAGTACCGCGAAGCGTAATTATCTTACAATGAGCATATCTTTTATCAGATTTTATCACTAAATTGTGTGCATTCGTGTGCTTTTGTGCATTGTAGGTTTGTGGAGCTAATTTGAAGAAGAAGAACAAAGTTAGATCGTGTTTTTCGTTGTCAGGGGGTTTTCGGACCAAGCAAGGAACAAGGTACAAGCCTAGACTTGTGAGTGTGTGCCAACCTCCTTTGGAAGGGCACAAGGGCAGTCGCATTCACAATAAGTCTAACTCGTGTAGCTTAGGAGAACTTCACCAATAAGGAGATTCGAAGCAATCGGCACAATGTACCATTGATTGTGTGCCCAATTCAATGGTCTCGATGAAGAACGGTGAATTCGGGAGCGTTTCGGCAAGGTTACTGGAGCAGCACTATAGCAAGTTACTGTTCACTGTTTGCCGAAAATCAGCATTCCAGCAACTTCACACGGGCGTGTGGAAATTCCACACGGCCGTGTGAAATCCCGATTCAGCCGATTTTAAGCCGCGACTCAACGTTATAAAAGCCCGTTTTGGAGACTTTTTACACATCTTTTTACCAATCTTTTCTCCGAACTTCTGGTGAGAGCGGCTAAGGTTTCGGAGAGGACTTTGTGGAGGTTCGAAGCGCGTCATCGGCATCGTCATCGACGTCCGGTGGCCTCACAAGACCACGGCCACATCATACGCAAGGGGGTTTTCATCTATGCTTTCAATTTGTTTTCATTTTTATATTTGGAATGGATTTGTATAGCTCCATGAGGAGCTAAACCCCTTGTGGGTATTCGGACTTGTAAACCCTAGGATTATTATGTTTCTATGACATTGTTATTATGCTTTTCCATTATTGATGAATAAATTCAAGTTTCAATCTTAATTGCTTCTTGTAATTGTTTTCCCTTAGCCGTGACACTAGGGTTGAGAACAATCTAGGTTATCCTTTGGAGGTGTGACAACTCCTATAGGGTTAGACTACTTAAGATTGAAGATGTTTGAGAGGGTGAGTCGTGAGGTAGCGGAACGTCCCTTTTCCCCTCCGTTGTGATTCTCCCTACCTCCGTGTTCCATGATTTCTTAGCCGTCGAGATAGAGTGAAGTGCTAGGAGAGGAACTTCCCTGGGGCTTAGTTGCGCGAGCAACAGAGTGAAGGGTTGAAGTGAATCCTAGTGCTGGGGCTTAATTGAGACTATGGTTCTTCCACCTGGACCAAAGGGTTAGAACTATACATAGGAACAGGGTTTATCACTAGGAATCCCTAGAACTTAATGCAATCCCACGTAGTGTGAGGCTTAGGAAGACGGACTCCCCTAGGGCTTAGTTTATAGGTCAACGAGAGTCAAGGGTCGTAGTGAAAACCTAATGCCGAGGCATAGTGTTGGGGTTAGTCACGGTTGACCTTAGATTTGGGACCATGTGTTTAAGGATATCCTCGACTCAATTAACATCAATAGGAAAGTATAATAGCATTGTCTTGCACTAGAAGCATAAGTCCTAAGGGTAGCATGTCCGGGCATCCAACTTTACTCATTGCTTGTCCTTCTCTATTTACTCCTACTTGCACTCTCTCACCTTCCATCTTTCTATTTTAATTCTTGTCTCTTTATATTTGCTTTTACACTCACTCATTGATTCTCTTCACACTCACCGTACACCGCTTAGCTAAATAGTGAAATCCCTGTCTTAAATCCCTATTCCCTGTGGATACGACTACCCACTCACCAGGGTAAATTTATTACTTCGACAAGCCCGTGCACTTGCGGGATACACGCAAAGGGTCATGTCAATATTATAGTCAATTAATTAGTGCCTATCAAAACTTAATTTGTGACATATTTTTTTTATAGTATGCATGTCACAAAATATTTAATATTAACTAAAAAAAGTTGTGACAAATGAATATTGTGTCACAAAAAATATAATTTTGTGTAACATGATAAAAATATCACGAATTATATAATAGTCAATTAATCATGACATTATCAAAAATTAATTTATGACAAAACTTGTATATTTCACAATATATTTAATAGTCACTAAAAACAATTGTGCAAATGATAAATGCTTCACAAAAACATAATTGTTTGTGGCATTATAAAAATATCACGAATAATATGATAATTGTGATGCTATAAAAAATTAATTGCTGACATATTTTTTTTTAACAACTATACATGTCACAAAATATTTATTTTCTAGGGACATATATATTTTGTCATATTTGATTAAATGATGACGAAAAAAGTTTTTTTATACTGACAATCTATTATCATCACCAAAATAGGCTTTTGTCACTAACTATTAAACTTATTAAGAACATATAGTGACATTCAATATTTTTTTATGACAGTATCTTATTACAATATGTGACAAGTATTTTTGTCACTTATTATGTGACAATCAAAAGAACGTCACAAAATTTCAAGGTTGTACCTCATATTTAGTGACACTTAATAGTATTTTGTGACAAATTGTCATAACTGTTTGTGATGAAAATAAATATCACAAATAATTATAAAAATTTGTGACATATCATAGGTTTGTCACATAAAAGTTATCATCCCATGACAAACACGTGAAACGTCACCTTAACCTTTTAGCGATGGGGCAAAGGCGACAACATGTGGTGACAACAAAAAAACGTCAAGAAATTTTATTAGTGACACAAATGTGTTATTTTGTAACAATATTGTGAGTGTCAATAATTGTCAAATTTGTTGTAGCGAAATAACTGTTTTACTTTCACAAGTTTTTTTTTTTTTTTTTTTTGGCACATCTATATTTTTTTAAAAAAATAAATCACATTCATAAAAAATAAAAGAAGGTTGTAGAAAAAAACATGAGAGAAAGAATAAAATATAGAGACTACTGGCAATAGAAATATAATTTTTATTGACAAAGATTATATGCATTTGATGCATATAATCTTTGTAACCTTGCCGTTAAAGAAAAGTAATACATTTTCTTGTGTGGAATATTTTTCTTGTTTTTGAATGAGCTACCTTGTCGATGCTTATACCTAGGATGCTCACAAATTTTGCAACTCATTAGTTCACTATCTCCTCCCCAGTATATCATGCATCCAATAAGACAACAATGAATTTTCTCAACTGGTAGACCCAAGTCTTAAACTAACTTCTTTGTGCTGTAAAAGTTACTTGGTATCGCATTATCGACCGGTAATATTTTTTTCAAAATTAACAAAAGTCATTGAAACACTTTTCAAATAAATGATGTTTTTCCTTCATATTTAACATTCTTGCAACTGCTAATAGTTGCATGTGAGTGATTTTCACAGCCTAACCACTCCTCTTGGTTAGTTGCTCTTAACATATCGAACAATTTTTGAGCTACTGCATTAGGAGGTTCCTCCATATAAGTAGGTGAGAAATCAAGCCCTCTAGCACTTGCGACCATCTGTTCATATATATTATATGATGATGGTCCAGCACTTGTAACCAGTTTAGCAGTTACACCCTATTCACCATGAGCATTGATATATGGCTCATTAGGTTCTCCATGGTGAATCCATTGGTAATAGTACCTTATGAATCCATATTTCATTAGATGATACCTAACTGTATTTTCATCCCAAAAGGTACTATTTTGACATTTGCGATGATTACATGTACACTTGATTTTTATTCCATCCATACATTATGGGTGAATCTTTACAAACTCAATAAAGTCATTGATACCTTGTAAAAAATCAGGGTTCAAAAAGCCATCTTTAAGCCTAACATACATCCAACTTCTTTCTGAATTCATTTCAATAAGCACTGTGTTATAAAAATGATGTAATCATTGAACACTGTTGTATATCTAGTGGCATGAAATGTCATGTACATGTGACCCTATATATCAGAGTACATAAAAATCTATTTTTCTTTTTAAATTCATATAAATAAAAAATACATAGTACTTACCTTTGCAAAGTGCATCACTTGATTTTATGCCAAATTGCCAATATTCCGAATAAGACTAACCAGACACGTCAAATGGTAGCAAAGAGAATTCAACTAATCAAGGTGATGCAATACAATGCGAAAGAAAAAAAATAAATACTTTTATGATTGAATTCATAATATTAGCATGAAATATTAATAAAAGTAATCATTGTTTTAACATTAAAAAAATACATGCTCATTTTAAAATGACTTGTTTACTGATATTTTAATACAAGCACTTTTATGGTTCGAAACAAAGTTGGAAGCTTAGAAGTCAAACATAAAATCACCATCCCTTACAGCTTCAGCATCTCCGACTATAGCCTTTCCGGTTTTGACATCATATGCAACAACACCTACAATCCATCCCACCAAAGCCATTGATTGGCTAAAGCGACATCGACATTTTCAATATCACAGATGATGTGGTTATCATCAACCTCCTTGCTGCAGCATTTGTTGAATGTGATTTTGGCACTAGCAATGGTATCCCTTGTAAGACATATAGTTGGGTAAGCGCCAACCTTGATGATGACCAACTGCCCTGCGCTGTCTCTGAAACCAGAAATATATTAAAATATCAACATGACACTAGGTAATCATTTTTTTTTTCTCTTAGTGGAACACACATGAGACTAGTTATTGTTCCTGGATTCGTTCTTATAGAAATACAATAAAAGTTTTAGGGTGTGTTTGATTAGATGTAGTTGAAAATGCAGTGGATTTTCAATTACAGTGTATTTGTAAATCCTTGGATTTAAAAATGCAAGGAAATCAAATTTGGTGTTTGGTTAACTGTATTTGAAAATACTGGATTTCAAAATTTTGTGTTTGTTTGAAAGAATTTGTAAATCTGGATTTTGAAAATGTGTTTGGTTGAATGTATTTGTAGGATATAAAAACTTTTGGTGAAGTTACCCCCATTTTAAATTATAATTAAGTTTAATTAATTATAAATATGCAATTAAATATTATTAATAAAAGCAAAATTAACAGAAAAAGCATCCTGGAGCATCCTGGAGCCTTAAGTGAACAAAAAGATTAAGAAGAAGCATGATTAAGAGGCTTAAGTGAGCAAGATTAAGAGGCTTGTATTCATCCAATCCAACTGCAAAACAAAAAATTGGAGTCACCTCAGTGACCTTACAATCACATCCACGCATTACAATAAGGAAGCAAACATTTATCACTCACAATATATATAGCAGTAAAAAAAAAATCAAGAAGAAAGCTTGGTTCCTCTGAGCAAATTCGTCCTACAAAAGAACAATACCTTAACTGGATTTATCTCAATTGTAATGCCAGGGACGCTCTTTTCCAGACCATCCTTCACATGCAAAGCCCTCGTCTTGAATGAATTGCATTGCTTGCTGAAATGAAAAAATATAAAATAAAATAATTCTCGTGATTTGGCCTTCCCCTTCCTCAGGCTTCTTAGTCTTGAATGAATTACATGCAAAGCCCTCATCTGAAATTAATTCTCACAGCAGTCTTGGGCTTCTTAGCCACCTCCTATGCTGCGCTCTCCGGTTCGGCTTGACGCTTGACGGCAGCAGCGACGAAGCTCCTCGTAACCTTTCTCGAGGTTGCCGGCAACGGCGACGGCGATGAAGCCGGATTGTTCGCTTTCTTCTTGGGCGCCATGAACGAAACCCTTCAGTGTCCTCTCTCTCTCTCTCTTGCGAAGCCAGTGAAGTTTGCTCACCCTCGCATGAAGAAATTGGAAATCCTCCGTGAATTGATAGCAAATCCACGGATTTCGTTTTACGCCCGAATCGGGCGTAAAACCAAATACACCAAAAGGAGAGTTTTGGAGTAAATCCAATTACATTGTGATTTGCAAATACCCTTAAACAAACACAAGATTTTCTACAGTGAAGTAATTTCACTTACAAGGAAATCCAAATACCCCCAAACAAACACCCCATTAATGGAATGCAACAAACATATAAAACCACTGCAAATGGATCTTATCCACTTAATATATATATATAGGGCAAGTTTGTATTGTGAACACTAATTAAGATAGATAGACAATTATTAAAATATCAACAACCACTTTTGCACAATAATATTTTTATTATCAACAGTTCAGAGCTACCTTTAACACATAATTATGGAAAAGAGTAAGAAATGAGAGTTAGTATATATGTTGCATTAGTGGTTCACTTGGAGATGAATCAGTGCTCCTAATCAGAGAAGCTTGCTTGCACTCAATACCTAGAGATGAATAATAAGTATTTCTGGGCATAATTGAAAATCAACTTCCTTTGCAAAAACTATTAACCATAGCAAGAAAAGAAAGCTGTAAAGTCTCTTCTCCTCTTAATTTACTTATTTGATGTATTTGTATTTACAACAAAGTAAAAAAAAAAAATGAAATCTTATCTCGAAAACTTGATTAACAAAATACTTGAGATGAAGCTGACTTATAGTCAGTTTCATCTTAAGTATTTAATCCACATTCATTCATCCAAAACTCCAAAACAAGTTATTCTAAGTTCAATCTTATTCAATGGGCAAAACGGTAAAGAACAAGCAAACATAAATATATAGTTACACAACAAGCATGAAAAATCCCATACTTTCATTTCCTCAACATCCAATGGGCAAACCGGCGAAGAACAAGCTTTCTGCAAAACAATAACTCAAATGGATACGATATACCAACCAAAAACTGAAAAAAAAAAAAAAAAAAAAAACACACACACACACATAATCTTTTACGCCATAACAAATCATTATTTTGGGATCAAAGTTTCCATCAAAATTTTTCATTAATTTACTGATTCATCTCAATATCACAACCCATAAATCATGCAAAATAGCTCTTTATTCGACTCACTTTGCTCATTCAAGCAAATAATCAAACAAAACAAAATATTTAAAAAAAAACTAACAAAACTATAGCCTAATAATTAGGAAAACAAGGAATTAGGTGACTTACGGTGGGCAACGAATAGCAGCTAAGCTTGCAGAGGAAGCAACCATGCATTGTTCACCTCCGTTAGCTTCTTTCTAACTCTGGAGTGCTCGTTGAAGAGCAATGTACCACCAGAATGCTCGTCGAAGGGCTCAATTCCATCAATGGTGACAGAGAAGATGTCGCAAGGGTTCACAGTAAGAGATGGAAATTGCAAGTGCTCGTCGAAGGGCTCGTTTGTGAAATTGCAATTTAATATTATTATCATATATAGTTTATAATATATACATTTTAATTTTTTTAAATTCATTCCATCAAAAAATAAATAATATATTTAATAATTTTATATTTTTCAAATTTATTTTTAAATGACTTACATATATATACTTATTTATATATGTAAGTCATTTGAAACTTTACCAAACAATTTTAATATAAAAAGATAAATTTACAAAAGCATAATTATAACATACTGGACTAAATCTAATTTTAAATCTAATTTAAAGTTCTTTAATGAATTTTCTACGTACTTTTCTTTTAATTTTAAAAAATAAATTAGAATTGAGTTTTAAAAAAATGGTTTAAAATAAATGTGTAGTTTTACATATTTTGTTTTTGAAATTCATTCTATCAAAAAGAATTAATATATTGTATAAATTTTAAATATTTTAAATTTATTATTAATAATTATAAATTAATAGTTCATGAGTATATTTAAGAAATATATATTGTAATTACCAAAATTTATTCCAAAAAATACTTTCATCCAAATAAAATATAATCAACTCCTAATATGTTACAAATAGATCTAGAAATCCGTTTCTAAAATTACAAACAGATACAAGGATCCGTTACAAACAGAACAAAGTCCATTTCCAATGTTACAAATGGAATCGGATCCCTATATCCATTGGTAACTTTACCAATAGATTCTCATATCTGTTTGTAATTTTTATTTTTAAATATATATATTTTATTTTTTAAAATAAAATTGGTAGTTTTACATATTTTGTTTTCGAAATTCATTATATAAAAATGAATTAATATATTGTATAAATTTTATATATTCTAAATTTATTATTAATAATTATAAATCAATATCTCATGAGTATATTTAAGAAAATTTGTAATTACCAAAATTTATTCCAAAAAAATAATTTCATTCAAATAAAATATAATCAAATTCCCAATATGTTACAAACTGATCCAGAGATATATTTATACAGTTACAAATGGATATAAGGATCCGTTTGTAATGTTACAAATAGAGCTCAAACCCGTTCATTTGGAATGTTACAAATGGAATCAAATCCATTTGTAAATTACAAACGGATCTGATTCTGTTTATAATATTGCAAACGGATCCCTATATCCGTTGATATATCCGTTTGTAATTTTTATTTTTAAATATATATCTTTTATTTTTTAAAATTCTTTTTATCTTGAAATAATCTATACATTTACAAAATTTAAATATTGTAAATTTTTTGAAAAAACTTATTATGACAATTTTTATATTTAAGTTATTGTCATATCTATTTTTAAGAAAATTATTGGTCTTTGAACAATTAAAAAATTCCCAAATAATTTTTATCCTAAAAAAATATACTTATAACAGAGTTAATAATCTATAACAATTATATCTAAAAGGAGTTAATATATATTTATAAAAATTATTTAAGAATTATCTTTTCATGAATACAATTAAAAAAATTATAACCACTTAAATTGATTCGCCAAACAAAAATGTTTTAAAAAAAATATAATCAAATTATAAACCCATTGATCTAATATTTATTAAATCCTAATCTTATAAATAAGTATATCTATAATATATTTTCTTAACAAATATTATAAATATACATAAACGTTATTTATCATTTGTCCAAAATTAGTGTTCGAAAAATCGGCCTAGGCGGCCGCCTAGGCGCTGGAAGGTCTAGGCTTTCCATCAAAAAAACGGACGCCCAGGAACCGCCTAGGCGGCCTGGGCGGCCGACTAGGCGGCCTGGGCGGCTTTTGGAAAAAAATTTAAAATTAAATGTTTTTAACTAATTTAAAACCCCCCAAATTAATGTTTTGTGGAACTTGTACTTAATTATGTTTTTTCTTATGGGTATATCCATCCAATATTTATTATTATTTATTTAATTTAATTTTTTTAATAAAATTCTAATTTCTAAGCACATAAATAATAAATAATATGTTATGTATAACGAACCTTGTCTTCGCTTACTTCGCCGAAATTTTTATATGCTTATGTTTTTCTTAGTAGCCTACCCACTTTTATTTTGGCAAAAATAAATAAATAAATAAATAATTTTATATGTATGTTTAATTGTTTTTATGATAATGTGGGTTTTAGAGTTGTTTGGATTCTAGAAGCTCTTGTATTATTATTTGATTGTTGATGCATCAATTTAGTTGTTGATAAATGTCTATTTGGGTATTATATAGAATTAAAATTATATTATAAATATATATTTTTTCTAAAAGGGTAAAACCGCCTAGGCCCCGCCTAGGCTCTCTAGGCGCTAGAAGATGGCTGACCGCCCGACTAGCGCCTAGCGTTTTTTTGAACATTGGTCCAAATCATGTTAAATGAATTTTTTTTAAAAAAATATAAATTTAGCAATGGAAGTTTGGTTTCGTTTGTAAGGAATCTCATTTTGTTGCTAATATTAGAAACCAATTTGTAATCCGTTACTATTATACAAATGGATTACAAATCCGTTGGTACTTTACAAACGGTCTAAAATAGAAATGGATTAGCAACCGATAGCATTTACGTTTCAAATTTTGAAACGGTTGTAAATTCCATTTGTAAAACTGAAATGGACGAGTGATCTGTTACTAATTGGTTGCTTAGTATCAATAGAGCAGGTCTGTTGCTAAATTTCTATTTCTAATTCAGTAGTTTCTTGTAGTGGATAATCTCTCTCTGTGGGGCAGATTATCTACTTAAGAGATTGTTATTAGCTCACACTGAAGTTTAATAGAGTGTTAATGCGATTGTATCAATGTCTGTATAAGCTCCGCATCTATTCAGTTACTCTTTGCCTGAGAAATCGGGGTTTATCATAATTCTGGAAATCTCTCGGTTCAAATAGGATAGCAAATCTAGACAACCTTTGTCTTGTACCTTATAACTCTAGAGGGATGCTATGCCCGAACATCATTTTCTTTCCTGCCTTTCCTCCTATTTTTTTTATATTTTTCTTGATATCATTCCCTTTTATTCACACACACATCATTCGATCACTTAGGTTATTTTTCAGAATTAGAGCTATTATTAATATTCATTTTCTTCCTTGTGACCTGACATTCTACTTAACACACACTATAATTACGCGATCGACACGAACACTTGCATCCCTATCACCCACTCTCGCTCACCATTGCCCAAAGGACTCTCTCCAATGCCACATCCTAAATCTCAGAGTAGGAGTCTCTTATATAGATGTCTCTACATCTCAAATATAGAGCTTTTCCTTTTAGAATCTCCGCGACTTCCTAACTTAGACATTTTCCAAAGTTAGATGTTGCAGTGCGACCTTGCGACCCCACCAGTCCTCCGGACTGTGCCAGTCCAAGTCGATGCAGCCAACTCTTCTCGAGCTCTCTCTGGCAGTAACTAGCTTACCTCCTCACATCTTATCAGCAGGTCTTTCTCTCGAGAGTCGCACCCACCAAGGCGCATCTCCATCTCACCAAAGATGTTCTTCAAAGATTTTCAAAATCTTCATTCCAAACTTGATCTTCATTCATCCAAGTTCGGTCTACAATATCTTGTTACTAAACTTGATCTCCTATCATCCAAGTTTAGCTCTTCAATATCTTCCAAGCATGATCTTCATTCATCCAAGCTTGGGCTTTAATCATCTCTAAATATATACATTTGCCAAAGATAGCTTGTGCCCTTTTTTAGACTAGTCCTTGAATAGCTGGAGTCTCCAAATAGCTTTGACATAAATATCCTTGTGTCTTCAAGCTGCTCTGCCCATAATTAGCTTTGGATCTTTTCTTCAAGTTTAATTGCTAATTATGGTCTTGAGAATCTTCATAGCTTGGTGTTGCCTTTCTTAGTTTGTGTCTTTAAATAGCTTCACACCAAACTAAGTTTCATGCATTCTTGGTCTTTGGTAAGTGCTAAATAGTTCAAATTTCCGGTATAATTTACACTGTATTCAGCATGGATTCTGACATGTTTAGCATCTAATTAGTACAAAATTTTATTTTTTTGTTCACCTCGCCCTTTATTTTTGTTTTAATAAAAAAGAAGCGAATTCAGGGGCATTTTGAAGCAAAATAGGCCAAGTTGTTACATCAGATCTTCACCACGGTTCACAACGGCCTTGGTAATATCTCATCATGACCATTGTCCGATCTCATCGTTGTCGTTATAAAGTTGTGGCAACATAGAACCACTGGAAGCAACACATGAGCCACAATGGCCTTACAACTCCCGTTATGAAAACCCATCACGCCAATGATCTAGCCATACAATGCTCAGAGAGCCGTGCCAGGATGTGACTTGGAACCTAAGTAATAACTTACTCACCACCGGCATCATAACGTCCGTGGTTAGGTTATTGTAGACTCGATCCTATAAATATTCTAGGTTTTTTGAAATTCAGAGAGATTCTTTTACTGAATTAGGTAGGGCGGCTGGAGTTCTGGAGATTTGACCTGCTGGAGACAAATTTCTTCCATATTCCAGCGGATTTTGGCGAGTTTCTCAAGGATAATCCAACGATCATCATTAGAGGAGGGCACGCGAGGGTGTTTGGCATCATCTTGTCAATCTTGGGATCCTCTCAGCCTCAACCTTGGCAAACCAATTGGAGGGAGTTAGTTTAGAAATTTTTAAACGCTTACTTATTCTTTAGTCTTATGGTTCTTCCTTGCTTTTATTGATTATTTTATAATCCATAAGAATCTAATTCGAGGGGAATTGTATGTCTAGGTCCCTCTATTATTGTTTATGAATCTTGATTGATAATTTAATAAATCTTTCTAGTTTTTTGTGAATCATTACATGTTTGCTTGAATGATATTCTTGTCAATGTGGATGAGGAAGATATGCCCCACATTAGGAGACCGATGCTCTGTTAGATCTATACATGCTCTAAGAGGTCTATTGCTAGATTTCTGGATTAGGAATTGATTGCCACTTAGGCTTAGGGTTTGATTTGTCCCTTCTACAAGAGTTCTTGTACTTAAGGCGAACATAGGAGGTTGTGTAGGAAGAGATTTCACCTTAAGTTCCTAGTGATTTAGACCTAGTTGCCAAGAGATTGGGACTAGTAGGCCTTTGAATTCCCCCAGCCCAATTTTTTAACACGATTGTCACACCCAACACCTACCATAAGTAATAATCAAGATAACTATCATACAACCTCTCAACTCCTTCTAATTTTACTTAACGATTCTCCGATTATATTGTATGATAAGTTATAGAAGTAGATTAAAGAAAAAACATAAATGTGTAGGCTCTTGGTTAAGAAAAAATAAAGTAATAGGAGCCTCTCACTATTCTTGGAGAAATACGATCCTTGTGCTCACTCATGAGGTATTACTTAACGGCCCGTACACTTACAGTATTCATGGACTAACTGTAATATTATTTGCATAC
Organism: Dioscorea alata; assembly: GCA_020875875.1. NCBI lineage: Eukaryota > Viridiplantae > Streptophyta > Magnoliopsida > Dioscoreales > Dioscoreaceae > Dioscorea > Dioscorea alata. The sequence continues at coordinate 12,419,433 of CM037018.1, forward strand.
ACACATGTTTATATATTTGCATAATTCACACACATCTCAAAGGTCCGTCAGTCTTCAAATAGATCTCCTTTTCAAAGATGTGTAGGTATTCTCCACATGTCTTTTGCTTACTTCTCAAGAGAGATCTTTTCACCTTGATGTTCTTTGCCACAAATAAATTCTAATAATAGCTTTTATGTCTCCATTTTGTGCATTTCATCTCATTGCCACTTCTCTATGCCATGTTATCTTGCCACGTCATCTTGTTTTCCACATCATCACTTTTGCCACATCATCTTCTACACATGTCAAATGATGTCAATTATGGAACTAGCTCTAACACAAGTGTAATGACTGAATTTAATAAATTAGGTTCAACTTTTTAAACGTGAGTTTAAATTTTCAAAACTCAAAATATAAGAATGTACTCTAATTAAAATAGTTAATTAAAAAATATAACATTAAATATGTTTACATTTCATTCACTAGAAAGACGGGAATTAGAAATTTATTTACTAAGTCAAGGAAGCATGGATTATTTTGATCATTTTATCCAACCTAACAATACAGTTTCGAACATCAATAGAAATAGGAAAAAATATTAGTAAATATTAATGTAAGAGATATAAATAGCTGTCTCATTCCCTCTCAGCTCAAACCTTAAAGATTTTGAGTGCTTTATCTTATCCACACTTATAAAAAAAACTGAGAGATATAAGTAATTACTGTAATTAAATAATTAAAAAATCTATTAAAAATAATTTTTAATAGCCAGAAAAAAAATATAAACGCCTATAATTCTTATAAAAAGATCAGTTGTTACATAATATATTTAATCACTTGTTACATAATGACAAATACAAACGCACATAAACAACAAGAACATAAATCATTGTTAATCATTTTCATTTGGATCAACCACTGAAGGAGCCGTTGAAACTGATGGAGAACAACCATCAGAATTTGGTTTGGAGGCAAAACTTTTAACACAGACACCAATAGCTTCAAGGAAACCATGATCATCGTCGGAAGATGACCGGCCATGGAATCCGGCGCACCCGGTGCCTATTTTGAAGCTAAACGGCAAGCCCATTTCATGCCCAAATGGTCCATATGTAGCTCGACCAGTTTTAAATTTAAGTGATCTGATCACTGTAGTATAGTTATACGGTGCTTCCTCTTCACTTTCAAAAATGTCAGGTTCCAAGCACCATGGTCCATAATACCCACTGACACAAGTGATCGGCTCATCCAAAACTATCTACAAATATAACTGGTTAAATATAAATATTCTCATTTCATTAAATTAACTTCATGTGAACATTCAACTTTGAACATTAAAATACTATGAAATGGATTTAAAAGACATTAATATAGCTTCTTTTGGTTTGCTTGTATACTCTTATAAAAAGGGTAATTATTAATAAATATATTTATTAAATAAAATTTTAAAATTAATTTTTAACCAGATAGGAAGACTAGTGAATAAAAATGCTTTGAAGAGGATGGATATATATACACATAATTTGATTTTGGTGAGTTTGAGGTTAATATATTAAATTTTTGTATTAAATGACTGGTCACTTTGTTTGAGTGAGGAATAAAAATATTAAGTTCAAAGAATTTTTTTCCTTTCCAAATATCAGGTTGAAAGGAAAAATTCATCAAAACACACAAAAAATTGATTAATTAGCATTAATAAAATATATATTTTTTAATATAGTAAGTATTATACTTATTAAAATTAATAGTTTCCAAACTAAATTATTAAATATATTTATTTAAATAATTATATTTCTTAAAAAAGTAAGATGTGCTATGATATATTTTATAATGTTAGATAAAAACCAAAATAATTACCAGAAACTGATTTAACCTAAAAAGCTTAGGATCAAAGTCTAAGTCATATATATATATCATTTAAATTGATTGAATTATTAGTTACTCTAAGCATATTATATTTGAAAATTTATATTTTACTTATAATAATTTTAAGCACACAACACAATTGATTTAAATAGAGAAAGAGAGTGAGAGAGGAGCTAACCTGTTCAAAGTCTCCTTCAGTGCCACCATGTCTCCGTGATAGGCAAAATTTACCATTTCTCTCATATGAGGCCTGAATACCATAAATTAAGTCACCATGCCAAATACATATTTGTTTCACCTGTCCTCCAGCTCCATCACTCCATTCTTTTCCATAATATGGCCTTTGCACGTTCCCTTTGCACTTTGCAATGATATAAATCTCCCCATCTTCACCTATTCTCAGGCCACTCTGAACATGAGAATTTGATTTAAAAGAAAAAAAACATTAATGGAACTCTAGAAAGAGAAAGAAAAAAATTAATAAAAGAAAAACTATGAACAAGTAATAACTCACCATTATTTATTTATTTATTTTTGGTGGAAGAGCAAAGGCTTGAGATATGAACAACCTGGTTCTTCTTGTGTTTCATATATACACACAAAAACACAAACATAAGTAGACAAATTAAGAAGACTTGGTGTTTGGGGTCTTCCATAATGGAGCCCATCTTAAAGTATTTATTCCAATGCCTTTAGACATCAAAAGAACTGACAGCTCTGAGAAAAAGTGCTCCAATTGATCACCACTTAATGAGTGGAACTATGCGATTTGACTGTTTGCTTCGACCTTAAGGAATAGATTACAAAGCAGTGCTTGCCAAATTCCACTATGATTCTAGATAAATTATTTGCAATTTTCTCTTAGGAAACCGGTCCCAAATATTTCTTTTCTATCATAGTTATCCTACCAAAAGCATCTTTTACTTTTACAGTATATAATGAGTTTTCTATATATCTTGAAAGAATTAAATTTGGGGATATATAGCATTTACTTGCTCATGTATCTATAATACCTTTCACATTAATTTTAATTATTTTTTATTTTGTAGGTATAGATATCCAAAGAAGAAACAAAAGAGTAATTCTAAAAATGGTAATGGTTGGCAGAAGCAAAGTAAGGTCAACTATGCAAGCAATCCACTCTAGTTAGTTTTTTCAGATAATAACTCTAGACAAGGTATCCCATTTTTCTTTGAGCAGGCCAAGGAGTTTAAGTCTCCAAGAGCTCGTAAATCACTAAGGGAGTTGATGAGAGAGCACAAGATGGCAGCGAAAATGGCTCCATACGCATGCAATAAGAGAACATAAAAGAAATAAACAGATGGTCCACTGTTTTATTCACCACATGACAAAAGACAAAGGTGGTAGTTAGGATTTATTGCGTTCCCTTCATGCGAGATTCATAAGCATACAGATCTTACTATTCCAGGGTAGCTAAGTGAAAATATTTACTTTCCTGTGGCATAAACCCTTCTAAATAAACATAGTCACCTTGCAACACTAGCCTTGATCATTAAGGAAGCTATAAAAGGATTTAATTATAAGGCCTTAACTAAAAGTAAGGCTTCATAGTTTGGTATCGCAATTATCTGGAGGAAACCACAAGATCCTCAAGAAAACTTTTAGAAGACACGTTAGCAATAGTAAAGATTGATTGAAATGTAGGGAGCATATATTATAACCACTGGGTTTTGGGAAGACTTGAAAGCCCCATGAATAAGTGAATTCCCTTTAACTGGTTAGCATGCTATGGTTCAATCATTCATGCTTACCATTAAATGGGTCGATAGCACGAAGATATGAGCCACAACCCTTGAACATGCAACTTCATAATGGTTTGCTTTACAAGGAATGGGATAGAAGATGCCTAAGAAATAGGCTAACCTTCTCCAGCCTTTTCCCTTTGATGCTTTTCTAAAAAATAGTTCTCCACCTTTTTTTTAATGTACCTTAGGTCACTTGATCATTTCCCTTTCATAGTGACGGAGATAAGCTGTCACAGACCATACCACTAGTCAAGCATCCAACAGCTGCCTGATACCTCGGAGTAGGTGACACACATGCTCCTCTAATCTAGAGACATAGTAAGGCTAAACCAATACCCCACTTACGAAGATGTTAAACCAACTTTAAGGATATCATATACATTGTATAAAGACACACTAAAGGTTCAGGATATTCTAAACCATATTCTTAGCTTTAGTTATGCTTCAAAAAGTCATTGGCAAAATAAGGTCCATACTGATGTAAATGGATATAAAACCAAGTTTTTTTTTTTCATACAACAAATAAACCACATTTATCAAACACTAGAGAGAAAAATTAGGTTCAAACAATAGTAATAAAGTTCCTTCTTTGAAAATCGCAATATTGGGTCTGCCTAGAAAACTTCCTTAGCTAGCTGTGGATGAAACTTAGCTTCGAACCCGCTAAGGTGACAAGATTTTCAATGAAAAGAATAAGTTAAGCCAACTTTAACATTGCCCTAAGTCCAGTCATATAATGAGGCATGGTGTTTCAGGAAATGGAGGTGGCCCTCTTTCCATGTAAGGTTTTAACGTGGTAACACTGATTAAAGCATTCTTATAAAATGTGGTAATGAGCATTTCAACATGGTATTGGTAATATAAAAATAGAATATTAAGGCAGAGTACACAAACCATTTTTAATACATCTAAGAGAAATATCCACTAATATTTTGTCAGGCCCTGAACCTAGCCCGGTTGGACTCGGCGAGTGGACAAACGGCCGCATACCCACAGGGCCTAGACCCCATAAGTCTGCAAGGCTTCAAAATATAATTCAAAATAAATAAATAAAAATAAACCAATAAAGTTATACAAGCATTTTACAACTTAATATTATACAATAATATAAAAGAATGAGTATTTTCAGAAAAATTTCGAGAAAGCGACAACCCTAGTGGATCCATCGTAGCACTGGCTGACATCATTAGACTTAAGCACAATAACCTTAGAGTCCAGTACCTGAAAAGATAGAAGAAGAGAGGCTGAGTACCTTGGTTACTGAGTGAGTGGGATTAAAATAGGTGGAAAACTTTCGAACAATTTTAGATACAAAAGAAGTTTATGCAAACCTTTCCAAAGCATCAGTAAAAACCACAAGTAAATAAACATTAGACAAGAAACCAAGTACAAGTACGAATACATAAACATAAGTTTCCAATGCACACCTTTGCAAACACTTCTCAATATCACCATTGATAAGTGCTTGTGTTATAGTAACACGAAGCGTTATTATCTTACAATGAACATATCTTTTATCAAATTTTATCACTAAATAGTGTGCATTTGTGTATTCTTATGCATTGTAGGTTTGTGGAGCTAATTTAGAGAAGAAGAACAAAGTTAGATCGTGTTCGCCGTTGTTGGGAAGTTTTCGGACCAAGCAGAGAACAAGGCACGAGCCTAGACTTGTGAGTGTGTGCCAACCTTCTTTGGAGGGGCACAAAGGCAGTCAGTCACATTCACAACAAGTCTAACTCGTGTAGCTTAGGAGAACTTTACCAAGAAGGAGACTTGAAGCAATCGACACGATCTACCATTGATTGTGTACCCAACTCAATGGCCTAGATGAAAACGGGAGCGTTTCGGCGAGTACTGTAGCAACATTGTAGCAAAACATTGTAGCAAGCTACTGTTCATTTTTTGCCGAAAATCAGGATTCCAGAGAGTTCACACGGGCGTGTGGAAATTCCACACGGCCGTGTGAATTAATTTTTCAGCAAGCCAGAAACTTCACGCGGGCGTGTGGAAATTCCACACGGCCGTGTGAAGTCCCGATAAATCTGAATTTAAAGCCGCACTCAACATTATAAAAGCCCGATTTGGAGACTTTTTCAGGGATCTTTGACCTAACTTTCTCCCCAACTTCTAGAGAGTGCAGCTAGGGTTTCGGAGAGGACTTCGTGGAGGTTTAGAGCGCGTCATCGGCATCGTCATCGACGTTCGACGGCCGCACAAGACCACAATTACACCATACGCAAGGGGGTTTTCATCAATGCCTTTACATTGTGCTTTCTTTCATATTTTGATGAACATGTATAGCTCCATGAGGAGCTAAACTCCTCGTGGGTATTCAGACGTGTAAACCCTAGGATTATTATGTTTCTATGACATTGCTATTATGCTTTTCCATTATTGATGAATAAATTTGAGTTTCAGTTTTAATTATCTTTTGCAATTGTTTTCTCTTAGCCGTGACACTAGGGTTGAAAACAATCTAGGTTATCCTTTGGAGGTGTAACAACTCCTATAGGATTAGACTACTTAAGATTGAAGAGGGTTGAGAGGATGAGTCGTGAGGTAGCGAAGCGTCCCCTTTCCTCTTCGGTGTGATTTCTCCCTACCTCCGTTTTCCTTGATTTCTTAGCGGTCAAAATAGAGCAAAGTGTTAGGTAGATAAACTCCCCTGGGCTTAGTTGCACAAGCAACTGAGTGAAGGATTGACGTGAATCTTAAGCACTAGGGCTTAATCTAGACTAGGGTTCTTCCACCTGGACCAAAGGGTTAGAACTACACATAGGAATAGGTTTTATCACTAGGAATCCCTAGAGCTTAAAGCAATCCCACGTAGTCTTAGGCTTAGGTAGAAATACTCCCCTGGGGCTTAGTTGCGTGAGCGACATAGTGAAGGGTTGACGTGAATCCTAATGCCGGGACATAGTATTGGGGTTAGTCACGGTTGGTCTTAGGTTTGGGACCGTGAGTTTAACGATATCCTCGACTCAATTAACATCAATAGGAAGTTATAATAGCATAGTTTTGCACTAGAAGCATAAGTCCTAGAGGTAGCTTGTGCTGAATACCTAATTTCATCCATTGCTAGTCTTTCTCTAATCCACTTCTACTTGCACTTTCTTGCCTTCCATCTCTCTATTTAAATTTCTTGTTCCTTTTATTCTAATTGATTCCATAAATCACTCATCAATTTTATTATCACTTTTCGTATACCGCACAACTAAATAGCGAGATCTTGTGTTTTAAATCCCTATTCCCTGTGGATTCGACTACCCACTCACCAGGGTAATTTTATTACTTCGACAAGCCCGTGCACTTGCGGGATACACGCAAGGGGTCGTGTCAACCATTAACTAAATACGAAATCCAGAAATACAAATCTTGGAAATATAGAAACTTCTAGACATGATTTTAAACAAAATGCCTCCAAATTTACAATAGATAACAGATGACGTTTTATTAATACCAAACGGACACAGTACCAGATGGCCGTTTATTATTACCGAATGGACACGATATCAAATGGTCGTTTACCACCGAATGTACACGATATAAAACTGTGGTCTCGATTTTACAGAAATTCTTGTTTACAAGGTCAGTATTTAACCCCTACTGACAGGGTTGAGTACAGTTTATTTGGAGACTAAAACATTCAAACAAACTTGCAGTCGAAATACCGAATGTTCACAAATTTTTCTCAGATATTCCAAATAAACAAAAATTCAGAATTTCAGAATCCCACTTTAGGGGAAAGTAGATAAACAGAAATTAATTATAGAATTTAGTAAATAAATTACCATATCATTAATGCATGCCGAATCACTCTCGAAAATCAAGAGTAAAACAATTATATAACTGAATAAATAAATAAGCGAGATTAAATCTAAGCAAAACAAGGAAATAACAGACTAGGTAAATGCACACTCCAACACATAATTACATGATTTGTAAAATCCATCAATTCCAATAATTCCAAAATACCAATAACATCAAGATTCCCATTATCAAGTTGGATTACATGCAATCATGCTTGCCAACCTAAATGCACATAGAAACCAAGGTATAATGCAATATAAACACTTAGCTTATTATATTACATCTGACACTTCTCGGCATGAAAACACCTCTAAACATGCCTCATTCCATAACACATAACTCCAAAAAAAAAACATATATCAAATGCAAAGATATTTTACATAAACAAACTTAGGACAATCTTGAAGATTTCCCTTGTTTAAGTTTTTCCCAAATTCAGCCTCCAAGAGTGAGAAAAGTCCTTCTAAATTTGAAAAATCTGCATAGAAACATCATCCTGCACGAGTCCTCTTTAATAAATCATAACTCATAATCTACTAATCTAATAAACTTGAAATTTTGCAGGTTGAAAGTTAAGGTGACAAGGAATATTTTCTATATTGGGCACTTTGCCTACTTACACTTAATGAGTCCAGAATTTGCCTCTAAATCTGCAGGTCTACACAGTAATACCTCCATGACATGTCAACTTAAATGGATTGTATCTCATAGAATATATACCAAATAAATATGAAATTTGACAGGTAGATAGATTAAACAATTCGCTACAACTTTTCAATTTTAATCTTCCAGAAATTATGTCTCTATGACCTCCGAATGTTGGCCACAATTTCCAGTCACTTAATGTCATTTCCAGATATCAAGATACATGCATTCATCTAGTCTCAAACCAACTCTCTTGACTCAAGTCATGCAAGCATATGAGATATCATTTTCAAAAGTTTCACAATTAATTGAAAGGTATGATTTTAAACATTCATCCAAAATTTATACAACCATAAAAATTCCTCTAACCACGCACCTTCACTTCATTAATGACATCATTTTCACCACCAATCTCATAATCATAGGGTCATTGCTTACAATTAATTCTCAAAGCATTATGTGAAACACTTGGTATGCATTATTCAAATATTCATACATGAGTTCCAACATAACCAATAATGGCCAATTTACATACACCAATCCTCTCCAATAACAAAGATGTAATAACACCAAAGTAAACTCACCAATTTTCAATTTCATAAACCTAGGACTATTTTCCATTCCAAATGTAGATATAGAGAAACTAAAGTCTTCTTTCACCAATCTACCAATCTATAATAACTATTCAAACACACCTCATAAAAACATATATACCCATGCCATTAACAATAATATAAAACTCTCACTTAATATAAAACTCTCACACCAACATCGTCTCCAATAATTCATAAACTCATATTATTATATTCTAACAATCAATTGATCATTGCTCACATTAAATACTCAAGAGCATTTTATCAAACATCTTGCATGCAATGACCAACTTTGCACACATCACTTCTAGCATAATACATGAATATAAACCATTTACATAAGTCATTTTTCAAGTATTTTTGTTCCATCCAAAATGGGAAAATCACCCCATTTAATACATGAGATCCACTAAATTCATGCACATAAATCACATTGAATCTAACTCCCAAAGGTCTTCTATTTTCATAAACCAAAATTAATATCAATCATAGTGTTTTCTATACCACACAAAATGAATCTTGACAAGTAGAATAATAATGAGCCAAAATATATAAACAAAACCTTGAATATAAAATAAAAATCATTAAGTAAATTCATGGAGATCTCTCGATTAAACTTGCTATGATACCCCAACAAGACAAAACAAGAGTTCCAAAATCAGCATGCAAAATCATCTCAAAAGCAAACCAATACATCATACAACAGTTAAAAGAAACCAACAAGGATTAGGTTAGCCCACTCATCTGAACTCTCTTCCTTCCCCTTACTTCAAAGGATCTAGGAAAAAAGCAAAAGAGAAAAAAGATGGAGACCAAATCTAGGGTTAAGGTCAACAATTGCATAAAAAAATTAAGAAAAACCTAAGATTCACTTACCCATAACCATCCACAGTAAAGATGGAGAAAAATCATAGGGCTAGGGTTTGCAACTCATGGATGTGAGATGGAGTTGGAGGAGACAAAAGGTTGATGTTTTAAAAAATTTCTCGGACTGCTACAGTAACAGACATCTACCGCCTTAAGAAAAATTTCGTCCTCGAAATTTCCTTGGACTCTAATATTTTACTTCTATGGTTACACAACTATGACAGATTGATTACACATGAAAATGAATCTCAACTTGGGTTACTACAGTCAACTATACTACAAATTGGATCCAGTAGGGATGATCAAAGCACGTGAATCAAAATATTGAACTAGAAAACACAAACCAAAGCTTTAGTTTTTAGTTATTTGAAAATCTCTGATATCACTTAATTTGTCACGCCCTGAACTGGGAGCGATGAGCGGACAAACTGGCGCAGGGCCACAAGGGCCTGAACCCCATAAGTCTGCAAGACCTCAAAACCTTATTCAAAATAAATAAATAAATAAAAATAAATCAATAAAGTTATACAAGCATTTTACAACTTAATATTATACAATAATATAAAAGAATGAGTATTTTCAGAAAAATTTTGAGAAAGCGATAACCCTAGTGGATCCATCTTAGCACTGGCTGAACATCATTAGACTTAAGTACAATAACCTTAGAGTCTAGTACCTGAAAAGATAGAAGAAGAGAGGTTGAGTCACTTGGTTACTCAATGAGTGGGGTGAAAATAGGTGGAAAATTTTTGAACACTTTCAGATACAAAAGAAGTTTATACAAAAGTTTCTAAAACATCAGTAAAAACCACAAGTAAATAAACGTTAGACAAGAAACCAAGTACAAGAATGAATACGTAAACATAAGTTTCCAATGCACAACATTGCAAACACTTCTCAATATCGCCATTAACTAAATACGAAATCCAGAAATAAAAATCTTGGAAAAATAGAAACTTCTAGACATGATTTCAAACAATTGATGAGAGTCGCTCACTTTAAGTGAAACAAAAAGGCTTAGGTCACGGCTTCGACTCTGGGGGAGTACGAATTAGTGTGCGACTAAGCAAAACAATACCTGGCTTGTGATGAGTTCTATTTTTTTTTTGTCAGAGATCAGCCCACCTCAGTGAGATCCAGAACATAACTCATCACAATCCAGGTATTATTTTGCTTAGTCGTGCATTAATTCACACCCCTCCCCCAGAGTCGAACCCGTGACCTAAGCCTTTTGTCTCACTTAAAGTGAGTGCCTCTCACCAATTGATCCAAGTGGTCTAGGTCACGGGTTTGACTCTGGGGGAGTGTGAATTAATGCGTGACTAAACAAAACAATACCTGGCTTGTGATGCGTTCTATTCTGGGTCTCACTGAGGTGGGTCAGTCTCTCACAGAGAAATAATGGGCTGATTTGATGGATGAAGATGGATTTTGTCTATTTTGGATTGAGTGAGAGCTGCTTTTTAATGTACTTGTGTGTGCGTTGTTAGCAGCCTAGTGACGTGCTTTATCTCTAAATTTTGAACTATATTATATAACCATCTTTTTCGTTAAGTTAAGTTGAAGAATTTATTTTCGTACTTCACACTTAAACACATGGAAAGAGTGAATTGAGTATTCTTGTGTTTTTACCTTTTGTTCTCCAATAGTGGTATCAGAGAGTAGGAGATGGCCAGTTGCTCTTCATTCACAAGAGAAGCTAATGTACCATTTTTCAAAGGAGAAAACCCATCCCATCGTACTTCTCCGGTTATCCTGGGACCCTCCCCAATCATTGGCCAAATACCTAATAAGTTTGAACTCTTCATTGATCGAATAATGTATCCCATAATTATAGGTTCCATTGACATAACGCAATATCCTTTTAACTACTCCAAAATGGTGCATAGTTGGCGCTTGCATGTAGCGAGACACAATTGACACTGTATGCATGACATTCGGTCATGTGCGTGTGAGGTAAAGAAAACCTCCAACCAACCTTCTGTCTCTTAAGCGGTTGGCATAGCCTGAACTGTCTTGTGAGCAAAGTCTTTCATTGGAATTCATCGGAGTGGCCACTAGTTTATTGTTCAACATCATAGCTTTATTTAACAAGTCTTCTGCATATTTTCGTTGTGACACGAACAAAGCTCCATTCATTTGCCTCACTTCCAAACCGACAAAATATATCACTGGACCCAAGTCTGACATTTCGAACGTCTTCATCATAACCTCTTTAAATTCTCTTAGCACATCCTCTGAAGATCCCATGTAAATTACGTCATCCACATACAAGCAAAGTAGAAGCATGTCTAATTCTCCTTGATGCTTTTTGTAAATTATGGGCTCATTATCACTATGCATGAAACCCATTTGTCTGAACTTCAGGTCAATACGGCTATACGAGGGTCTGGGAGCTTGCTGGAGCATGTATAACGCCTTGCGAAGTTTGTATACTTGCTCTTCTTTGCCATTAATGACAAACCCCTCTGGTTGCACCATGAAAACCTCTTCTTTTAGTTCACCATTTAGGAACGCCATCTTGACATCCAACTGATAGATGCACCACCTTCTCTGTGTCCCTAGGGCTAGAAACAGGCGTATAGTCTCCATCCAGGCCACCGGAGAGAAAACCTCTTCGAAGTCTATGCCTTCCCATTAAGTAAAACCCTTCACCACCACTCGAGCTTTCTTCCGTAATAAGCTACTATCATGGTTGAATTTGGATTTGAAATCCATTTCAATCCAATTGCCTTCTTCCCTTTCGGCATGGTGGTCAACTCTCAGGTTTCATTTTTGTATATTTCCTTCATTTCCTCATTCATGGAAGCTATCCAGTCTTTGCTTTTAATTGGTTCTTTGAGCGTGATTGGATCTACAGCTGTCAAAGCGAAAGAGCATGAGTCATATATATTACTGAGATTTCGATACTTCACCGGAGCTTCTTCTTCTCCAGTCATGTGTGTTGATTCACTAGGATGAGTGATAGTTGGTTGCTGAGATGCCTATGAGTGTCCATGGGATGGAACCAACAGTGGAGATTCACCATTTTGATCATCAAAAGTGTCCCTTTGCATGTGATCAGGTGGCACATAATTTGACATAGCCACATCATTGGTTTTCAACCAATCCCAACTCTTCTCTTCAAAGAAATGAATGTCTCTGCTAATGTGCACCCTTTTGTATTTGGATCTATAACTTTATAAGCTTTTGATCTCTCACAATTGCCAATGAAGGCACTTGGTTGGGATTTCGCATCCAACTTTCTTCATTGCTACGAGTCAATGAACTTATAAGCCAAACATTCGAAAACTATACCATGTCAGGTTTAGACTCGGTCAAAGCTTCGTATGGAGTCTTGTGATGAAGAGCACGCGTCGGTGATCTCTCACAATTGCCAATGAAGGCAATTGGTTGGGATTTCGCATCCAACTTTCTTCATTGCTATGAGTCAATGAACTTATAAGCCAAACATTCGAAAACTATGCCATGTTAGGTTTAGACTCGGTCAAAGCTTCGTATGGAGTCTTGTGATGAAGAGCATGCGTCGGTGATCAGTTCAAAATATAGAAGGCGGTGGTGATAGCCTCCACCCAGAATTCAGATGGCATTTTCTTCTTCTTCAACATCATCCTCACCATCTCCGTCACTGTACTATTCTTTCGCTCGGCAACATTGTACTATTCTTTTGCTCGGAAACACCGTTTTGTTGGGGTGCTCGGGGTGTCATCAACTGGTGCAAAATGCCAAAGTGTTTGCAATACGACTCGAACTCATGCGAAATAAACTCCCCACCACTGTCGGTCTGGACACTCTTTATCGGCAACGATAATTTTTTCTCCACTAATAGTTTGAAAGACTTGAATCGTAGCAGTGCTTCAGACTTCCTTTGAAGAAAATACACGAATGATCTTTAGTTAATAAAAGGAAGTATAAATTACCTCTGATAGATGGAGTTTGCATCAAACCGACAAGATCAGCATGTATGAGCTCCAGAGGAGTTGCCATGTCTTGCTTGACCCTTGGGAAACTCCTCTCGCTTTTGCTTACCCAATGAGCAAGATTCAAATGGACTCATTGCAGTGATGGAAGGTAAACCATGCACCAAGTGTTGTTCCTATAGGCACTTCAAGCTCTTGGTGTTTAGATGCCCGTATCGCTTGTGCCAAAGGTCTGAAACATCTCCATGTGCTACGTTGGCAAACCCAATATCATCCCCATCAAGTGGAAACAATCTATGAGAGGTCATACACACTTGGGCCACCTTGGTTTTAGTTTTGGCTTCTCTAATGATGCATTCTCCACCAAAGAACTCTACATCATAGCCGGAAGCCATCAACTAACCTACACTTAGCAGATTATGTGCTAAGTTAGGCACGTGTTGTACATTGGTCTTTCCATAGCTTGAGTTAAGATTAACTGTACCAACTCCTTCAACTTGAAGGACTTTTCTATCTCCCAGCCGTATACTGATTTTCCATTTCTTCTATATATTGGAATAGCTTCTTTTCTCCTGACTTGTGGTTAGAACAACCATTGTCAATCAACCATGAGTTTTCAATTTCTTTCACGGCCTCATCACTGGCCATGAACACCACTGCTTCGTCTTCTTGTTTTGCTTCTTCTGTAGCGTTAGCTTCCTTATTTTTATACCAACATTGAACTTTGACGTGTCCAAATTTCTTGCATACAAAGTACTGGACACCCTTTTGTTGTCTACCGGCTTCTGTTGAGTGATTTGCTTTCAAAGCTTTTACCCCATCTGCGTCCCCTTCCTCTGAAGTAGCTGCGACCTCGTCCTCTGTCTCCATGATGGCTTTGTTCTCCAATTCAGTGGCTATAGCGTGGTGCTCAAAGAAACAGCCGATTACCACACTATCTGGCACCGAGGTGGAGTACATCTCTGTTACCACTACAGCTTGTGAGGCCATATGGTTGTGTCAACTCTTGGAGGATCTGAATGAGAAGCAGAACTCAGCAAGTATTATCATCTGTAACAACAAAGCAACTATCTCCATTACCCGAAACCCCATCCTGCAAGGGAGAACAAAACATATTGATACCCGGTATCACTTTATACGTGATCTTGTGAAAGATGAACAAATTGATATCATGCACTGTGGGACAAATGATCAAGTCGTGGATGTCTTCACCAAAGCCCTACCGTCTCATAAGTTCGAGATGTTTCATGCATTGGAAATTGGAAGCTCTGAGCAAGGGGAGCGTGTAGGGAAATACAGTGTAGGTTACTCAGAGCTAAACAGTTGACTCCCATCTTAGAGTCAGCTGGGTCACATACATGCATGGAGAAATAGTGGGCTAATTTGATGGATGAAGCTAGATTTTGTTTGTTTTGGATTGGATGGGAGCTGCTTTTTAATGTACATGTGTGTCCGTTGTTAGCAGCCTAGTGGCGTGCTTTATCTTACTTTTTGAACTATATTATGTAGCCGTCTCTTTTGTTAAGTTAAGCTAAAGAATTTATTTTTGTGCTTCACACTTGAATACAGTGAGAGAGTGAATTGAGTATTCTTGTGTTTTAACCTATTATTCTCCAACATCTGCAACACCCTCACACTGCCCACATTTTCTATTATTTTGGGCATATTTGCAACCTCCAAAGTATCCTAATCTATATAGATGGGATTTGGGTATTTTGAAGATTCAAGTTAGGGTCTTGACACAGAAAAATTGCATATTCAATCACCGCCTCCTCTTATTCATAATAATTTTAATTAAAATTAATCATATATTTCTCTTTTGATCATCTGCAAACCAAGAGTCAAAAAAACTAGAGTTAAGAGACTTCATCTCAACAATCAAACGCAGTCTCAATTTCTTGTACACATTGATTACTATAATGGTAGATAACCCTTAACACTGAACTCAATTAGTGACTTTGAGTCCAGTACCATTAAAGCAACCCACAGAAAAATGACCCCGTAAGGTGGTGCTTGCCTAGAAGTTCCCTCGGACCTTGGGTGAGGTGCAACCCTTGAGAAGTCATTACTAACAAAATGATAAGGAGTTCAGCTAGTTGTTGGCAGGTCGAGATTGGGACGATTCGACGCTGTTAGGCTCAAAAACAACCAAGAGGATTAAAGGCATTTTTAGGTCATGTTGTAACGGATGCTGGAACTTAGTCAAGGTTAATAGGAGGGTCACATTACAAGCTTAGTTACTACAGGAGTTGTAACAACTAAATTTGGAAGGTGTCTAAATTTAAGTAGCTGTGAAAATTCTAAAAGAAGGAGGTCTTATTTTTGGGATGTGAAGACATCTATATAAGATCTTGCTATGAAGATTTAGGGTGACCATAAGAGAAAGACCCAAGAATGTGTAGCGGCGGAGAGACCGGGGTAGAGGGGTGGCGGGGGCCACCTATTACAAGAGTTGTCAATGGACCCCTAGTCTGGTTGTCTATCTAAGTCTTCCACCATGTTAGAGATTAAGGTGAAGTTCAGATGCTGAAGCTTGGAGTATGAGAACGGTCCAAAGATGGATGTCCAAAGTTGCTGCTGAATCTTATTGAAGCTCTCTCTGTTTGTGAATGAAGAATGAAGCTCTATTTGAATTTTAGTCAAGTTAGTTGGCTGCAGATGACTTAGCAACCAGCTCAGCTTTAATTACATTAGTTATTGGTTTACATTTTATAATAGGCCACGTCATCAAGGTTGTTATATTTTTGTCTCTATATAAACCAGTGAAAGTTGTAAACATTTTATTCAATTGAAATGAGACTCAGTTCCAATTTTCTCATCTCAAGCTTCTTCTCTCCTTCACCTTTCTTCTCCTATGTTTAAACATGGATGTTTTCATGATTTCCCGAAGAATCAACATGGTATCATAGATTCATTCAAGGTGAATTTCTTAAGGAAATCTGTTTTTGTTGTTTATTTCTGTGTTCTATCATGTTTTTGGTGTTGTTTTCTTGGATTTCTTGGTGCTAGTTATTGGTTTTGTGGCTGATTTGCTTTTCTAGCTTGCTTTTGTGGTGTTTTCTTGAGTTTTTGCTATTGGATCTTGGAGTTATGGCTGATTTGAATCAAGAAAATTCAGCAGCTAGAAGTTTTGCCATTGGTGATGTAACTAGTCCCCTTTACTTGAATGTTTCTGAGAGTCTTGGTGCTATACTTGTCTCTCAAGTCTTTAAGGGAAACTGGATTTGGTCCTTGGAAGAGGTCCATGATCATTGCTCTTTCTACAAAGAATAAATGGTGTTTTGTAGATGATTTTTGTGTTAAACCAATAGAAGGATCTCCTGATTTGTATCATTGGGAGAGATGCAACAATATGGTGATTTCTTGGGTTTTGAATTCCCTAGCAAATGAAATCTCAGAGAGTGTTTTGTATTGTAATATAGCAGCTCAAATTTGGGCTGAATTGGAACAAAGATTTGGGCAATTTAAAAGAGCGAGGTCTTTGAAATACAAAAGGAATTGTCACAAATTTCCCAAGGTGCAAGTAGTGTTGCAATCTATTATACAAAGATAAAAAATTTTGAGATGAGCTTCAATCTTTGAGAGCACCTTCTATTTGTACAACATGTGGTTCAACTACAATCTTGACAAAAATTGATGAAGAACAGAAGTTGATGCGGTCTCTGATGGTTTTAAATGAGTAATATATTTCTATTAGACGAAATATATTGATGGTGAAGCCTCTATCTTCTATAGCCCAAGCTTATTCAATTTTGATGCAGAAGAGCAACAAAGGGAGATTTACTCTAATTCCCATTTTGATTATGCTTCTTTTCATGTTGGCCAAAACAATTCTCACTGAGGAGGTTTTACTTTCCAAAGAGGAAAAGGTGAAAAAGGGAGAGGTGACAAGTATTCAACTGGCAAGTTCTGCAAATTTTGATGGTATGATTACTGCATCTTCTTATAATTCATTTGTTTTCAGTAATATTAGTGAGCAACCTTTTTCAAACTACATTTGGATCTTAGATTCTGGAGCCAGTGACCATATTTGCCATGACCTAAACCTTTTTGTAATCAAATCACCTTTTGCAAAACCTTTTAATGTTTTCTTACCAACAAGACACAAAGTAACTGTTTCCCACACTGGCACAATTCAGATTACTTCCAATCTTAGATTAGAGAATGTTCTTTTATACCTAGTTTTTCCTATAATCTTCTCTCTGTGAGTAAACTTACTAAGCAAAGGTAGTGCAAAATTACTTTTGCATATGATGTTTGCATTATGCAGGACCCTTTAGTGAAATGCCACAGGTTCGGTAAACTTCACAAGGGGTTATATTTGCTTCACTTTTCGAATTCTGTGTTTGAATCAGGAACTTGGTTTCTTCTGCTTAAATTTAATAAAATAAAATCTGAACATAAAGCTTGTATTTCTTCATTTGTTTCAGATTCTGCAAATCTTATAATAACATGGCACAATAGACTTGGGAATTTACCTTTGCATAAACTTTAGCATTTATCTTTTGTTAATTGCAATGACTAAAAAGGTATCTTGGATTCTTGCCACATTTGTCCACAAGCTAGACAACATAGAAAACTTTTTCTTCATAGCCAAATACATACCAATTCTATTTTTGATTTAATACATGTGGATGTTTGGGGACCTTATCATAAACAAACTCATCAAGGGTATAGATATTTTTTTACTATAGTTGATGATTTTAGCACAACAACATGGGCACATCTATTAAGTACAAAAGGAAATGCTTTGTCAATTCTAAAAGCTTTTGTCCAAATGGTAGAGACTCAATTTAGAACCAGAATTAAGACTATTAAAACAGACAATGCTTATGAGTTAGGATCTAGTTTAGAAGGTAAACATTTTTTGCAGAAAAAGGAATAATTTACTAGACAAGTTATTCTCATACACCACAACAAAATGGAGTTGTGGAAAGGAAGCACAAACATTTATTAGAAACATCTAGAGACCTTCTATTCCAGTTGAATTTGGCTTATTACGAAGAATGTGTATTAACTGCTACTTATCTAATCAACAGAATTCCCTCCAAACTTTTACAAAACAAGACTCCTTATGAAATTTTGTTTGGAAAGAAACAAGATTATACACATTTAAAAATTTTTGGATGCTTATCTTATATGACTCATATAACTAAGCATTTTGATAAATTCCAAGCTAGAGCCATACCTTGTGCCTTTATAGGCTATCTATTTGATAAAAAGGCATATCTACTCCTAGACCTTAAA
The DNA here is from genome assembly GCA_020875875.1 of Dioscorea alata. Taxonomy (NCBI): domain Eukaryota; kingdom Viridiplantae; phylum Streptophyta; class Magnoliopsida; order Dioscoreales; family Dioscoreaceae; genus Dioscorea; species Dioscorea alata. The sequence goes on from CM037018.1 coordinate 12,438,129, forward strand.
AACTTTCAAATACACACTTCTAGAAATGTGGATTTTAAAGAATCAATTTTTCCTTTTCATTAATATAAAGAAACTGAGATTTTTGCTTTACCTTTTACCTATTTCAGACACAAATTCGAATTTCATTTTCCCTTCTACTTAGCACAATTCTTCTCATAATCATTCACCCAATTCAGTTTCAATTACTCACAAAAATTTAGTTTCAAATCCTGCTTCTTCTCCAATTATTAATCACCCCACTCACAGAAGAACTACTAGAATTCATTATAAGCCAGTATATTTGCAAGATAACATTTGTACCAATATTAATATAGATACCAATACAAAAGCATTGCCTTGCTCACATACTCTCATAAATTTTCTACCAATTCTAAAAAACATTTGTTTCAACACCCTCACAACAAATAGCCAACAATTGCTCACTAATATGACTGAATTGCAAGAACCAATTACATATGAAAAAGCAGTACTTCAACCAGTTTGGCAGGATGCTATTAATAAGGAGTTAGAGGCTTTGAAGGCCAATGATAGTTGGGTTTTAATGAAATTACCCAAAGGGAAGAAACCCATTAGTTGCAAGTGGGTGTATAAAATTAAATATAGAGCAGATGGTTCTGTGGAAAGATGCAAAGCAAGGTTAGTTGTAAGAGGCTTCACACAAAAGCCAGGCATAGACTACATAGAGGCTTTCTCACTAGTGGTGAAAATCACAACAGTTAGATGCTTAATTGCGGTTGCAGTGAAGAAGAATTGGCCTTTATTCCAATTAGATGTTAACAATGCATTTTTACATGATGATTTACATAAGGACATTTATATGAAAGTTCCACAAGGATTGATTACAGAAAATTCAAGTTATGTTTGCAAGTTACAAAAGTCACTATATGGACTGAAACAGGTTTCAAGGCAATGGTTTTCTAAGCTTTTAAAAGCCTTAAAAACTAGAGGGTATATCAGTTCAAAGAATGATTATTCTTTGTTTACTAAAAGGACGAGTGATTTGATAGTATTTTTAGCAGTTTATGTGGATGATATACAAGTTACTGGAACAAATGTAGAAGAAATTCAATCCTTGAGGGAATTTCTTGATTCTCAATTCAAAATCAAGGATATTGGTAGTCTTCATTTTTTCCTGGGAATTGAGGCCATTAGGAAAGACAATGGAATTTTGCTAACTCAACAAAAGTTTGCCATTAATACGCTAGCAGATTTTTATTGTGAGAAACTCAAGCCTTCCTTAAGTCTTTTACCAGCAAGAATCAAACTCCACATAGATGACAATCTTCTTGTTATTGATCCTGCAGAATATAGGTGCATAGTTGGTAAACTCAACTATCTTACACACACCAGGCTTGACATAACATTTGTAGTTTAATATATAAGCCCATTCATGGCTTCCCCAAGACAATGTCACATGGAAGCAGCAATACACACTCTCAGATACATTGGTTTAAATTCAAGACAAGGAATTTTTCTGAATTCAGATTCTGATTATACACTTGTGGCCTATTGTGATTCTGATTGGACTTCTTTCCCAAACACAAGACAGTCTGTTGGTGGTTAGGAATTTTTTTCTGAATTCATATTCTGATTATACACTTGTGGCGTGTTGTGATTTTGATTGGGCTTCTTGCCCAAACACAAGATAGTCTATTTGTGGTTATTACATCGCACTTGGAGGTTCTCCTTTATCATGGAAATCAAAGAATTAACATGTTGTTGCCCTCTCTTCAGCAGAAGCTGAATACAGATCATTGAGACGGGTTTGTTCTAAACTAGCTTGGTTTAGCAGATTGTTGCATGAATTAACAATCTCTACTATTACACCAATTGCTCTTAAATGTGATAATCAAGCAGCAATTTATATAGCCAGAAATCCAGTTTTTCATGAGAGAACAAACACACATAAAAATTGATTGCCATTATGTTCGAGAGAAATTACAAAGAGGTTTGATTAGTTTACATCATGTTCCATCCAAACAACAATTAGCAGATGTCTTTACAAAAAGTTTATCTAGACCTTAACATCAGCATCAAATTTGGGAGTGTTCATGCTTCTTCACACCCTCCAACCTGAGAAGGAATGCTAGAGACGAAGGTGAAGTTTAGATGCTGAAGCTTGGTGTATGAGAAAATGTCCAAAGATGGATGTCCAAAGCTGCTACTGAATCTCATTGAAGCTCCCTCTGTTTGTGAATGAAGAATGAAGCTCTATTTAAATTTTAGTCAAGTTAGATTGATGTAGATGACTCAGCAACCAGCTCAGCTTTAATTACATTAGTTATTGGTTTACATTTTATAATGGGCCACACCATCAAGGTTATTATATTTTTGTCTCTATATAAACCAGTGATAGCTGTAAACATTTTATTCAATTGAAATGAGAATCAGTTCCAATTTTATCATCTCAAGCTTTTTCTCTCATCCTCCTTTCTTCTCCTACGCTTAAACATGGATGTTTTCTTGATTTTCCGAAGAATCACCCCTCCTTCTCTGTCATTCATCTAAGCAACAAACAGAGCCATTCATCTGACTTAGATCTAAGCCCTTGATTAATATGAAGAATTCTAATCCTGAAGTAGGTAAATAGAGCATCAAAGGAAACTATTTAGAGTGTATTAAAATCAGGTTGCACGAATATTGGTGCTTTGTGGGCAGTACGTTTCCTTGTTATACACAAATATTGAATGATCATCCACGGATAATACCTAACAGAAATTTAAATTTTCATTTGCTATTTGGATCTGAGGTTTTCCGGTATTAGATCCATTCAGACTCCATACAAAAATGCATCCATGATCTTATTCTTAAAAGTTGGAAATCATTTACTATACTTCATGTGAAGCACCAGCTATAAAGATGAAACCTAATAGATTATCTTCAATTTCTTTTACATATGAATCCAAATTTAGATATAATAAAATAGACTTACACAATTTAATCAAAATGGTTAATCAATAAGATACAATATTAGAAATATTTTAACCAATGTTTTGAAACCCAATTTAAGGGAGCTGTTCGGGACAGCTTCAGGGTCATGGGTTAGTCATCGAACTGGAGTTAACTAGGTGTTGACCAGGTTATATATAATATTTTTTTTTATAATTTTAATTATATATAAATATATAATATGTACTATAAATTGCTAAGAATTTAAAAATTAATAATACAATGTACATAAAATAAATATTTTTTTAATAATTTATAGGTACCAACAAATAACAGTAACCTTGACAAACCCAATGTCTTTTAACATCATAACAAATTATTATATTTCTAAGTATAAGCGTGCATATGGATGAGGTAAATCATAAGCATATATTTAATGACGTTATATAAAAAATTCGGTTCTCAAAAATTTAGTATTAATTCAATATTTAATTAAATTATGCATATCAATATTTTGGGCATGACTTAGTTTTTATCAAAATGAGACGGATGTAATTAAAAGACTAATGTGTTTTACATCTTGTCTTATGTTTTTTTTCTGTTATGATATGGTTGTTCTTTGTTTTGTTGAATTAAAAAGATGTGATTAAACTGAATGTGTTTTAGTAGCTAGTGTTATGGTTGTGATAAACAGATGTTTTGTTTCGTAGTTTGGTAATTGAGTCACTATTGCAAATTTTCATCTAATTCTTCGATGACAAATTCATGTTATTTTTTATTATCTTAATTTGAGAGTTTATTAGATTTTTTGTTTTCAAGGGCTAATCTACCCAGGGACATTATAATTGATTAGATTAAATGTGTTTTGCGTGTGCCTCATGATTTATTATTATTATTATTATTATTATTATTATTATTATTATTATTATTATATATAATTGGTTTTTTTATTATTTTTGATAAAATTAAATTTTCTGTTTTCCAAGTGATTAGATTTTTTTTAGTTTGGAAGAGATTTTGATTTCTTTTTTCCTTATATTATATTTCAAAATTATCATAATATATGTGTGTCTGTGTGTGAGGTTTTCAATATAAAATGACTGACTATTATAAACTAAGGGTTGGTTTAGCATTATTTCTGTTTTTTTTTTTTTTTTTTTTTTTTTTTTTTTTTTTTTTTGTTTCACTTTTCGTTTTTGCTTTGTTTTTGTTTTATTTTTAAATTTTTGAAAACAAAAATATGTTTGGATACACTAAGTGTATTTAAAAAACTGTAAACAAAAACATGATTAGCACAAAATTATTATAACATTTTTTTATCATTTTTTTCAAATCCATATTTTTAAATTTTTTTATAAAACTTCATTTTTATATTAATATACTTGATTATATTATTAAATAAAATTAATAACATAAACTGGCATTGTACCATTTGAAACTAAAAAATATTTTAGTGTTTGCCTTAAAAAATTATTATATATTATATATTATATCATAGTTTAAAAAAAAAATCAAGGGTCAAACAATGATTTTCACAAATAATTTCTAAAAATATAATTTTTTATACTATATAAATTAATTTGTAAAATATCATGCCAAAATAATAAATATTTATAAATATTTTTCTTAAAAATATTTTTTAAAAATATTATTATTAATTTATAAAAAAAATTACAAAAATAAAAATTAAAAATTAAAAGAAGATAGAAACTAGTAGAAGAGAAAGGGTTTTATGAGAAAGAGTTTTAAAAACGTTTTCTTAACAGTTAAAAGCATAAAATTGTTGTTTTATATTTTTTTTAAAACTTAAGCATTGTTGCCGACATTTTTGAAGCCAAACATCTTTTCTCAATTTTATTTCTAAAATATGAAATGTAATTGACAACGATGCCAAACGACCCCGGCCTAAATTTCTTTAAAAAAACAATAATTAATGAGCTTTAAAGTTACAGATGAATAAAATGAGAAAGGAGTGACAGAGGGTCCATTGAAGAAGCACAACAGCGGGTTAAGGAGGGAAAGTTAATGGGAAATAAAGGTTGTATGTTAGTTCATATATCGGTCACGTGTCATCATATTATTGGTACTACATCAATACACCCATCGCACTTCATGTAATTCGTGCCCAAATATTTATGTTTTATGTGTTCGACAATTAAAGCAGACATGAATTTTATTTTTGAAAAGTAGAAAATACAAAATTTATTATAAAATAAATTTATATAAAAAATATTTTTTTTATAATTTAACTCAAAACAATACAAAATTTTATTATAAAAAAATAATATAAAAATAAGAGTAATATAAAAAAAATTATATAAAAATAAGAGTAATAATATTTTTACAGAATAGATTTAGTTTCTCTCATAATAAACTAAAAACTCCTTCACTAAACCCTAAATTGTGGGGTTTGTGATTTACTATTTATCTTTAGGGTTTAAGGTTTAAGGTTTAGTATTTATTATTTAGGGTTTTATATTTTTGGGTATAAGATTGCATAATAAATGGATTTAAGATTTTATATAAGGTTTTTATATATATTTTTTTAATTTTAAGAATTTAAGGATTTTTAAAGTTTAAATTTGAATTTATATATAAAAAAAAAAGAATGACGTGAATGATGATGTGGATGACAAGTTGACATTCGCGTCATTGGGGAAACCTATTCGATAAAAATAGCATCACTCTAAAAATAATGTATTTTTTAAAATTTGAAACCAAGACCTCACTTTTACTCAAAACACTTAACAACTACTAACATAAACATCTAAAACAAAAAAAAATTAAATTATATATTGTGTATTATTTATAAACCCGGATTAACCCAACCGATGACCTTGTTTGGTCCAGTTGGGCCTGGTCAACCCGGGTCTAACCGGCTGGGTCAACCATGGTTTCAAAATACATTTCATCCACTTATGAGAGAAAGAGGGGATCTTGAGTTGAGAATTAAGGATTTCCTTCAGAAGGTATTTAAAAAAGAATGGATTGCTTTGATAATTTTATCCAATAGTGTCACTAAAACTAGCAAATAAGCTTTTTGTTAACAAACTGATTATCAACTACATTAATAGAAAGGGGGAGGTATTTTTAATTAAATATTGATTTAGAAGACAAATGACACGCATTTATGGATAAATTTTACTAATGATTAAGAAAATAACTCTTAACTGAATAAATAACAAAAACTTTCTTGCATAGCTTTGCAAAGTGGATAGTTGCTAATATACTCTCATTCATGAAAATCAACTTAAAGTATTTTTTTAATAATTAAAAAAAAACATATAGATAGTGATGAGCGTTTCTAAATGATCATTCTTGCATGACCACAAACACAAACACACACTAGCATATATTAAACAACATTGAGATTGGTCATCATTCATTGTCTTCATTTGCATGGATTACAGAAGGAACCGGTGAAATTATGTGAGAAAAAACATCTAAGGTTGGTTTAATGGTGAAACTTCTAACATAGATGCCAACAGCCAGGAGTACACCATGATCCTTATCGGAAGATGACCGGCCATGGAATCCGGCACACCCGGTAGCCATCTTGAACCTAAAGGGGATGCCGATTTCTTTCCCAAATGGTCCATATGTGGCTTTACCGGTTTCAAAAGTAAGTGATTTGATCAGTACAGTGTTGACATAAGGTGCATTCTCTACATAGGGAAAATTATCATCTGTCCACGTCCATGATCCATAATGCCCCCTCACACAAGTGATTGGCTCATTCAAAAGTATCTACAAATGTAACAAGTTAAATATTAAATATTCTAACATTATTAATTAACCTCTTCAAATTGGGAGAGTGACTTAACCTGTTCAAAATTTCCTTCATTGCCACCATGCCTTGGTGAATGAAAAATATTCCCATTTCTCTCATATGAGACTTGAATACCATAGATCAAATCATCATACCAAATGCAAATTTGTTTCACCTCTCCTCCCATTCCATCACTCCATTCTTTTCCCTTATTTTTTTCTCTGTTTCCTCTGCACCTCAAAATGAAATAACTCTCCAAATCTTCACCTAGTCTCATACCATCCTGAACATGAGAATTTGAAGAAAAAAACACATTAGTGGAGCTTTGAGGGGAAAAAAAAGAGGAAAAAGCAAAAACAGAATATGGTAATCACTCACCATTTTTGGAAGAGCAAAGACTTGAGACAAGAAAAGCTAGAGAATTCTTCTGTTATATAAACAAACACAAAAATATGTTCACTATGAAGGCTAGGTCTTGCAGGTCTTCCACCTTCTCCACTTTCAATATTAAATGGAGCCTATCTTGGGATCAAAAGCCTAACTACTTTGAAAAAAGTTCTTAAGTGCACCTCACTTGTTAAAATGATCGGAACTGTGATTTAAAGTGTTACTTCAAACTTAAGAAAAGGATCACAAATTAGCTCTTGATAATTATTAAAAAAAATTGAACAATTGAAACAGACGGAAACGGTAAATTTATATTTTATTTCATGATTTTGTTTAATGGATGTCCAGTGAAAATCAACTTTTATATCGTTGAGTGTCTTTGTATATTTTGCATGTTAATTTGAATATAATTCAAATTTTAAATTAACTCCATAATGATATTAATTTAAGTCTAAATTTAAATTAACTTTAGGAATCCATAACTTTAGGGACTGAGAGGCATTATTTCTCTTAACTAGATTTTTTTTTTTTAAAATGTGGATAAATCATATGATAACTAAATGCTTATTAATTAAGTAATTTTAAAAAAACAATTCTGGGATTGAGTTAAAAAAAAAAAATACTATAAAGTGGTTTTTTGATGAGGCTAAAAGTTGGTTGTTTAACAAACAATCCTAATGTGAAAAAAAATGCACATTGATTAATTGTTTCTGTTCCCCTTTTTTTCTTTAAAATATTTTTTCTTTTTCTTCTAGTGCTTAGCAAAAACTTTGCCAGCTGGGTGATCTCGTCAAACAATTTGGATGTTGGTATCTCATCTCTGGCTATCTAGCTAAAGCCTCATTATATAAATTGCGATATTATAAGATTTTGATAACATATAACTCTTCAACCATGTTAAAAAAGAAAATCCATGAAGTAAGATTTCTCGACACAAACAAAATTTTAGTTAGATAGCTGATTAAAATGTTTAGACATATTACTTTTTCCTTGTTTTTTTGAACTTGCTAGTTATTTCATTATAAAGGTTAGACTTATGTGGGCAAACTAGTTTTCAAAATTTAAATAGATATTTATTGAGAAAAACATTATTTGTCATCTCAAATCACCAAAATGTGTTATAAAATTTAATCTAAAACAAAATCTGTGATCTAGGTCTTTTGAATAGGGTATTCGTAGATGTCATTTCTGATGAGGCATGAACCTTAGCGAAAAGAGGAAGAAGGTATAGGTGTATTAAAGTATTGACTAGTGTTGAAATTTTGAACGTTAGAAATTGTTGCGACACTTTTGAAAATATATCGCATATTATGTGACACCAAATAACAAGTGTTGCAAAACTCATTGCAATTTTTGGGTTCCTTGTAGGGATAACAAAATCCAAGTTAACCGCAATTTTCGACTCAATCCGCATATAGGTTTTTTTTTTTTTTTGGAGGTTGGGGTGCTAGTTGTATCTTACCTTACCCCACCCCGCCCCATTCCCAAAGGGAAATTACTTATATTTCTTGTAATATTTTATTTAATTTAGCATTATAAATTTTCCAATTATCGATGTAAATAAGCAAAGATGAGTTAAAATATTTATTTTCTCGCAAAAAAAAATGAAAAGTGTGGCAAGGAGGGGTGGCCTGGGACAGAAGCAAAGCATGGCAAGCGGGGCAAAGTGTGGGACATGGTATGTGATATGTGGGGTGGGTAGGGTGGGGCAAGGTGAACCACCACATTGCTATCCCTAGTTCCACAAGACGAAATCTACAATTTGATTTGCAATGATATACAAAGTCATTTTTTGCCATACATTTCTCAAGTTGCAAATTGTATCACAAATTAAGTGGCCATAAGATGACATATTGCGACACTTGGTAAGACAATGTATTTGCAATACATCTTGCTTGCCTCAAATTGTATCGCAAATTGAGAAACCATGAGATGATATGTTGTGACACTCGTTGCGACAATTTTTGCAACACAATTTGCGATTGGTTGTGACAATATTTCCAACATTTTTTGTGATATATTGTGAGGCCTTATCTAAATTAATTTCTAAATTTGTGATGCATGTCAATGGTGTGATACAATATTTTGCAACAACTATTGCAATCTTTTGCAACACATGTTACTTCGACAAAAAATATGAACATAATATGACTTAAGAGGTTGGTTGGGTTATTGGCTTTCCATGATGTTCTTCTCACATATACAAAAATATTTAAGATCATGCATGTTGAGAATTTCATATTTGAGCATCTAATAGTTTTTTAAGTATATAAATGCTTGTCATGAACATATCCACTATTTTTCTCACTTTTAGAAAAAATATTTAAGACTATGCATGTTAAGATTTCATGTTTCAACAGTTAATGGTTTTTTATATAATTTTAATTACAACTATAGTTCCTTATTTGACTATGTTTATTTACTTATGCAGGAGAACTCATAGTTCAAGGATTAAGAAACTTGAAGGTGGGGGAGCTGCAAGATGGTGCTAAGTTCTTTTTTATTCTGTACTTAAACATTGTACATATAAACAATTGTAATAGAGGTAGATAAGATGGTGCTAAGTTTTTTCTTTCTTTCTTTCTTTTTTTTTTTTTTTTTTTTTGTACTTAAGTAAAATACATTGTTCTTGAGATGATCATGATTTATCAATAAAAATATAAGTTAGATTACTTAAGATTATTTTGTAAGATTTGTCTTGTATGTTTGCAAGTTAAAAGTAAAATTCAATTGTAGATTAAAATCTTAAAGGAATATATTGTTTAAATCTAGTTAATAGGTAGGTTTTGAGATAGTTATAACTGTCTCTAAAAGTGAGAACATGTTTTAAAAATTATTAATTATAGAGACGGTTATAAGTATGAGTAGGGTTTTAAACACTAATAATTTTTTAGGCGGTTATAACAACCTCTAAAAATATGAGTGGTATTTAAATATTACTAACTTAGAAACAATTATACCGGTATTTAAAAGTAGGGATGGTTATATCCCCTCTAAATTGATAATTGAAAAAAAAATGCTTCCATAACTATAACTTACCCCAACGGTTGCTATAAATCGACTGTAAACTCTATAGCAGGCTTTATACAAGGTGGTAGTTACCTTTTCCACTTATTTTATCATATTAATATTAAAAAAATTATCTCACTTAAATGCCTCATAACTTTTTTGTAAAATATTTTTGTTATATATATTGGTAAAATACAAATTATTTTTATAAATGGTTATAACTCAAAATGTCCATATCTAATTCGATATATATATATATATAACCTATGCACACTATTTAAGCAAATCTTCTTGTTCAACATATAAAGGATATTTTACTTATTGATTAAAATGATAATAAACAATAAGTTGGACTCAAAAGTATATATGTGACGCCCCGAACTGAAGGATAGGCTTGTAACAACCTGAGGTGGGATAGACACCACCCTACGCTAGACTGTCGCAAGGCTTACAACTCCTTGCTAACAACAACACTGAAAAGAAGTATGCAACTAGAAGACATGAAACAAAAGATAGCAATAATAGAGTATATAACATATTACCAATTGGCACGGTTCAACAAAGAGAGATGCAAATTTGTAGAATATAGGTCAAAGTCTCAACATAATTTTCAAAAGTCATGCATCTCGCTAGTGGATCCATAGTCTTATACAATGTGTCATGATCATGATGACAAAACATATATCAAAGATAGGAAGAAGAAGAAGAGGATTACCAAGCACCCATCAGATCACGTCTTCATTATTTGCTAAAGCAAGGAAGATAGAGAATGGGTGAGTCACTATGGTCACTCAATGAGTGGGAAAGACATAGCAACAAAAGAGTAATCATATAGTTTGCAAATAAGAAAATAATAATAATAATAATAATAATAATAATAATTCTCAAAACACATAGTATAGTATAATTATGAATACTTCTGATTGCTTCCCCACAAGTGTACGGGATCACCAAGTAATACCTTATGTGTGACATAGGGGTCGTATTCCATGGGGCCAAGAAAGTATTATTACTCACTCTTCAACTATTATCTAGCCTACAATTCTTAGTAAGAAGAACAAATAAAATAAAATAAACTGACTAATCTATGGCCAGGCTACTAGCACACATAAATAAATAAACAAAGAAGTGTTAAGCATGAGAAGAAGGTGTTTGGATAAGGAATCCACAAGGGTTGTCATTAAGGCCCAAACTAGGATGGTTTAAAGATGTAATGACGGTAGTTAAGACCTAGAGATCTCTTAGATAGGTTAACCCCAATCTCTCTGCTGTTAACCTCTAATCCCATACAAGTGGTGATCGGAATCTCTTCCTGATCAACCCTCTTACGATTGCAATGAGTTTAAGAAAATCTCTAAATAGGAGTAAACCTACTATCCTTCGGCTTAAACCTAGCATTGGAGGCCTACCAACACCCGATTTCACGGCATATCAACACAAGTATCCCTTTTCAATCTATGTATGACCTAGTATAAGCACACTTTCGCGTCAACAAATACAATTCAAGAATGAACTATGGATTTCTCCATTTGTAGCTCAAGACATGCAAAACACAATAGACTGAATCTTAAACAATCATCAAATGAAATATTACGAACATCCAAGATTTTTACACAAGATGAATCCTAGGTTTCATCCAAATCCAAACACCACAATAAGTTAATCCCTCATGATGAGAGATACTTACACAACATACAAGGAAAAGAAATACAATAAAGAAGCAAGAAAACTCCCTCTATGATCTCGATCTCCTTGATGGGTGAAGCATGGAATGGTTTACAATGGTGGCTTAGATCTTCACTTCAACTCATTTTTGCCCATCTCCCTCTTGGTGATGATTTGTGCTCATTTCCCACAAGGATTATCGTAGAAAGATGGCCGAAAAGCCTCAAGAAGGTGTGGTGGCGGTGGCCCAAATGGCCAAGGAAAAGTCCCCTTCATTTGCCTAAGATAAACCTTAAATACCCCCAAATTCCGCTATATACCGGGGTCAATATGGGGGGCATACGGGTCACATACAGGCCGCATGAGTTAGGCAAAACTCTCTGAACCGAAAAATCTCCATGTGCTACAATAGATGCTACAGTGGAATTGCTACAATACTCTAGCTACAGTGTTGCCTACACTCTCCGGCTATAGTAATAAGCTGTAGTACTGCAAAACCTGGTTTTCTTCTTTTTCTGCCCTAATTATGTTCTCGTGTTCTAGTGGCTTCTTTGTTCCCTACAAAGCAAATAACACACGATTATGCGTAAAACGAGCATCAATTCATAACAAAAATACATGCTACATGTATAAAATACATGTGATAAAAATACATACATTTAGACACTTATCACCTTCAAAGAAAACACGTAAGTTTTTCAAGAAGTTTTTAAATCCAACCATATTTCGAAAAGAATGTGCCTTCTGTAGAACACTAAAAAAGACGAAAACATTCAACATCGATTTACAATAGCCTAAAAATCTCTCCAACACTAATCATGGCCGGGACTGGGTCAAGAGCCATCAAGATACTCATCACCTTAACAATGGCCCACCAAGACTCGTGTAGTGACTCCGTATCTTGGTGTATTACCACCTATTCAGGAAATTCTCCACATCTCCAAAAGGGGAACATAATGCGAGTCCACCATGCCACCTCTAAAGGCCAGACCATAGGGACGCCCTATTGTAGTAGGCGAGCTAGAGCCCCATCACCATCAAAACATAATCACAGAGTAGAGTCGTAGCTTGTATCATAACAACACAATATTAACATCATCAAGTGTCATAATAATAATAAAAACTTCCATGTTTCACACTTCATTTCACAATTCGCCAAAACTCATGTTCCATATAGTAAAAGCCATTCACTTATTATAAATGATTAATTCAAGAAAACGCTCATCTATGAATGATTTACAAACCACATACATCCAATTACATAAGTACATACATACATACCCCACCGTGAGAAGTACGCATATCAATCAAGTAACGCGTCAGTAAAACATTCTCAAGTATCAAGTAGAATTATACAAGAGTAATACGAAAGCATGAATATGGCAATTTGAACAATTAAAATCATTTGGAAACTAATGGAGCTATGTGATGCAACATAACCCCACTCACAAACTTAGGAGGTCGAGAGGTCAGAATGGGGCTACTTTTCTGTCAGCTCCTTGCCTCTAACCGAAGCTTCACTACCTACAAACTAACCACACAACATAAGAAAAAGTTAATCAAAAGCAAAGATGCATGGGAATGCAAAAGAAAGGTGAACCCAAGCTTTATATGGCAATGCAAACTCTACTAAGGACTCGGGTATGACTCAATGTTGTACTTAGCTATTTCCAAAGATTTTTTAAGGGAATTATCTCTAATCAAAACTAGATTATCAAAGGATAAGAGATGAATAGATCCGTGATACAGTAATCCGAATTCAAGAAATGGTAAGATTTACCAATGTTGAGAACAAGGGATCGAGGGTTACAAATTTCTCCTGCCATGCCAACCATTTCTCATCATTTTCCAACAAGGATTTGGTACTCACAAACCTAAATCAAACACAAGCCCTAGATCTCCCATCAAAGAATGAAGGAGAATTAAGAGGACAAGAAGAAAGACAAGGGGATGAGATGGGATGGAGAAAGCCTTCAGCCAAGGAGGAATGTGGAGGAGATCAAGGGCTCTTCTCATTCAAGAGAAAGGTGGAAATGAGAGAAAGAAAGGGAGAAAGAAGGGATATATAGTTAGGAGAGTGAAAAACATTCAAGACCCAATGAAAAACATTCAAGACCAAATTAAAAAAAAAAAAAAACACTTTTTGCTCAAAAATTATTATACTTGCCAACCACCTATTCATCTCATACATGAGCCCACACTAACATGTTGAACAAAACAAACACAAATCATCATTCATCACCAGTTGATTTAGTGCCCAAACTTTTAACATAGACACAGATGGCTTCAAGGAAACCATGATCCCTGTTAGAAGATGAGCAGCCATAACATCCTCAGCACCCGGTTCTCATCTTGAAGATAAATGGCGTGCTAGCTTCACACCCAAATGGTCCATATATGCCTCAATCGATCAGTTTCAAACATAAGTGATTTGATCACTATAGGATTGTTTTCTTGTGCATTCTCTTCACTAGCACAAACATCACGCTCGCAGTGCCATGATCCATGCATAATGTCCACTCACATCATTCAAAAAGTATCTACAAATATAACTAGTTAAATATGACAGTTCCATTTTATTAAATTAGTTTCATGTGAACATTCATGTTATGAATAATCACTAGAGGATGAATTTGATTTAAAAGACATTAATAGTTTTTTTTTAATTAAAAGAAAAATTAATGGTTTTGGAAGAACAAAATTAATATACAGTTATAGGTTCTTGGGTTTGCTTGCATATGCCTCTTAACTATTTTTTTAATGTATCCATGTAAATGAATAGGGGAAAAATTTATAAAAACTACACTAAATCTCATTTTCTTTTGTTTATGCATGGAACAAATAAAATTACTTTATTTGGTACATTAAAAAAATTTAAAATATTTTTAAATGAATTATTAGCTAGACAAATATATAAGTAAATAACCATCACAGTAATAAGTGAATAGTAGTGTATTAAGCCCATATGGAAAGTCGATGGTTTAAAGATTTAAAGCGGGTATTGGATTTGTCCATATTTTTTTTAATATAACCAAATGAAAGATTACTTCCCATGTAAAATACAATATATTTCACTCTTAATATTTTAAAACAAACTGTATGACATCATGAGAAACAAAGAAAGAAATTGATGTTGGAAAAGTACGTCTGTATAGCATGCAATCAACATAAACAATTACTGTCAAGATCGAGAACATTTCAGCAATCACAAAAAGCTACTGTAGAGATCGAAGAAATTTCCACACACTGTGAAAATTAGCACTAATTCATAAATAAAGGTTTAGAAAGATCCAGCCTGGGGTAGGCGTGCGTATGCACTGCCCTAACGCTGAATTGACCCCGTCATGCAGGATTTGCAGGCCTCAGTACTCCAAGCGCCAGGATACGCTAACCCAAGACGGATGAACTCCCCGCCTAGCATGTTCGGTAACGAGGTTTTCCAAATGCAGCATCACAAGATTCAAGCTTTAACAATGATAATAAAAGGATGAATTGATGGAAACACCTGGTTGCCGAAGATCACAACAAGAAGACAAAAATAAGAGTAGAAGATAAAGAAAAGTGTGCAGCTAGGATTCTTACTTGGTATATATACCAACTAGGAATTCCTCAACGGATAGATGGGCACGCACGCATGTGTGGTGTAAAACATGGGCTAATACTCTCTTAAAACCCTAATCAATGTGCTAATGACACAAAGCCTATATAAGGTAACCAAAAACCCTCTTAACATCCAATGTGGGACTAAAAGAAAAGGGAGTAGCTTCGTGTAGCTTAGTTTGGGTGTATGAGACATGTGGGACAGTCCAGGGACCCACAAATAACAAAACAATGAACGGGATTGGTCCTCGTAGGTCTGACATCTAACAATCCCCCACTACACTCATAATCTAAGTATGATCAACATCAATGAATAATACAACAAGGAAACTTAAGAAAATAATCAAACATGATAAAATAAGAAGATGTAGGAATGAACAACCTGAATATTGGGTTTTCACTAGATCAAGCTAAGGCGTCTTTGAAGACTTGAACCTTAACCTTTTATTAAAGCTTCCAACTGATAGAGACAATAGTGAACTGAGTCTTGAACTACAACTACTTGAATCATAATTCAACTTTAATGACAATCTCGTCATTGTACATGATAAACAAGGTTGGCCCATTAGTGGTCATACACTCGATATCATTTCATGGGAATTATTAGAGAGTTAGCCCATTGACTCTCATAGATACACCTTGATAGCTATCTCCACATGAGTGAGATCTCCAGAGATATCTGTAGTGTAATATCTCGCTTAACAAGCCTTTGATCTAATTAAAAGCTAAGCTCAACCTTAAATTACTACATGAGAGTAAACATCATAGGAATGGGGTAGTAATATACATATCTCAAATATGTGTAGGGTGTTCTCCCCGTTAACCAATCAATAGTTTACCCTTGACTTTTATCTTGGATTCTCCATTCATAGAAGTAGGGTCACTATTGTTATTAACCTTAATGAGCTAAGCCCCATTCCCCTCGACACCTTGGCTATCATCTGTCTCGATAGTCCTTTAGTTGGGCAATCCACTATATTTAGCTTTGACTTTATGTAATCAATACTCACAATGTTGTGCTTCAGATGTCTCCATACTGGCTTGTGGCAGATCCGTATATGCTTGTTCATTTTATCAACGTTTTGAAACCCGACCCGGGATATGACACGGGAAGGCTTCTGCGTCATGGGTCAATGGTCGAACCGGAGTCAAACCGGGATGACCCGGTCATAAATAATATATATATATAATTATTATAATATATTATAAATTAATAAAAAATTTTAAAAATTTCAATAGAAAAGTTTAACAAATAAATAGTTTTTCTTATAATTTATAAATACCAATTTAATACCCTAAATACAAATTCAAGCAAAATACAACATAATAACAAATAAAAAGTAACACGATACAAGCTTTTAAGTTTCACAATATAATCTAATAAATAAAACTTAGCAATTAGATATTGAGTTTTGATTTTGAAGCAAATTTTATATATAATCCCCCTATACTTACATATTTATTACTTAAAGCTTTAATTTTAACCATATAATAATATAATTAGGTTGACCCGGTTCGACCGGGCAGAGTTGGCCGATTCACCGGGTACCAGGCCAAGTCAACTAGGTCAACACTGTACACTGACCCGACCCGGTTTTATGGTCGGGTCCGGTTCAACCGGGTTGAACCTGCCGGGTCAACCCGGGTTTTCAAACATTGCATTTTATCATTAGTTCTTTCACGCTTGCACAATTCAATAACAAATTTTGAATCACAATGTATAGCAATAGGAGACATAAGAGAAGACATGATAGAAATCCTAGAAAGTAAATTTCTAATACACTCATCTTTCGTACATGTAGAATTAAGCGCAATCAGTTCAGCTTCCATAGTGCTCCTAGCATTGAGCTTTTGCTTAGCAGATTTCTATTGGACAACTCCTCCAAGTAAGAATACTTGACCTGAGGTTGATTTTAGATTTAGTTGGCATTTGTATATCCCTCTACCACACTAGGGAATCCAATATACCTCAGTCCATAAGATATAGTGCCTTTTAGGAATCTGAGAACCCTCTCAAGAGCAATCTAGTGTTCTTAATTTGGGTTACTAACCATTACTTCCACACTTCTTCAATAGACCCCATCCAGTCTCCATCCGCCTTTATTCCAATCGTCTTTGCTTTTTTCTATCAAGAGAAAGAGAGAGAGAGAGAGAGAGAGAGAGAGAAGATCGGCACCAGAAAGAGTGGAAGAGTGATGGCAGAGGGGGCCGGAGTGGATTTCAGTAGACTTCCGAAGGGATGCATCTTGAATGTGTTGTCTCTAACCTCGCCTACAGGTGTATGCAAGGCTACGATGGTCTTCCCAGTCTTTCACTTAGCTGGAGACACCGATAGGAACGCTTTATCCCTTCCGATATCAATGAAATCTTGTCACGCTCCATGGATAGCATCGACTACTCGTCCAAGAGGGGACTTGATGCATGATTTTTTTTTTTTTTTTTATTTGGATGGATCATGGATGGCAAAGCTTTTTCTTGGACAAATCAATTGGGAAAAAGTGCTACATGTTGTCTGCGACGCAGTTGTCCATTACATGGAGTGATACTCCTTATTATTGGAGGTGGATTTCTATTGATAATGCCAGATTTTCGTCTCTCTCATTTATTATTTATTTTTAATAATAATAATAATTATTATTATTATTATTATTATTATTATTATTATTATTATTATTATTATTATTATTATTCCATTTAGTATCTCATTTGGAGGCATGTCGATAAGTTTAGATTTATTTGTTTGTATATATTTCATATATACAAGTCTGGATTTATTTCTTTGTATATATTTCATATATATATATATGTGTGTGTGTGTGTGTGGAATAAATTTGTAGCCCTTACAACAATTCACTTCACTGAATCTGTTTCTATTAGTAATGTAAGGGAAAAAGAAAAATGAACCTTGTCAATATGGAGCCATTGGCAATATACATTTACAGTAAATACTATTTTCGGTACCCGAAATCACTTGTATTTGACGATTGTTCTAAAAACTGCATAAATATATGTTCTATGTGTGAAGTGAGAATACTAGAAAAATACAGAGGAAGAGCTTCAAAAGGCAGTTCATCACTTGACTTAGCAACTGCATACATAGAGCTTACACATATTACCAAAACAGAGCAACAGATAAATGAAAAGATAACTAGTACAAGCATTTCATAGCCTATACAGACTTGGGCATTAACTTTGAAATGGACATCAACCTCCAAACATAAGCATTGGTAACCCATAGCTTGTACGAGCAGATTGCTACAATATTGCTTCAAATCACTAGATACAAAGTATGGCTTTTAAGTCAGTACATGCAGTTTCACTGCTTGTTGAGTCAGCTTCAGTCAATGTGCCAACAAATTCCCCCCTTGACTGAAGATTGCATACATCTAACTGCATCCTCATCAGATTATGCTTCTTCACTGTCAATGCTCTTATGAGCAAGTCAGCATGTTGATTATCAGTGTTATAATGTTTCACAACAATAGTTCCATCTCCAATCATACTACGGATAAAATGAAACTTGATGTTGATATGCTTCGTTCTTCCATGATGAAAAGGATTCTTTGCTACAACAATTGCTGACCTATTGTCGCACCAAATGACAGTTGCCTCATTAGTTTTTATTTCACAATCTTCCATTAGTTTTCTAAGCCTCAAGCACTGGCAAACAGCTAAAGACAAAGCCACATATTCAACCTCAGTTGTGGAAAGGGCTATTATCTCTTGTCTTTTTGACATCCATGAGACTGCACCAAACCCCAACCCAAACACTACACTTGAAGCGCTTCACCGATCATCCAAACTTCCACACTAATCACTATCTGAGAACCCTTCCAATTTCCACTCAGATGCATGTGAATATTGGAGGCCAAAGTCAGTAATGCCTGCAAGGTATCGAAGGACACACTTTGAAGCTCCTGCATGAAGTTTGGATGGCTTGCTCATGCATCTAGACATAACACCGACGACAAATGAAATATCTGGCCGGGTGTAAGTCAAATAGATCAATCTTCCAATCAAACTTCTGCATCTCCAGACCCATCATTAATCTTGAACTTTTCTTTAGTACACATTGGTGTTGAGGCTGGCTTACAATTAAGCATGTTAAAACTTCTTAAGAGATCCAGAGTATACTTTCTTTGAGTAATAAGCACTCCTTTCTCACCTTGTATCACCTCCACTCCTAAAAAGTAACTCAACAAGCCCAGATCAGTCATATCAAACTTCTTCTTCATTTCAAACATGAATTTTGTGACTAAATCAGATGAAGAGCTTAAGCATACTATATCATCCACATCGATGCACACTAGAAGAACATCACCATTCTTTTCAACCTTCTTATATAAAGTATGTTCATTGCCAATCCTTTTGAAACCCTGCAAAGCAAAATACTTGTCAATTTTGCTATACCAGGCCCTTGTTGCCTGTTTCAGACCATACAAAGCCTTATGGAGTTTGTACACCATATGTTCTTTCCCTTCAATCTAAAAACCCAAAGGTTTCTTAACATACACCTCTTCAGCAATCTCCCCATTCAAAAAGGCTGATACCTCCAAATGAAACAAACACCACCCTTTTTTGAGTTATTAATGCAAGCAAGAAATGCACTATCTCCATGCGTGCCACTGGTGCAAAGACATCTTCAACATCAATGCCCAGCTGTTGAGTATAACCTTTTGCTACAATTCTTGCCTTAAATTTCAGAATTTCTCCATTAGCTTTGAACTTGGTCTTGTAAATCCACTTCAACCCAATGATCTTCTTCTCAGGTGAACAATCCACCAATTCCCAAGTTCCATTGTGTTGAATTGAGTTCATCTCTTCTGCCATTGCTACTTGCCACTCTTTAGACTTGGAAGCATCTTTATAAGACATAGGATCAATAACACTCAAGGCAAAAGAACAATTATTATAAATGTCACTTAACTAACGCATCTTTCATGGTGGGACTCATCATCTGATGTGTTAAGAAATTTTGCAAAAGCTTGTGCATTAGGTTCTAGAGAAGATACAGGATTCAACGAAACCACCAAAGAACTAACAAAAAAGGGTTGTGCAGGGAACTCGCGACCTGCACCAAACTCGCTACTTGCAGAAGCTGGTTTGTTGTGCTGACCTGTAGAAGCTTACTCATTGTGCTGACCGACAGTGAAGTCTTGACATGCAGACACTTGCACATTCTGCTGACCTACATCATCAACTGAGTCTTCAAGGCTAGGAAAACCATTACTCCAAGTGTACACTGAAGAGCAATCTGCCATAGAATTCCAATCCCATCTTTCATCTTCTCTAAATATCACATGCTGATTCAGGAAAGCTTTGCATGTGATGGGGTTGTATAGCCTGTAGGCTTTAGTTTCAACACAATAACCTACAAAGATGCTTTTTTCATATTTGTCTTCTATTTTTAATCTCTTTTGTGAGGGAATTTGGGCAAATACTAAGCATCCAAAGACCTTCAGATGATTCGCATTTTGTTTAACTCCTATCCATATCTCATATGGGGTCATTTTGGCCACTAGTTCTATCAAAGAGGCGTTGATCAGATGAGTGGCCGTTGTAGTAGCCTCTGCCCAGAAAGAGAACAATAACCTATCGTACTTCAGCAAGCTGTGAACTTTCTCCACCATGGCCAGATTCTTTCTCTCCATGATGCCATTATACTGAGATGTGTAGGGTGAGGACAGCTCACGCTGAATACCCAACTTCTCACAGTGCTCAATGAACTCCTTCGAGAGAAACTCACCACCTCTATCTGACCGAATGATCTTTAGTTTGTTTCCAGTTTATCTCTTCATCATAGACTGAAATTTCATAAAGACTTCAAAAGTTTGGCTTTTTGTCTTGAGGAAATAGATCCACATCATGCGAGAGAACTCATCCACCAATAAGAAGAAGTATTTACTTCTCCCCCATGGACTCAACATGCATTGGTCCACAAAGATCCATATGAATACATTGCAAATGCTCACTGGCCTTCCACAATCCTCCAACTGAGAATGGTACCCGAGCATGCTTCCCAATGATACATGCTTCGCATGAATCAAGTTGGCCAATGTCTGGAACACCTGCCACCATTTTTTTCATCTTTAAAGCCTTCAAATTTGATGATTTAAATGGCCAAATTGTTGATGCTAGACCATGGCATCTCTCAGCTTCTTCACAGCTACATTGACCCTTCCAGGACTGGGAAATATCAATGAAACATATTATTTTCAATCCGCCTGATGTTGATCACATGTTCCCCAGAGATACAATCTACTATGCAGCAAGAATCACCTTCAAACATCACATTGTAGCCTTTAGAAGGTAGCTAACACACACTAAGAAGATTGTGGGTGAGTCCAAGGATGAACTGCACGTTGTGGAAAAGCTTCACACGACCTTCCCCTGCATTGATGGCAACTGTGCCTCTCCCTTCTACTGCAATCTCTTTGTCATCACCCAATCTAACCTTGAGCTTGTGAGATTCATCAAGCTTTGTAAATAGATCTTTCAATCCGATCATGTGGTTAGAACAACCACTGTTGATGATCCACACCGAGCTCGCCGGACTTCCTCCTTCACTGTGAGCCATGAAAAGATTACTCACCTGCATTTCCTTCTCTTATGCCACCAAGGAAGCACCTTTATCTTTTGGTTTGTCTTTGAACCAGCAATGAGCCTTGATATGCCTATATCTTTTGCAGTGATGACATTGAATACCACTTTTGAACACCCTTTGCTCACCAATGCTTCCTTGCTTTTGTTCTACTCCCCTTCCTCTTCCTCTCGCTCGTCTAGAACCTCTGAACAAGCTTCTCCCTCTACCTCTTGATGGAGTGCAATCAACTTCTTTTGACGATGATGATGAGGGCTCTGATCTTACATGAAGAACCTGCTCCTCAACTTGATTAGCTTGGCTGATCAGTCTTGCTTCATGGGTTTGCAAGGAACCAGTAAGTGCATCTAAGGTTAGCTTAGTAATATCATTGGACTCTTTTATCGCCATCACTACATGATTAAACTTGGCCCCCATACTTCTTAATGCCTTTCCTACCACCATTGCTTCAGAGATAGTATCACCAAGCCTTTTCATTTGGTTCACCAGCTCTCCAACACGAGTTATAAAGTCTTCTACACTCTCATTGTTCTTGATCTTGAGATTTTCAAACCTTTGACGCAATGATTGAAGCTTTACTGCTGTCAGCTTGGGATATCCTTAATACTACCGTTTCAAACGATCCCACGCATCCTTCGCTATCTCAGCTACCTCTATTTGAGAGAATAACTTGCGGTTCAGCGATTATTAGATCAAGTAGAGGGCCTTTGAGTCTCTCTTCTTGTGCTCCTTCATCCTTGCCTCATCTTCATCTTTTGGAATTCCCTTCTCAACCAGATCCCATAGATCTTGAGAATGAAACAATGTTCTCATCATGATTTCCCAAGGTCCATAATCTTCACCATTGAACACCTACAAAGGGGGCAGTCCGTTTGCAGCCATACTTATAGCTCTGGGCTTCAAGACAAGAAGTAGAACAACACACGAGAGTGGATTGAGTTAAGGGCTCTGATACCACTGTCTAAAAACTGTAGAAATATATGTTATATGTGTGAAGTGAGAATACTAGAAAATACAAAGGAAGAACTTCAAAGGGTAGTTCATTACTTGACTTAGTAGATGCATACATAGAGCTCACATCTATTACCAAATAGAGCAATAGATAAATGAAAAGATAACTAGTACAAGCATTTCATAGCCTATACAAACTTGGGCATTAACTTTGAAATGGACATCAGCCTCCAAACATAAACATTGGTAACCCCCAGCTTGTACGAGCATATTGCTGCAGATATTGCTTTAAATCACTAGATACAAAAGCATGGCTTTTGAGCCATTTCACTCTTTGTTGAGTCAGCTTCAATCAATGTGCCAACAACAATGTCTTATGTTTAGTGGGAGTGATTGTTTTTTAGATAATGTTAATTTAATTGTTTAGGGTTGAAATTTTTTTACAATGGAAACTTTTAGAATTTTAATCATTAAAGTTAATATTTAAAAAAAAAAGTGAAAAACCATAATATATTAATTAAAAAAACATTATTAGAGACTATGATATAGTGGTTTGTTACCATTTTAAAGAAAAAGGATAGCATGAGATTGTTTAAATTAGAGTTGTTAGGTGAAAATAATTTGTACATATCACAACTACAACTGGGTAGTTAGTATTTGGTTTCTTTTGTCTACTTTAAGATGGAGGGCTGCAATTCTACTTGTGGTTTGTCCATAAAGTTTTGCTTATTTTTAAACAATCTAACTTATCAAAGTAGAGATAATTTTGGTATCGTTTTTTTAAAATAAGTATAGAATTGTTGATCTTATGTTTACTGGCTTGCCCTTGAATGATACTATACTATATGTGTATATTTGAGACATATAAGTTGAAGTACAGGATTGGCTTTTTAAAAAAAAATTCAAAAGTATGGATAATTGATCTCAATTTCAGCTGAAAATAAAGGAAAAAAAAACATTTTTTTTAAATATGGATAAATAATTCAACTAATACATATATAGTTTTTTTTAATAATTAATTAAGAATGCCTTGAATGTTAAAAAAGCAAAAGCTTTTGGGTAGTTGCTTAATACCACAATGTTAATGTTGTTGGTCTGGCATATGTGTGTAGGTTCGAAGAGGTGGTAGAGCTATTAAATTTATGTTGGTTGGAGATCCATGTATGGCAAGACACAAAACAGCTATCACAACACACCAAATACGCTGCGTATCTGCTCTTCAATCTGGCAAAATAATGTTATAACCTGGATTTCCCATCTCAGGAGACATCAGTGAAGTTAGGAGCATGTGTCTCGTCCCACCTCACTCGCTTACAAAGCGCATATGCATATGGTTGGATGGAGGATGAGCTAAGTGACCATTCTGACAGTGATGATTATGAAGGTTAAGCATATCACAACACTAGGTCACAAGATACTATACAAGTTGTATCAAGAGAGGATGGTTGGATGGAGATTGAACTCGGTGAGTTTGACACTGAATATGGTGGTGATGGGGAGGTGAAGATGAGCCTCATGGAGATCAAAGGAGGCCAATGGAAGCATGGCCTCATTGTCCAAGGTATTGAGATCCGTCCTAGAAAGTAAGCTTTAGTCTTGCCTCACTTTTCTATCAAGCTTTCCTATGTATAAGTTTCACCTATTGTGTTAGATTTGTTTGGACTTTACTTAAATAATTTTATAATAATAAAAAAAAAGCCTTATTGTTCATATGAGACCTTTGAAATTCAAGGTATACAACAGTTTGCATTGTATGAGTTGTTTAATTATATTATTTTTATAATTTGCTCTTAGGATGTTTCAAGGAACAAATTTAAATTTTTTATTACATTTTAATTTTTTTATTTATATTATTTATTATATAATAATTGAAAATTTTTAATTGCACTTATTTATTTATGCAATAAATGTCCATAAGACTTTTGAAATCCAAGGTATACAATAGTTTCCATTATAGGAGTTGTTTAATTATATTATTTTTTATACATGATATTGCCTCAAAATCCTAACAAAATTTTAAAAACTGCAATGCGAAGCCGGGAAGAATGCCTAGTGCTTGGTTAAATATAATTGTTATCTGAATATTCCATGCATATTAATTGAAGAATGTTTGATTATCTATTAACATACATTTTCCTATCAATATCAATTGTGGTTAATTAAATGTATTAAAGTATCACCCAAAGGTGATCTTGCATATTTAAAGTATTTAATATATTAAAGATATCTGAATTCTATCATTGTTAACTTAAAGCATTAATTTGTAAGCATGTATAAATGTTTTATAGCTTCTCAAAATTTGTTTTCATTGGGCAATGTTGTTGTCAAGTCCAATGGGCTCAACTATGTTGATTGGTCTGAACAAATCCAATTTCATTTTGTAGTAGATTTAGACCTGGCCATAGTTACTAATGAGAAGCCCGCAACTATTACTGATACTAGTATTGAAGCTGACAAGTTCTTATATGAGGCTTATTGAAGCTAACAAGTCCTTATGTGAGGCTTGGGAACTGTCTAATAGGTTGTGTTGGAATCTTATAAGAATGACCATGGCGGAAAATATTAAGCCTTGGCTGCCGAAAACAGATAATTCAAGGGAATTTATGATGAAAATAAAGGAGTATTCTCAATCAAAACATGTTGACAAGTCCATAGTTGGGAGTCTAAGGAGTGAGTTGACAACCAAAAAGTTCATTTTGTCATATCCCATTCTTGATCATGTGACAAACATGGCGAACTTAGTAGCAAAATTGAGAGCTATGGGGATGGATGTGAATGAAACCTTTCTTGTTCAATTTATTATTAACTCTCTTCCTCCAAAGTTTGGTTAGCTCTAGTTGAATTACAACACCATTAAGGACAAATGGAACTTTAAGGAACCGAAGGGCATGTTGATTCAAGAGGAAGGGAGGTTAAAGAAAATGAAAGATCATTCCATTTATCTCATAGTTTATGATGGGGCTAGTAATGGTAAGGCAAAACCAAATAAAAAGGATAAAAGGAAGGAGAAAGATCAACAAAAGTCAATGAAAGCCATATCCATAAGGAGCAGAGGTGTTTTTTTTTTTTTTTTTTTTTGCAAGAATACTGGGCACTTTAAGAAAGACTGTCCAAAAAGAAAGTCATGGTTCGAAAAGATAGGTATTTATTATATTTCAATTTATTTCAAATCAAACCTTATTGAAGTTCCTAATTCCGCAAGCAAGCATAAAGATTTTTATATATATACAAACCTAGTTGCATGCCTAAACCTTAATTTGTATTCTTCCAACTTATTGACTATCATTCTTGAGAATGATGTAGATGAAGCAACATGACAACTAACAAAAAGGTAACAACAAAAAAAAATTGAAAATAATGGAAAAGGTAGGGACATTTTAATCTTGCCAAATTGGATTTTTCTCTCTACTAGTTGTATCAATGTCCTCCTAGCATAGGGGAAAAAATTCTAGTGCATCCTATTTGTCTTTGAACTACAATTTAGAACATGATATTGTAATTCAATATATACATGTATTTATCATAAAACAAATTCTTTTATAATTCTAGATATTAAGAGATTCATGTTTTGCTTTTCAACTCATCTATGCTAGACTATCAATACTCTCATAGGAAATGAATCAAACCATTGCAATTTAACATGGGAGAAATCTGCATAACTAAATTAGCCTGGCCTTCTCAGTAAGATTCTTGCATCTCCACAGGCGCACAACGGAAGTCACAGTGGAGGCCGCAAAGATGGTTTGGCAGGGTCAGCTGCGGGGTTCTTGTGGTCGGCAGTGATGGAAGAGGCTTTGGGGTTAGGGGTAGAGGCTATTTAGTTAAGCTTTAGGATGGATCAGAGAAGACTTAAAAGGAGGATATTAGCTGTATCATTAGCTTGAGCGCCAGGGTTTCCTACGGTGGGTCGCCGATTATCGCAACAAATATATGAGTTGAGGTCTTTCAGCTAGAGAGAGTGTGTATGTGTGCGCACGCGCGCATATGTTAACAGCTACCTTAGTTTTTTTTTTAAAAAAAAATCTTTTAACATGTTGAGCCAGCTGTGTTAAACTGGCTTTGAAAAGGAATGAGAAATTTTTCACTTTACTATGGGGGGCGGCTTTCTCAAAAACCCTTCTACATATCTGCTTCTAAAGTATAAAATGGTGTAGTAAATGAACGTGGCTTTCTAGCACAAAATGGCATGTTCCTTGATTAATGAAGTACATGGTTAATTAAGGGACTATTGGGTTAGCTGTAAGTAGCTGTGATATAAGTAATTTTATATGTAAGTGAGTGTTTGGTTTGCTGTGAAATCAATTTCATATGTGAAAGTTTTACATGAGAGGCATATCTTACAGCATTTCCACTTACAGATGAATTAATTATAAGTGGAAATATTGTAAAACATAATACTTACAATCACCACTCCCACCCACCACACCTCCGCCTCAGAACCAGAAACCCAACTCGACCTCGCCACCGCCATGGCCACACACCACCTCTTCCCCTCCACTCCTGGCCCTTGTAACTCCATTGTTGACTCCGCCGACATCCCATCGGCTCCTCCAACTCTGCCTCCAGCCTCGTTGTCCCCACCTACTCTCTCGACCCATACGCTGACTTCCGCCGATCCATGGAAGAGATGGTCGCCGCCCTTGACTCAGGCCTCATAGAGCTCCAAGAGATTCTCCTCTGCTATCTCACCTCAACCATACCATGCTCACAAGCACATCATCGGTGCCTTTGCTGATCTTCTCGTCAGCCTCAGCACCGTCTCAAGATCCAAACCCAATAAGAGGTTTATTTTGTTCTAATATGGAAATGGTTATATAATGTTGTGTAATGTTTTAAGTTTTTTTATTAATTTTTCCGGATTAAGTCTAGGAATTTCAAGTGTTATTTCTTCTTCTTCGGTGGAATTTTTTTTTTTTTTTTTTTTTTTTTTTTTTTTTGTGTCAATGGTAATGCATTTGAAATGTTTGATGCAATGTCTATTTGAAAAGAATCCAAATATTTTTTTTTGATTGTATGTTTTCACATTCAATGGTTGTTGCTGTATCTTGATTCTATGTTGATGGTTGTTGAATGTTAATGCACTTGAGGTGTTTGATGAAATGCCTATTGAGCAATATTGTTAGTGAATTTCTTATTTTGAGGTTTGATGGGTGCTTAGTGAGTGTTCTCTTTGAGAAGACCAAATTTTTGTTTTCGATTTTATGTGTGTGTTATTGAAGGATGTTGCTGATCTTTACAGGATCGTTGTTGTTTTAAGCTAAATTCCTTTATTTTTATTTTTATTTTATTTTTTGAATATGGATAATTTTTTTTTAAATTAGTATTAATCTTAAATAATGAGACTTAAAGTAATTACTAATTTTTAGGAATAAAATTGAAGCATAGTAATAATAAAAGATTTTATAAATAATATTAAATAATTAGTGTTAACAATATGTAAAAGGGGCAATCTTACCATTTCACTTACATGGTAATTATACCCCTCAACTTACATCAAACCAAACAGCTATATTGTAAATTAAAATATAGTATTTTCACTTACACTGTAACTTCACTTACATGTAATTCCACTTACAGCTAATCAAACAACCCCTAAGGCAAATATTTATGTGGTTCACCAATACTGTATCACATTTATTTTGCTTTAGGGGCAGAATGGTCCTTTAATATGCAAATGGAGGTATAATGTTTATCCTAGCTAGGCTCATTGAATATGGTACACAGCAAAGTAGGAATAGCTCAGCCAATGGTTTTCACCCCAATTGGCACTCGGGTCTTCCATTACATTGCTTCACAATTAGTTATGGATGATCTTTTCTCCTCTCTCTCTCTCTCTCTCTCTCTCTATATATATATATATATATAGGTCGGCCCCAAAAATCATAACTGAGGTTTGTGCATGACCTGCCTCCTTAGCAATGATAATGTTGGTAAACTTAAGAATTATTTAAAAGTTTTTAATTAGTTGAGACATCTATTTGACTAATCCATGGTACAAATTTATTTCTAACCAGGTGAGCCAAATAGGTGATTTCTCAATTGTTTAGTATTTCTCGGGATCACCAACATCATCCTCTCTGGAAGTAACTTGAATGGTTATTAACCAAATAAGGAGTCTATTTGCTAAAGCTAGTTTGTCTAAGTAATATTACTCTATCTAGTTATACCTTCAATACATGTTATCATTTTATTGTTTCTCTTTGCTTGTTAATTTACATGACATTGGTTGGGGGAAGTTGGCATGAACTTATCTAGTATAATTCTCTAAATAGTCCCTCTATTTTTTTAAACTTATCTTTTTAGTCTCTCACTTTAAATTGTAACTTTTTAGTCCCTCTACTATGTTTAAGTGAGCCATGTTAGTCTTCCTTTTTGATGGTTTAGGGTTTAGGGGGACCAATCGATATGGCTAAATTAAAATTGTAGAGGGACCAAAAGTTATAGTTCAAAGTAAAGGGACTAACAGGGTAAGTTTGAAAAAGTAGAGGGATTGTTTTGGGAATTATACCAATTTATCTCTATGATCCGGGCCATGTTCAATGGTTATCTTTATGATCAAGGCCTTTAAACTTATCATTCTTCTTATGATGTGGCTTTGTTCTTCTTCATCTTCATTTAAGCTTGAATTTATTCAGTTGCTGCCATAGTGTTTATTTTAGACAACAATCTTGTGGTTGTGGGTGTTCTAGGTTACATTCCAATCAAGTTGTTCTTTCTATGAGCTACTCTCTGCTTAGCTTTCTTCCTTCATTTCCTAATAATGTGTACAGTGTGTTGTCACATCAAATTTCATATGTAATTTTATTTAAATTATATTATCCTTTTTGCGGGTTTGTTGTGCAAAATAAGTAGCATGTATTTGGTTTTTCATGTTTTTCCTCTATGAAAATTAACGGTATTGCCATTTGTCAATGGCATTGGTTAGGTGATGGAGTATTGCCTATGAATGTATTAACAATGAGAAATTGATGGAGTGGTTTGGTAGAGCCATAAAGCAACAGGTGATGTCTTTCCTTTATTAACTGGGGATCATTGACATCGCCTTCCTGTCACACTCAATTGAAAGGACTTGCACAGTAGAAAATTAGTTATGCTTTGGAAAAAAAAAAAAAAAAAAGGGAGAAAACATGAGGTTTGTTGGAAATAAAAACTCTAGATTTTAGAATAACTTGACTATTGCAGTATTTTATTTTGTGGTCAAATAAAAAGTCAAAATTTTAAATTTTGTCTACAACACTAGTGGAGTATAACCGTAAAGCACATTCTTTCCTGAAAGACCAGTTCAAATCTGTCTGAAGAATTGGCTCACCCTACTTAATTAAAAATAATAATAATTAATATTTTTCAACTCAAAAATTGAGCCTTAGTGGCTTAATCATATTTATCAATATCTTTAAAATAATTCTATAAATTTTTTTTCTTTCAAAATGATATTTATTTGCTTTGTTAAAGGTTTTTAATTTTTGTATTTCTTAATGAAAATACAAATATATTTTATTTTTTTAATAAAACAAATGTATTTTATCAATAAATAATAGATATAGATATTTAACTGCGCAATACATCTCACGATTTATTGAACATAGATATTCTTGATCCTAGTTGGTGGCTAGTGTTATAGATAGAGAAAATATTTTTAAAACATGAAATATTTATCAAATGGAATATCTTTCCTTATATTGTAAAATTATTTTAAAAAATAAAAAAATATAATAAACATGGAAGATAAAACATAAAGAAAATTTTTCCTTGTTAAATTATTAAAAAAATATTTTTAAGATTTGATTTATTTAGATAGTGATATATATTTAAAAAAAATAGTTTTTACCCATCCAATGAGTGTTTATCACAAAACATAAATTTAATACATAATAAAATTCTAAAGTAGAGGGGCATTTTCGCATATATACCAATTTTTTAAGGGCATTTCTCCTTTCAGTGCTTTCTGGTTTCCACGAAGAGCGACACTCAAATATCAAAGAGAGAACAACGAGAGAGTTTTGTTTTGTCTTGGAGAGTTTGTTAGGGCTAAATGATCTCCCATTCTAGAGACTCACATCTTTTGCCACTCTCTATCTTTATAAACATCATGCATTTTGGGTAGAGCTAATCATGCCAAGTTAACTGGCTATGCTAGTGATGGAGAAGAGAGGCCATATATAATGTACAACAAAAGGAAACCATAATGGCATATATCTTTTGCTATCAAGAGAAACCATAATAGCAGCATCAAGAGATCACTGGCTTGATTCAGCTAAGCCTTGAGACTACTAGTTGCATCACTGTTGTTGCCCCACCAAGCTGAGTGTGGCCTAGGCAGCCTGCATCATCACCGCTTACTCCGGCTAGCTCACCGCTCACTTCGAACACATCATTGTACTTGATCGGCTCCTGCTCTGATACCAGCTCCTAGACTTTGATTGGGATCTCTCCCCACCATGGTTGGAAAACAAGAGCTCTCGGCTCCATCCTCTTCAAACCATCACATGCTCCAGTGAGAAGAGGGAATATGACCACAATGAGAGATTTAAGGGAATATTGGAGGTAAGATGATCTTTCTCTACACAAATCCTTGTTTTTTGGCTTCTTTTGATTCTTATTTGGTATGGATTTGTGGAATTTGTGATTGTTATCTTGAAATTTGTCAATAGGGTTTGGTTGAGCTTAGTTCCGATGCAATTGGTTTTTGTTATTGGTTTTACGTGATGTGTTTGATTTGCATTATTAGTAGTGTAATCTAGGTATGTTTATTTCATGATTTTTATTTTGGTTTATTTACTCTTTTTATGATTATTACTTTTTTAATGATCTTTTGCATGGACCAAGTTAAATATGTCGATTTTTTCTAATTTTCTAAGTTTGTTAATCGCATTGCCTATTTTTGATATATTTTTTTCTCCTACCTATTTAATTGACAATCAGTTTATTCAGCTAATTTTTTAGTTCTCTGTTCAACTTTAACTTTCATAAGCAATGTGTTAGTTCCATGCGTTTATGAATGTATTGAACCTTTCAAGTTTCATGAGTATGACACTTGCTTAGGATCATGAGTTACAATATCGTTAGAAACTAGATTTTGTAAACCGGATCTGAAGGTTCAACCAAATTGTATTATTCTGAACATTAATTTTTTGAGAAAATTGTAACCATTTAATGGAAAAGGGTAAATATTTAATGTGATGTTTCGACAAGAGTTATTCTTAACTTTATTCTTAAATATATTCTTAACCAATTATATTAAATTATCATACATTGATCGCTTTTTAATTAAAATTAATTTTTTAATATTTAGGTATTATTGCGTATTTTGTTCTTCTGGATGTCATTCGTTACATTGTTCCTGTATGCATTGGAACATTGATAATTGGATTGTCATTTGGAACTAATAACCCAATGTGAGTTGGCGAGCAAGGAACAAGCCCAGATGAAAGGATTCACAATGCTATTGTCTCCTATGAGATATTGGAGTTGATGTTTTCTATATATTCATTATTGTTGGGCGAGTCACTGTGAGTTGCTTTCAGCATACTAGTAGGTAAGAAAGTCACCCGGGGACAGGAGCTTGTGTTACAACAACATCTGATATTATTACTCTCATTGCAATGTTTCTTGTATATGGTCATAGGATTTATGCTTAGTGTTATTAGTCTACTATTTGGTGATGCTATTTAGCATGATGCATTTACATTTGACATATGCACCTATCATCAATATCACTCATATCCCTTTTCCAATATTGATTGTGTTTTTTTTTCTTAAGTCTTACCAGTGTGTTAATGTGTGCAGTATGTTTGGGATATTTTTGTGCTACCTGTCCAAGACAGTAGCACAATATATGTTCGGTGGTGTGATGAGTGGTTGGAATTAATATGTTGCTAAGTTGAAGTGTTTGTAGACTGTATTTTATGATATGATATTAGCATTTGATATGTTCATATTTAAATAAATTGCATTCTATAATTCATATCATCTATGCTATTTTATAATGGACTATTAAATTATTTATTCTGCTTTGTAGTAACCTTTGTATCAACAAAAAGGGCAGTGTTATGGATAGTTTTGTAATATTCACATTTCACAATAAAAATACAGGGCCTCATTTGAAAAGGGATTTAAAATAAAATTTTACTATTTCTAACAAGCCTGTTTTTATTCATATCACAAATAAATAAATAAATAGCATTTGAAACAAATTAATTTCTCTTTAAATCTTATCACATATAAAAAATAAAATAATTATTTTCTTTCATTAATCTATACAAAGGCTATTTTAATTAATGAATTAATTTATATACAAAATGTTCATAACAAAAAAAAAATCTCATAAATAATCAATAATATCACAAGTCATCAACTTGATCAACATCTAAGAGTATTATAAAATGTAGTTGAACAAATGCCACCTTTTCTGTTGGGTGACGAAGTTGATGATAAATACCACGTATCAGAACAAGTGCCTCATTTATGCCTGAATCTCCACCAAGCTTTCTTTTTGGCTTATTCTGTTTGATTTCAACCTGAAAAATAATGCATGATTAACCTAACGATCACTACTTTCCAAAAGTTACTGAAACTTGATTAGAATCTGCTACAAAATTTTAATGAACATGAGGCTTTCATATAATTACTAAACAACATGTATATTAAAAAAAAAAAAAAAAAAAAAAACACACTCCGATTTAGTTTATGAACTTGCCATGTAAAATAAACTCACATCTTTGCATGACCTAAATCTAGCTATCAATTGACATTGTACTAGTGAACAACCAAATTATAAAATATTATATAGTGGCAATTTATCGAAGGCATGCAAGGAGGTAAACAGGTTGATTGGATATATTGTATCATATTTATAGCAACATATATGGCTAGAATAAATCCTTACACTGTTTAGGGGAAAAAAAAACCTATGGCTTGCAAATATAAACTCACCACAAGAATGATGCATATAAAACCAATTTTGCATAAACAATTAAAACAACCATTTATCCTTCGACCTTACATATAAAGATGGAAATTAAGAAGAGAATAATTCTCAAGGTTTAATAAATGATAGGTACTTGGAAACCTAACAAGTACACCCAATTTACATAAGATGTACACAAGTAATGATGATCAATGCACTTCACAGTATATCTAGGGATGGCAATGGGGTGGGGCGGGGCGGGGCACGCCTCTACCATCTTCGTTCTGCCCCACCCCGTCCCCTTTTTTTCCCATAAACCGCCCACTCCGCCTCGTCCTACCCCGCTCATAGTTACAAATAAGTAACTAAAATTCCTAAAAGCATTTTTTAAATTGATTTTTTTATAAAACATATACTTATGAAAACAAGCTCATAAAAAATTTATTGAAAATTTTTAAAAAAAATTCATTTACCTCTACTCTATATAATATTTATAATAAGTTAAATTAATTGCGAGGTGGGGCGGGGCGGGGAATGGAAAAACCAAACCCTCCCCGTTCCGCCCAAAGTCGAGTAGGTTCGGGGTGGATCTGGTCGGAAGCCTCGGGTCGGTTCGGTTTTTGCCATCCCTAAGTATATCTATAAATTAAGAAGAGAATCATTCTCAAGGTTGAATAAATGTTGTTTGAGTTAAAAAAAATTATCATAATAATTTGCAAAAAAGAGAAATAAGATGCATGAAATAAATTTTATGTGTCTAAGGCATTAATAACTAAATCATATAGCAAATAGCAATAACAGATATTAAAAAAAAAAAAGATAGTTGCCTCATATTTAAAATAAATTCATCGAGCAAGTGTGTGGGGTAGAGTTTTTCAAGCTACGAAAGAATAACTATAAAACTACAGTGAGCAACACCTGTATAATAAATTTATCAAACTATTAGTAGGAAGTATCCTACACCATCAAGAAAATTTCAAGAAAAGATCCTTGCTATGGACTTAGTTCCAAAGCAAGTTGATAATTTTGTGTTTTCAACATGATGATGATGATGGTAAATTAAATCATTCATTGACTAAAAAAATAATAGAGCATCACTTGGTTGATAAAACATAACCAAAGAACAAAACCATTACAGCATGACACTAAAGAGAAGCAATTTCAAAAACTGGAGAGAAAATTGTCACAATAAAGCCTACAACAAGTCAAATTGAATATATAAAATAGAGAATGCATTAAACATGGTGATACATGTGTGGAATTAGCATCATGTCTCCAATTAATAGGCTTACTGCCATTGCTTTTGAAGTAGAAAAAGATTAAAATCATTTGGAAAATTAGGTAATTCATATACATAATGTCAATATTTTGGTTCCTCATAAATCTACTGGTCTTACTAAAACTTAGAATCTTCAATCCATTGATCTTAAATTTGAAATAATCTGTTGATATAATCATTTAAAAAAAAATAGAACACAAAACAATCACGAATCGGGCCACACAATGAGAAATACATGCCAATTAAAAAATATGCATTGATGGGGGGATTTTTTGGTATACCTTGACATTGAAACTCTCTTCTACCTTACTGTTTTGGGACATAAATACATAGAAAGCCGCTATCAAACCAAAACACACATCCCAACCTATATTCAAATCCTCAAAGTCCTTAAAAATAAGAACCATCAAGAAATTGATAGATAACCGCATAGATTGGTGGGAAAATGAGGGAGAAAGACTTCTACCAATGATGGTGGGACAGAAATGGCTTTGGATTCCATTCTAACATTCTCTTCCATGAGATCAACCTCGTGTGACTAGAAGTCCACCACCACTTGCAGCATTTTATAATTTCCTTTACCCTTGAGGAAGTTTAAAATTATCATTTAGTGAATAAAATGAATTTCAATCAAAAGATATTATTTCAAAAAAAATAAAAAAAAATTAAGTGCACGTTGTAATTTAATTATTGTTAACAGGGAAGATTTTATGTCATTAATTTTGTTGAGGGTAGATTAGTTTACCATTAAATATTTAATAAGACCTTACAATGAAAATCAATGCTCCAAGAGCGGAAATCTTTTCTAATTTTTTTAAAACTATTTTGTATTTCATTAAATATGGGAAATTAAAAAAATATACGAGAGCAATAGATTATATTTCAAATAGCAATAAAAGAACATTTTATGATTTAGTTATGTTTTTGAGGAACTTTATTATTATAATTAAGTGAATATATATTATTTATAAGAACTTCATGTTATAAATTAATTATTGTTATTATAAAAGATTTGATGGCATTAATTTGATTAAGGGCATTAAATTGATTTACTATTGAATATTTAATAAGACATTCCAATTAAAACTAATAATTTTTAAAAAGTGGAAATTATTACATTAAATTCGGGTGTTTCTAGGGGTATATGTGAAAAAAATAATAATATTGCACATTTACCGAAGAAACCAACGAATTATGGGCTTTTATAGTGGTATATATGCAAACAATCTCAACAAACCTAGCATGATATACATTCATGTGAGCAATTTTTTTTTTCTTAAATTAAACAAAAAAGTGAAAATGGTATACCAATAGTTTCATACTTATTAAATTATACATGTTAAATTTATAGGAAAATGGATAGACTATTGTAAAAGAAAATAAATAGACTAAAATAAAAGACATCAAATGATAGAAGTACTCATATTGGCCAAATTTTCATGAAGATGAATAATAAATTTTAAGGTTGGTTCTTCTTTCAATACAATTTCCTTAATGGGTATAACTTTGTTTTTTCACATAAGAATTTTATAGTCCCCTGTGTCTATAATATTACTATATAGGGCCGTTTGGCATCGTTTCTGTTTTTATTGTTTTTATTTTTGTTTTGTTTTTGCTTTGTTTTTATTTTATTTTTAATTTTTTTAAAACAAAAACATATTTTGATACAATAACTGTTGTGTATTTTAAAAAGCTGAAAACAAAAACATTGGTTAGCACAAAATTATTATGACATTTTTTATTAAATTTTAATTCATATTTTCAAATTTTTTTTATATATTAGTTTGAATGATTATAGTATTAAATAAAATTAATAACATAGATGGTTATTGTATAGGTAAAAAATATCTCATAAAAATTATACTATTTGAAACTAAAAAATATTTTGGGATTTGCCTTAAAAAATTGTATGTATGTATGTATGTATTTTATAAGTTATATCCTAATTTATATAAATCAAGGATCAAACAATAATTTTCACAAATACTTTCTAAAATATATATTTTTTAAATTATTAGTATTAATTTGTGAAGAAAATTGATATTTAAAAAAAATTAAAATTAAAAGAAGAGAGAGAGAGAGAGAAAGAGAGAGAGAGAGAGGCGGAGAATAAAAGAGGAAGGGTTTTATGGTGGGTGGAAGAGTTTTGAAAATATTTCCAAAAAAGTTGAAAACATTAGAATGTTATTTCCTGTTTTTTTTTTTTTAAAACATAAGGATTATTGCCAAAAATTTTTTTAAAACAAAATAAGCTGTCAAACATGTTTTCTGAGTTTTGTTTCCAAAACATGAAATTGAAAACAAAAAAACAAGAATTGGCAACAATACCAAACAACCATTTAGTTTGTCATAGTTTTCTTACTTTATAATTTAATTGTTCATTTATTCTATGTTTTGTTGTGTTCATTTTGTTGCAAATATCACATATGTTTAATATGTTCATATTTAGATAAATTTGAAAATAGTGGAAAACCAAGTAAGTGATTTGCCAAATATTTTTTTTAATCTATTTTGTCAAATTTAAAAGCATATTAACTGAGTTTTGTACTAATTTATATTCCGATCAAGAATATGCACAAAAAATTTCAGAATTGGTTAAAGGCATGCTAAATCAAGCTACAAAACTTAGAATCGTAAGACTTTGGGATTTCTTATTCGAATTGCACACAAATTATCGGGTTAGCTTCTGTTGAATAGATTTTGATATAAGGCACAAGATTGATTCCTTGGACCTTGTAGGAGTTTACAATACCATTAGAATTGAGGAAGCCAACCGGATCTTCTCTAATGGTGTAGATTCTCATAAGGGCCTGGTTTATCTAGCTGAACATATTGGTGGTCCCAATAGTTCAAAGAGCTCTAGGAGTTCGGGTTAATTTTTTAGCAGGGTATCAAACTATGGTCATTTTTCATTATGGGGTCCGAACTTCAATTTGAATCAAAATGGTTACCCAACTTCAATTTTGTTTTACAGGGTGGTTACCCAAGAGATTCTGACCTATTTTTTTTTATGATATTAATGCTGAAAATTCTCTGTCAACATATGCATAGCACACTGTCCGTCAAATTGACAATTTCATTTCAAATGTTGATAGAAATTTATAACATCATATCATCAAAAATAGGCCAAAATCTCTTGGGTGACTATCCAATGAAACAAAATTAAAATTGGATAACCATTTTGATTCAAATTGAAGTTTGGACCCCAAAATAAAAATGGGCCATAGTTTGGTACCCTATCAAAAAATTTACCCCTAGGAGTTCCCACTCTTCTGATAGAGGTCACTAATTCTCTCCTAAAGGGAAACCCTTTAGGGCCAAGGGTAAGCCAAACCACTCACATCCTCAAAACTTTCAACAACCCAAATCTTCTGCTCCTAAACCTTCTGAGAAAAGTCGTAAATACTGTTTTGTTTGTGGAAGGACAAACCATGTTACTCATGACTGCTTATTCCGCCAAACTGAACCTGTCAAACAAAATTCCAGTCCACCCAAACCGCAAGTAAATGTGCTTGAGATGGGTGAACCCTCCTCCAGGACTTTCATTAGATCAATGTCATTTACTCCTTCTATCAATTTAACTTGTCAAAACCTAGAGTGGTTTCTTGATTCTAATGTTAACATCCATGTCTTTGCTGAATGTTTTAAGTTCTCCACTTATTAGGTCTCAAGTGAAGGATGTGTGACTCTCGGAAATGGTTTGGGAAAACACGTGCTA
This sequence comes from Dioscorea alata, assembly GCA_020875875.1. Classification (NCBI taxonomy): domain Eukaryota; kingdom Viridiplantae; phylum Streptophyta; class Magnoliopsida; order Dioscoreales; family Dioscoreaceae; genus Dioscorea; species Dioscorea alata. The sequence continues at coordinate 12,476,903 of CM037018.1, forward strand.
GGGAGAGGACGGATTGATTTGAAGATGACTTCTGAAAAAGTTCACCCTGTTAGACGTTCAGCATGTACCAGACATTAGGAAAAATATGATCAGTGGTTCATTTTTTTATTCAATTTGGTTATAAGATTGTACTTGAGTCAAACCATCTTGTAATCTCTAGAAGTAGTTTTTTTGTTGGTAAAAGCTTTGTATCTGGTGGTTTGTTCAAACTCAATGTAAGTAAACCTTTTGACTTATCTTTCAATGAAAGTTCAATTATCCTTCTTCTCCATCTGTCGCCTTGAATGTTGAGTCTTGTGATGTTTGGCATGGAAGATTGGGTCATGTGAACTTTGGAACCATTAGAAGGTTGATGAACTTTGAACTGATTCATAAAATCCGAGATTGATCAAGGTTTCAAATGTCAGATTTGTGTTCAAGCCAAATTACCCAAAAAACCTTTCCAACACATAAACCGAATCTCTGATCTTCTTGATATGATCCACAGTAATATTTGTGATTCTTGTAAACCTCCTACCAAAGTAGGAAACTATTATTTCATTAGCTTTATCGATGATCATAAATGTAAAAAATTCATCATTTTCCTTGTATTTTATGAAAGCAAAGAGGGTCATAAATGAAAAAAAAAAATCATCATTTTCTTTGGGTCATATCAATTAAACAAAATGAAAAACTAAAATTTTTTTCTTTTCTCTTCGACTCCTACAAAGCTATATACATGGCCAATTTGTAAGTCATAATTGAAAGGGAGCTTTTGCATGGGTTTATGTCCCAAAAAAAATAAAATAAAATAAATGAAGAAGAAGAAGAAATATATTGAAGAGATCTAGAAACTAAATGGGTTTCTAAAAATTGTGGTTAAAATCCTAATGCTTATGGTTTTGATTTTGATTCTTTTAATGAGTTGTAGAAAAATTTGTGAAATATATTGTTGTGTAATTAAATTTTGTTTCCCTGCTAAATACCTTTTTTCATTGAGTTTTTCTTTTGTTAAGCATTGTTTCATTTGCATTTACATTTGTTTTGCTTATTTTTTCAGAAGTTATCTATCGATAATGTTGCAATTTCATTAATGAAAACACTTTATTTGTATTTCAAATTATATGTTTATATGCAATATTACCTCAACTCACCAAAATAAAAAAATAAAAAACCATGGATAATTATATGTCTAAAAGTTGTTAGTATTAACAAAATTTTAATAAAGAGGAAGAACATAATATAAAACTGTTTGCATTAATTATGACATTAGTAATAGAAATGTTTAATTACATTCATTAATTAGCATCAAATATTTTATTAAACCATTCAAAATTAATTATAGCGATTGAAAAATACTTGTTTTATGAAAAATGTATGCCTATAGGGAATTATTTAATTATAACAGTCATAATTGAACTAGGCCATTTGCCTTGGTTTATATCAAAGCAAATTAAAAAAAATTGAAGATATCATAATATTGAAAATTAAACGATGAAATATATTGAAATTCTAAGAACTGAATATATTTCTAAAATATAATCATTGATTTTAATTTTTTTTTTTAATGAGTTGTAAAAGAAGTTATGATATTTATTATCATATAATTATATTTTCTTTACCTTTTTGCTTCTATTCTAATTAGTTTAGTTTAGTTTAGTTTTTTTTTTTTTTTTTTTTTTTTTGGCTAAGTATTGTTTCATTTGCATTTGTGTTTGTTTAATTAATTTCCACATAAAAACTTTGTGCATAATGTCATAATTTCATTAATTAAAATATTTATTTATATTTCAAATTATTTCTATATGTAACATTGCCTTAGAACCACATCCCCCGAGACTCATTAAATAATTAAAATTTAAAATTTAAATAATTATAATATTTTGTTGTCATATACTTTCCACAATGTAACCAATGGGACAAAACGGGTAGGCTTTTTTCTAATCCAAATCCGACCCAACCCGACCCATTAAGACTTATCAAATCCCGGTGGGCTTGGCGTTCTTAAAATCCTAATTTCTAATCCAAAGCTCATTAATGAAACTACAAAGCATAGCGAGGGAGCCTTTATATTTTAAATAATAATAACTATTTATTGATTAATATTTTTAAAATTAATTATTAAACATATTTTTTTAAAAAATTTAAATTTTATAGAAATTCAGGGTTAATATCATTTCACAATATTTTTACAATGTTTAATTAATACATTCAATAATTAATACTAAAACAATCATTAACAATTAAAAATTTTAATATTTATTTGATTATAATATTAATTAAGTTTAACCTTCAAGTAATGTGCTTCAAATTTAAACAATAACCAATCTACTAATTAATTTAACTATTATCATAATAAATGAATTTTGTGAGCTTAATTTTTCTTGTTAATTAAAACCATATTACTTTTAAAAAATATCTTGGTGGTTATGGTTTATGCCTCCCTGAATTATCTCATATTTGCACACATATCCCCGAAAATATAATATTTTTTGCCATATGCCCCCTGAAACCTGAATTATTTATTTTTCCCACTCAAGTTTCCGCATTTGCTTTTAATTAATTATTAAGAATAAAAATGGAATTTCTTGTTATCCGGACTAACTACCCTCACTAACTGTGCTATAATTTTAATTTCCATGACCTTGAGAGATGAAAAAACTTGGGACAAAAAAAAATTCCCAAAAATGAGTACTTTTCTTCTTAACTTATTCTTCATTCTTTTTTTTTTTTTTAACACTTTTTCTTCTTTGATTTTTGACAGGTTGAGCCATTTGATTATACAAGTTTAATTTCTGTGTTACACAAGGAATCATTGACTTTTTTTTTTTTTTTTTTTAGAGATACATTATCCATTAAAAATTTTCTAGGGGAAAAAATCTTTTTTGGCATTAAATTTATTACTTATTGTGGGTTCCTTTCTTTCCACCCGGCTTTTAATTGGGATTGACCGGTTAAAAAGCATGGATCACAAATCAAATTTTAATATTTTGTAGACTTCAAAGGATTGTGGGTTCATGACTTCCATTAAGGGCAAGCCCCTAATGTTAATTACCCTGGACATTGTCGCAGAAACCTCCGATTAAGAAAATAAGTGTGAATAAGGAAACAAGATGTGACAAATAAATTTCATTCATTTCGATAAACATGGACTTCATTACAAGAAGTTTGGAATTTAATCATCTTGACGCAATAATGGTTGTAGCTTTTTATCTCCTTCCGACTATTTCGCCGAAAAGCGCGCTTTGACTTTTGTTGACTTTTGGTCTTCGTCAAACTTGCATCTTGAACATGGTTTAGAAACTTGTGAACTTGTGTCTTGGATATTTGAATTTGCATCTTGGACTTGATTTGGAACTTGATTTGACTTTTTATAAGCTTCGGCCTTCATGCTTGTGAAACTTTTGGAACTTGTGAACTCTTCACCACTTTAGCTTTGAGGTTGTTGAGTTCATTTGAAACTTAGGTCTTGAACATTTGCATTTTGCATTTTATATTTGATTTGATTTGATTTGAAACTTGATTTGAGTTTTCATATACTTCAGCTTTCGTGCTTGTGAAATTTTTTACAACTTGTGAGCTCTTCAACACTTTAGCTTTGAGGTTGTTGAGCTCATTTGTTGATTTGCTTGAAACTTGGAACTTGGATAATTTGACTTTGCATTTTTTTTATTTGATTTGAAACTTGATTTGAACTTTCATATGCTCCGGCTTTCATGCTTGTGAAGCTTTTTGCAACTTGTGAACTCTTCAACGTTTTAGCTTTGAGATTGTTGAGCTCATTTGAAACTTGAGTCTTGAACATTTGACTTTTTTTATTTGATTTGGAACTTGATTTGAATTTTCATAAGCTTCGGCTTTCATGCTTGTGAAGCTTTTTTATAACTTGTGAACTCTTCAACGCTTTATCCTTGATGTCGTTGAGCTCATTTGTTGATTTGCTTGAAACTTGGAACTTGGACACTTGAACTTGCTTATTGGATATTTGAATTTGCATCTTTAGATTTGATTTAGATTACAAACTTGATTTAACTTTCATAAGCCTCGGCTATCATGCTTGTGAAGCTCTTTTTTTTTTTTTGTAACTTGTGAACTCTTTAACGCTATAACCTTGAGGTCGTTGAGCTCATTTGTTGATTTGCTTGAAACTTAGAACCTGGACATTTGAACTTGCTTCTTGGACATTTGATTTAGATTACAAACTTGATTTCACTTTTATAAGCCTCTGCTATCATGCTTGTGAAGCTCTTTTTTTCTGTAACTTGTGAACTCTTCAACGTTATAACCTTGATGTCGTTGAGCTCATTTGTTGATTTGTTTGAAACTTAGAACTTGGACATTTTGAATTTGTATATATTTTTTTATTTGATTTGAAACTTGATTTGAATTTTCATATGCTTCGGCTTTCATGCTTGTGAAGCTTTTTTGCAACTTGTGAACTCTTCAACACTTTAGCTTTGAGGTTGTTGAGCTCATTTGTTGATTTGCTTGAAACTTCGAATTTGGACATTTTGAATTTGCATTTTTTTATCTTGGATTTGATTTGGATTTCAAGCTGTGAATCTCTATGTTGATAAATCACAAACTTGATTTTGACATAATTTGACTTTTGAAAGGCTCCGGCTTTTGTGCTTGTGAAGCTTCCTTCAGGTCTTGACTTGTGAAACTCTTTGAGTCTTTGACTTCTAATATCCTCAGACTGTTGAGTTCATTTGTCGATTCATTTAATTTTTTTATGCCTTGACTTGTGAAACTCTTTATGTCTTGACTTCTGATGTCTTCAGACTGTTGAGTTCATTTGTCGATTCTTTTTTTATATCTTGACTTGTGAACTCTTTGATTTTTGACTTCTAATGTCTTCAGGCTGCTGAGTTCATTTGTCGATTCATTTGATTTCTCTTTTCTTCTTTTTTTTGTCTTGACTTGTGAAACTCTTTGAGTCTCGAGTTCTGATGTCTTGAGACTTCTGAGTTCAATTGTCGAACAATTTGATTTTTTTATATCTTGACTTGTGAAACTTTTTTTGAGTCTTTGACTTCTGATGTCATGAGACTACTAAGTTCATTTGTCGATTTATTTGATCTTTTTTGCACATCATCAAGGAGTGACCTTTTGTGTGATGACTTTAGCTTGCTTATTCTTGGATTGGACTTCAAGTTGTAACCTTGAACTTGATCTCTTTTAATTTTGGAATTTGAGGACTTCGGTATTTGATGCTTGTGGAGGACTTTGGCATTTGATGTTTGTAGAGGATTTCTGCATTTCACGCTTATGGAACCCTTATAACTTTGGACTTGTGCTTCTTTTGTCTCTATTTGGAGAAAAGCTTTCTTTCATTTGAGAAAAATCATTCTTTTTTTTTAACTCCTAAGTGTGGCATGTTTTGCATTAGGCCACATTTTAGATCAACATCTTCAAAGAAGAATCCTCAATGACCTCTCTATGAGTGTCAAGAGGTAATGGGGAGGTTCTCTCAAAAAGAGCTATCGCCATGTGTTGGAGTGAGCTGCAAGAGAGTTCTTCAAAAGTCTCGATCCACTCTTTCAGCTTGTGTGATTATCAAGAGGCAATGGAGAGGCTCTCTCAAGGAGAATATACACTCGCCATGCATTGGATATCACAACTAGCTTCAAGAGGGTTTTTTTTTTTTTTTTTAAGAGTCTTGAATAGCCCATTCGCTTCTGTGATTGTCAAGAGGCAATGGAGAGGTTCTCTCAAAAAGAGCTATCGCCATGTGTTGGAGTGAGCTGCAAGAGAGTTCTTCAAAAGTCTTCATCCACTCTTTCAGCTTGTGTGATTGTCAAGAGGCAATGGAGAGGCTCTCAAGGAGAATATACACTCGCCATGCATTGGACATCACGGTAAACTTCAGGGGTCTTGTAAAATTACCAAAATGCCCCTCATCTTTGCTAAAAGCCCTTTTTTTCTTTTCCTTTTTTTTAATCTTTTCTTTTTTTTTTTTCATTTAAACCCTCATACTTTTCATCATTTTTTTTATTTTATCAAATTTTGCAAATAACACCCCAAACTTTCACATTTTCATATTTTTCGTGACTTTTGCAACTAAGCCCTCGAGCTTTCATATTTTCACATTTTTTTCATAATTTTGCATATATGTCCACAAACATTTCATTTTTTTATTTCTCCATGGATTTTGCATAAAAGCCCAATTCTTTTTACAAATTTATTTTCTTAGCAAACTTTGCAACTAAGCCTTTTCTAGCAAAAAGTCCAAATATCGAACGATGAAGTGCTAGCCAAAGCATGTTTGAACTCAGCATGTTAAAAGTTCAAAACTAGCTAGAAGAAAATCTAAAGTCTAAGACATGAGATAGAGGTTTTGATTGAGAGAACATACTGGCATGTAATACATAGGCATACTACCATGTCTACAATTCATAGCTCATTTAATCGAGTGCATGGTTTGTAAAGCAATCCTAAGTTTGGGTCTCACCATGACAAACATTCACAATAAAATTTAAATATTTTTTTTTTTCATGGATGCAATTAGAACATGTATATGTTCATGTATATTTGGATGAATTTCTATAAGAGCATATACCTCTTTGAAGATGTGAGCACTTCACGAACTTCTTAAGCATGCCTCGAGATTCGTGCTAGGGTTGTGAATACCGTCTCGCATTGTTTTCTCGCCGTTGATCTCCTCAGGAGTCGGAGAATAGAACCAACGACGAGTCTTCTTGGGTCTTGCCAGGGTTGTGAACACCGTTTTGCATTGTTTCCCGTCGTTGATCTCCTCAGGAGTCGGAGAATAAAACCAACGACGAGGAAATGAGCAGTGTGCATGCTCTTGTCTCTAGATTCGTGTCGAGTATCATCACCATCACCATCGCCGAGCGTCTCCACGGTATTCTTCTCTTCTTGCATCTTCAAAGTGGAACTTCTTCATCGAAAGCGTGGATGTGGTTGCCGGTGTAGGTTATCCTCAAGCCTTCCTTCGCGCTTCATCTCCCCATGCTAAACGCGGGCTTCATCATCAAGAAGAAAAGGAAAAATGGCCTTGTTTGGGTAAATTAAGGTTTTTTTTTTTTTTTTTGAGCGGGTCGCACCATGGAGAAGAAGAAAAATCAAGTTGGATAAATCAAGAGCCTTCCTTCATTCGCCAGGTCCCACCATAGAAAAGTCAGAGCATATATTTTTTTTTCTTTCAAACCCCGGGCCCCGCCGCCATGGAGAGGAGAGCCCAAAAAAAAAATCCTCTTTTTTTTATCTCCTTATCCTATTTTTCATCCAGCCCCTTCTTTTTTTTGAATACCTCTTCCCTCAACCAAAGCCCAAGATCCGGGCCTACCACTTCTTGTTGAGATTTTTAACCAAAAATCTTTTTTTACTCTAATCTTTTTTTTTTTAAATTTGAATTCATATTTTTTTTTAAATTAATTAATTTTTTTTTTAAACTGGATTTTCACCAACAACGTGAACAGATTAAAAAAAAAATCCAAATTTGAATCTTATCTGGCACACCCCATTGATTATCCAATCTTTTTTTATTTGAATTTAATTTAATTTAATTTTTTTATTTTCCTTCTCTTTTTATTTGGATACTCATAATTATCCAATTTTTTTGAAATTCGGAATTATTTTTTTTTCCTTTTCTTTATCCGAATAAAATTAAAATATTATTTAAATTAAAACAAATCTTTTTTTTATATATATAAACACTTATTTAAATGATACTTTTTTTTTAATTTTTTACATATATTTCATTTAAAATGTGGATATAAGGATATTACATAAAATGCTGATGGGTTATGAGGGTATGTCGGAAAATTTTTAAGCTTAATTTTTTTTTCAAGTGATTTAAAAATTTTGATAAATAAAAATAATCACATACTCAGGTAATTCATCGTATTTAATACTAAAATTAAAAAATTTTCATTATTTCTTTTAATAGGGTTCAACAATTCACGTGCATATACAAAAAATAGATGCTCCAGAATTTCATCAAAAATTCACAGAAGGATATCTTCTTGAAAATCAAAGTCCCGAAACCAAAAATTAGGTATTTGATTGTTGACAAAGATATGGTCATATTTCTAAACAGATTTAGTGTGATTATCCCATCAATAGATGATCCACCACTCTTTCCATGTCACTTCTTCAATTTTATAGATGATGAAAGAATTAAATCACTAGCTAATTCAGATAAGTATTTAACAAGTCATACATTCAAAATGAAAAATCAATTCATAACTTATATAATTTGACTATGGAAGTAAACTCTACTAACCATATATTATGATTTTTTATTTTAGATACAATTGGAATGCTAATTTCAATAGGTCTTGTCACACCCATTTATGTACCAAAAATATGATTAGACTAGAGACAAGAGAGATGTTATGACTAAAAAATTAAAGTCTCCACTACCTCGAAATCATTGTTCTTTAACAATTTAACTATATAGTCAATTTAATTGCTAGAAAATCAAAGTAAGTGTTCTACCTCAAAACTAAGGACACCGTTTGGGAATATTGTTTTCCATTACAAATTAGAACCACATACTCACTCCAACCTTGATTCTATGCTAACAAATTTAATGGAGTTGTTATTTAGCACAATATCTACAAATATGTTTCATAATTCTGACTTGCATAGTGGTAGACACACACGATATATATCTACCTACAATTATTTTGAATATCTAAAATTTGATTGACATGGGCCATGACAATGAGGATCTTCCAATGGGAATGCTTTCAGCATTGATTTGAAGTTAAACTAGTGATATTTATCAAGTTATTTCATCACTCCTAATCGTGCATTTATCATACTCATATAAACATAAATTAAACACTATTTTTGTATTATTTTGTTTTATTATAAATGAAAATTATCATCAATATTTATTCCAGACAAATATACATATATCAAAATTGTCAAAATTACAAAACCTCCGATGAAGAGCTAGGGAATTATATTTAAAGTGGCATTGATTTCATGGCCATGCCCAAGATTTCATCATGACCATTAAATTGGTTTTATATTAAATCCTTCCTATTGTTTTAAAGTTTTTGGTTTAAAAAATATCTAACAATATTTATTTGGTATTATATTAAATATTAAATATGCAAACAAAAATATAGGAGACTAATAGATAATATTATTATATTAAATAAGATCTTCTAATGAAAATAGATGATAATATGATTAGAGAGGATTTGAAGAAATATTTTTAAACTCTTTTTTAAAGAATTTTCCCCATTGCATCATGAACATATAAGATTTAATGGAATTGATTTCATCATAGCTATTAAGTAAGTTTTATATTAAACATTTAATAAGACCTACCCATGGAAACAATAGCCTTTGAAAATTAAAAATCTTTGCTAAATTTATTTGTAATTATTTGTTTACAAAAGAATAAACAACATTTATTTGTTATTACATAAAATATAAAAAATAAAAAATATTGTGTTATTAATTAAAAAATATAATTAAATGAATAAAAAAAATTAATGTCATTTATTTGGTATTACATTAAATTACAACATAGGCTTTATTTATTTTTTTAATTACCAATAGTTTCATATTTATTAAATGATATAGATTGGGTTTATCGGGAAGATGAATAGACAATTGTAGAAGAATATGAAAAATCTAAAATAAAAGAAATTAAATGATGGTATTAATATATATTATCCATATTCTAATGAAGATGAATAACAATTCCTTTTTTTGGTAAAGGTTTGTTTTTAACATAAGTGACTATAATGTTACTATTTAGTTTATTAAAGTTTTGGTTTTTTTTTTTTTTTTTAATTCAATTGTTTAATCATTTGTTGTTTGGTTGTGTCCTTTTATTACACATATGTTTTTATTTGGATTAATTTGTAGGTAGTGAAAGCTGAGTAAGTGTTCAACGAAATTTTTTTTAATTTATTTTTTCAAATTATCTATACATACTATTAAAGTAGATATATAATATGCTATTTATTAATTATGATCAATTAAGATATTTAATTTTTCTTTCATTTTATATAAATCATCTCAACTATCTTTTTAAAACTAAAAATAATAAATTAAAAATCTTTTGTATTTTACTGTAATACTTAATTATTTCTATTTCATGTCTAAACTACTTTTTTTTATCTTATTTAATAATGTAGTTCAAAAATACTAAACATTTTTTTAAGTTTAATTTAATATTTTTATTACAAAATTATTAGAAGGTTATTAAAAATTTCTTGTGATTTATTTGTATTATATATTTTTATTTGTAGTCTTTAAATATATTCATTTCTCGATATTTAAGCTTCAAACTTAGTTTGATAAGCTAATTTTGAAAATAAAAATAAAAATAAAACCAAAAATAAAACCAATCAAAACCAAACCCAAAAAAAACTTTGCCATAAAATTAGCAATATTGTAATTATAAAATTTTAAATTGCAAGGATAGATATGCTTAATTTATTTTAATATATTTTCTTCAAAATTTATATTTTTCATTATTTTATTTATTTTAATTTATTTTAATATATTTTTCTTCAAAATTTATAATTTTCATTATTTTTATTTAAGTTTTATTTATATTACTTATGATATTAATAATAGGAAAACTTTAATTGCATTTATTTATTTATGTAATAAATGTCCATAAAACATTTGAAATCCAAAATATACAATGGTTTGAAAAAAATATATTTTTTTATAATAATTAAGTTTTATTTATTTACTTATAATATTAATAATTAAAAAAACTTTAATTTCACTTATTTATTTATGCAAAACTCCAATGCAAAGCTATGGAAAATGCCTAGTTTGCATTAGGTTTGTTGTTTTTGAAAGTTTGAATAACATATTCTAAAAAAATATTGTTTATTTGTTGTTTTATTACTTGATTTAATTACACTTAACTCTCAAATATTATTATCAAGATCATTTATGAAGATTATGTCTCTCACACCGGGGTAGTATCTCTAAAACTAACAAAGGTTATGCAAGTTTATTTCCGAATAAAAGTTAATATTTATTGAAAATTTTAATAATATAAAAAATAACTCTAATAAAATAAAATACTTGAAAAAATTTTACCGTTTGGTAGTGATAATTTTTTCCCCCATAGGAGATCATTGGTACACAATGAAGTACACTAAGACAAATACTAATAAATTAACCAACATGAAAATATAAATCACCATTCATTGTCTTAAATCTTAATTGTGGGCGAATGAAAGCTTTAAAATTAAGAAAAAAAAAACTTATATAACCACTAATAGTTTGTTATTTAATCTATTATTACTAAATCTCTTAGATAGGCATTCATATCGCGGAAAATCCCAAGATTAAATATCAAAGTTCACGAGTGAGGACACATGTATATTAAGATATTAATATAAAATTTAGATTGTAAATTCATATCCATAATCGTGGATTTCACCAATGTTTTATGCAGTGGAGTCAATGCTACTTGAACATGACATTTTGGTTTTTTTTTTTTCCCCTTTTTTCTTCGTAACATGCAGATTGCAGACCGCTCATTTAATACAAAAAATTTCAGGAACTAATATGAAATAATAAGGTTTTATTGGGTTTATTCGCAAAAAAGAAAAAATGCGGCCCAGTCGCAGCCCATATTGGACTGGGCCTTCATCATAGTTCTTCACAAGAGCTCTCTCTCTCTCTCTCTCTCTCTCTCTCGGAGGTAACAAAGACGAACGCCGGGACGGTGGCTGCGAGGAAATCCGGTGAGATCGCCTGCGAAGAGGCGATTGGAATCACGAGGTCTTGGTCTTCCCTTGTTGTATTGTTTGATTGGTTGATCCTCGTTGAAAGGATCTAAATTTTGTTGTACTTTGGTTCGCTTGATTGCTTGAATTGGTGCAGGGTCTTCTTCTCTTAGGGTTTTTGCGGTTTCAGTTGGTGGATCAGAATCATGGTAATTTTGTTTTCTTTCAGTGATGTTCAATTGTGGAGATAGCATGTAGAGATTATTATTCTCGGTTTTGAGATTTTGAACGATTTTATGCCAAATTGTTGTTTTTCTTCATGAAATTCCTTTAATTTTCGAGTTCTGAACCATTTTCATGGCTACGGATGCGAGATCTCATGAAACTCAACCTTTATATTTGTATTGAGTAGATAACTATTATGCCTGCATTACTTGGTTAGGTTTCATTGGATTTTTAGATGAAATTTGGATTTTTTTTTTTTTTTAGGATGAAATTCTATGAGCTTTATGATCTATGCCTATGCCAATCTTCCTTACTTAAAATGGCATTCAATTTCTTATCTTTGTACATGCATCAATGACTTTGACCTTGATTTTATGTATGTATGCGCATTTAGTAAAAGCCTGTTATATCTTTATCCTTACTCTGTTCCTCTCAGAACTACCTGATTGGTGCATTCAAGCGACAGTGTGACATTTCAATCATATTTTCTGATGGCAAAACTCGAAAGAAGGTAAGCATCAAATGTTCTATGTGTGGCTTTGCTCACATTGCTCGACATTGTCGTGTTTTAGAACTGAAAATTTTTGAAGCATCTGGTAGTTTCACATTTTTTTATGTTGTGATATTACTTATGGTTATTCTCATTTCTCAAGACTAAGATATTTTTGCTTCCTCTGTTCTTGCCAATTTCTAAGGTTCTACTCACCAAAATGTACTTTTTAGGTCAATGATCACATCAGAAGCTGCTTTTAACTAGTTTCTATTGTAAGTAGTTCTTACAGTCATTGAAGGGCATCTTGGTATGACTCTTATTTTCATCATTAGCAGAGCTATGATGAAATCTGAACTGATTTCCAATCTGTTGCAGAAGTTTCTGCATCAGATTTGATGGCAGTAGAACCATTTTTCTTTTTTCTTTTTTTTTATTTGTGTGTGCGTGTGTTTGGCTCTTGCGCGCTTAACAAATCATCTATCCATTTTCTGTACTGATATAGGCCAGATAAATTCAGAGTCATTATTTCATTATTACTATATTTCATTTGGTTAACAGTGAAGTGTTTGTAGCTATGAAGGAGTTTTCTCTCTTTTTTAGATTTAGAGTGGATTTATGAACTGTTATCTGAAACTTTCTTTCCCAACTATTTGTGCAGGCTTCCATGAAGAAGGAGAATGGTCAGACTGTGATGGTCCCACTTTTTCAAAGCCAGGAAAATATAGCTGGGGAGGTAACAGGTTTTAAGTATTTCATGTGCTTGATCATGACTGCAGACACTTTAGTCATGCTGATACTTGTATTCCACAGGTGATTGTAGAACCCCTTCATGGGAAAAAGGTTGAACACAATGGTGTCAAAATTGAGCTTCTTGGGCAGATAGGTACTCGACTATTAAAAAATAAGTATTAGAATTTTTACGAATATTAAAAATTTACCCACTCATTAGAATAGCTTCCATTCATGAACTCTGATAAGAATCTTGACTTATTATTGTCTTGATAGATTGTTGCCTATTTTTTTTTTTTTTTTTTTTTGAGATTGTTCTTGTTGTTATGTTCATGATAGTAGCGTTGTGTTTTGAATGATCTTTGTACACTGTTAACTTTAATGTTCTATCTGACATTGAATGTCTGTGGTCGATATATGTGTGTGATTTTAATTTACACATGCTTGGTCTTTCAAAGGTTTTTGATTTTTGCCATTCTTGTTATCTTGCAGAGCTTTATTTTGACCGAGGGAATTTTTATGACTTCACCTCTTTAGGTGAGATAAAAACTTTCTACTGTGTTATGTATCTTTTGTTGCTTTTCTAATCTTACAATGTGCTTCACTAAAAGCAAAAGTCTTTGTTGTGGTTCACTTGTGCTTCTAGAGTAGTGCATATCTAATGGTCATGTTTGCCTCAGTTGCTTCACTTTGAGACAATTCTACTTTGTGTATATTGTATGCATTATTGGAAACCATCGAAATGCAGCCACGCATAATGAACTTAGAGTGAATCTTATGCGAACTAGAACATATCCTAAATTTTTTTTTGGAATATTGAGAATGCAAAAGAAGGAATGATCTAAATGACCACTGTCAATGATAGACTTTTGTCTGTTTGGTTGGGATTAGTTGGAATTTACTGATGGATTCTAATTTATTCTGCCCTCTCCAACTAAACACCCCTCTGGAATGACTTTGAATAGCAATAACTTTTTCTTAACATAATTTAATTAGTTAAATATATAATAAATAATTAATATTTCTTGTTTACTGTTAATAAACAATCAAGAAATATAAATTTAATTGCAAAATATTTATTTATTTTTAGCATTAACTAAGTTAACTTGGGGAATTTTGAGATAAAAGTTCCCCTTTATATGGAAACCTTCTTGTTATGAAGTTTGGAGTCTGGACATTGACCATAATTTTATTTATTTTCAGACTTTCCTTAAGACAATCTAACCTTGCTAGGATCAGGCTCATAACCTTCCTAAGCACTGGCCCACAATTAAAGCAATATTTGTTTTCATGCTTTTGTAATGTTGCTGACACAAGGAAAGTATGAAGATAAATATTTCTTGTTGCAATACTCATGGCCATATTTATCTTGTCAATAGCTCACAATGGTGTGGACATAGTGACAATCTAATTATTTTTTTCCATTCATTACTAAGAATTATTCCAATGGCTATATTGTAGTAAATTATTGTTCATGCTGAACTAAACCCGTTAATTGAATCACTCGTGCTCTAGACACCATAGCAATAAATTGTCAGAATTGATATCATTTAGTTAAAGGCAATTGAGATTTGTTCTATGTAATCTGTATCAGATTCTAATAGTTTGTGACAATGTGTTGCCATTTGCTGTAATTTGCATTTATTGTTGTAGTTGTTGCCATCGTCGTCATTGTTGTTACTATGAATATTATTAGCATCATAGCGGGCTACAAGCATTTTTTTTTTCCTCTGTTTGGCTGAACAACTTCAAGTCCCTGATTATGGTAATATTTTGCAGTTCGTGAATTAGATGTTCCTGGTGACTTATATGAAAGGAAAACATATCCATTTGAGTTTTCTACTGTTGAGATGCCATACGAGTCATACAGTGGGGTGAATGTTAGATTGAGGTAGGTTTTCATTTGATCTTGGATTTTTTGCCTGGTAAAATTGTTCCATTTGTTGTGACTGTTTGAGGAAATCTCATATCATAGTTTTACCTTATCATGCTTTTGTTTGAATAAGATCTTCATAGTTTGTACATTTGTAGTTATGTAACATCTTTAATCTTTTCCTAATTCCTTTTGTTATCTGGTTCTGCTGGAGACTGGCCGACAACTGAGAAGACCTTTTTATTAGCAACCTTTAGTTGAATCTAGCTAGGCATAATGTATTTGGCTGCCATATCAGAGCATGGGTGTTAAAGATGCATTGGCACTAAATATGTACTAGATAAGCTGAGGATCAGTTTTGTGGTGCATCCATGAAATGGAGTATCTAATTATTAGTAATGCTAGATTGTCTTTATTGTTAGATCATGACTTGTTTCTGAAATGGGTATTTCTACAAGTTCTCAGGTACATCTTGAAAGTAACAATTAGTCGTAACTATGTCAGCAACATTGTGGAGTATCAGGATTTCCTGGTAAGCATATTATGCAGAACTCTTAATTTTGTCTGATTTACGCCGGGAACATTGGGTGTTAGACTAGACCTCATGACTTACCAAACAATATTGATTACTGTCTAATGTGCTTTTCTGTTCATGACTTGGATTTCTGTGTCAGGTTCGCAACTATTCTCCAACTCCAACTATTAACAACAGCATCAAGGTGCGTCCATTATATAGATTGTGTTTGATGCTTAATCTACATGGATGTGTTACCTGGAAAATTGTGCCATGGAGTCATAACATTATGATTGCCATTGTTTAATCATTATAATGGTCTAACAGCAAAATAATATTGTTATTGGTATGATACCATCTATAATGCTTCCTCCCTTCTTTTATTTTATTTTTTTATTTTTTTTTCTGGGGGTAATGAATAGACCTGTTACCTAGAATAGATTTTGGGTGCTATGATAAAGTAAGTATATTGTAATGTATTTTTTAAAAAATAAAATAAAATAAAATCCCCTTGATGTATGCATGATATATGTATACATGAATCAATGTTCCTGCCTCTTAGCTGTTATAATCTGCAGTTCAGGTATTCAAAACCTTGCTGGTTATTTTTTTAAGATAAAAGAGTAAAAAATTCGAGGCTGAGCCAATAAAATCAATCTGTAAATCAAGTTCTTTTTCTCCATAGGCTTGCCTATTCCAATAAGTTTGATTCTCCACTATAGAAACTCAAGTATTGCACTACATGAACGAATTTGCTTATCAGCTTACTACATTGCGGCAAAACTTACTGACAGTAATTAACTTTGCAGATGGAAGTCGGAATAGAAGATTGCTTACATATTGAGTTTGAGTACAACAAAAGCAAGTGAGTTTTTGTCGATGTGTTATGTCTTACTTTTGCATAATAAATGGCTTTTGGGTTGGCTTAAATTTTGATAAACTAACAACACCTGTGCCTTCACTAATAAGAACTGATCTAATTCAGGTACCATCTGAAAGATGTTATCTTGGGGAAAATATACTTTCTTCTGGTAAGAATCAAAATTAAAAATATGGAGCTTGAGATTAGGCGAAGAGAATCCACTGGATCAGGGCCGAATACATACGTGGAGACAGAGACCCTCGCAAAATTTGAATTGATGGACGGTGCTCCTGTCAGAGGTAAGTCTCGTATTCTATTTGACACACGACATCATTTTTGTTAGGATGGTCATTCACATCTCATATTTTTATACCACAAATAGATTTAGATTGATACAGTGCTTATTTGCTGAAACTTGTAACATTCACCGATGTTTGTAAGGCGCAAATGAAAGTATGCTTTCATTTATTGTTTTTTAATATGTATGTGTTTTCTTTACAGGTGAATCAATTCCAATTAGACTCTTTCTGAGCCCATATGAATTGACACCGACATACCGAAATACCAACAACAAATTCAGTGTGAAGTATTTCCTCAATCTTGTTCTCTTGGACGAAGAAGACCGCCGGTATTTCAAACAGCAAGAAATCACCATTTACCGCCTTCAAGAAACATAATATTCTCGGTCTTCGACCTTCTTGAAAAAACCGTATAAGTTTCGGCTATTTCTTAGTAGTAGTCAAAACATGTAGTTTTTCCTATTCTGTGAATCATATGTGAATGTGTTTTATGTTGTCTTTGTGTTTTCTTTTTTTTTTTTTTAATTGTATCTTTTGAACTTCTTATTGAACTAAAAGAATTCAACAGTACACATTTCTTTTTCACTTGTGGACAATGTCTCTACCAATCAAACTTTTTCTGAAGTCCTTTGAATGCAATTACAAAATATTATGAATTTGTATGAAACCAATTGAAATGATTGGATTCAAAGAATGGATTCCTTGATGTCTCTTTCAAAATACTAAAAAGGTCTTGTGGAAACTTATTGCATGTATGTCTTAGAGCTAACTTTAGAGCACCAGAAATTGCCAATTAAGTGTTTTTGCCCCTAAATGGGGAGACCAAGTCATCAAAAATCCTTGTGAAATGACTTGTACCAAACCATTAAAAAACAAATTTAAAAAGCTAAGATGAGCTAATGCTCTTATTCTCAATGCTCTTTAAGAGCTAAGAGGACTTGGCTCTCAAACTAATACCACTAGGTCTTGCTTTTTGCCTGTATCTCTTAATTACACTTTACATTTTATATATATATATATATATACACTCCTGCAAAAATTAAAAATTACTTAAAAATCTTTATAAATTTTCTGCTTTTTATATGTACTCATGAAAATTGAAATTATGATGTTTGTACTAAACCATATATTGTTGCATTATTTTATATAAAAAAAAAAAGTTTACCCTCTCAATGAAATAGCTGTAATTTTTAATCTTTGAAGTATTTTTTAAAAAAAAGTATAAAAAGCTTAGCTGGCCTGATGCTCTGATTCTCAATGCTCTTCAAGAGCTAAGAGGACTTGCTCTCAAACTAATACCACTAGGTTTTAATTACACCATAAAAACTTTTCATATCTTTTAAGAGTTCTTTTTAATCATGATCGTAACAATAATTCCACATATTACAGCTATCCAATTTTTTTTTTATATATATACTCATAAAAAATTGAAACCATTATATATATAGTTACCCATAGTTTATTACATGAAATCAATGGATCATTTTTTTTTTTAGCTCCTTTAAATTTAATATTTGTATTTTTTTTAATCCTCTGAAGTTTTTTATGTTAGGCATATAAATATAAATTTCTACAGCTCAAAATTTCAAGAAAAAGAATTTTAAAAAAGATAAATATATAAACTACATGCTTACATAAAAAAAAAATCAAATGTTTAGAGACTTATATACAAAAAAAAAAATATATAAATGTATTTTATTTATTTTCATCAGTTAAATAATGGTCAATTATACTCCAAATACAAGGCAAGAGTTTTAAAATTAATTAATGTGACATTTGTTAAAGAGAAATTTTGAGTAGGTTTTGGTTTGGTGTACACGTGTGAACAAAAAATCTTATCTTTTTAATAAAATAATAAAATCATAATTACATTTAAGAAAAAAGAAATAATATAATAAATTTTCAAACAAATATAAAATAGGTGGAATAACACTTGTGCCAAACTTTATTGTTTTTGGTTTGGTGTCAATACATTTTTGAGTGTGTGTGTGAACAAAAAAAAATTCCTATCTTTTAATAAAATAATAAAATCATAATTTCACTAGAAAAAGAAATAATATAATATACATTTCAAGCAAACAAAGAGTAGCAATAACACTTGTTCCAAACTCTTTATTTCAAATTGGCATTGATGGTGAGTTATTGGTGTGGCCTTCACTTTTAATACATTTGGTCACAAACCACAAGAGTTAAGAGAGAGAAACAAAGTAAAATAATAATAATAATAATAATAATAATAATAATAATAATAATAAAATTTGAAGATGAGAAGAAGATGAGGGGGTCACATGGGGCTTTGTCTTTTTCCCTTCACATAAAGAAACTATCCACCTTGCTTTTCTACTCAATCTATTTCTTTTTTTTTTCCTTTATACCTAACAACACAGGTGCTCACCTTTTCCTAAAAAATAAATAAGTTAATTAAAAAATGTAATATAATATAATATTAATGTATTATTAATTCTTACATTTAATATAAAAAAAGGAAATATCATAAAAGCCCCTATGTTTCTTCCTTTCACACCTACCATTTGGAGAAAGAGGAAGAAAGGGTGGGGTATCACAGTAAAATTTTCTTTACTTTTATTTTTTTTCTTAAAATAATTAATTTATTCTAAGTAAAAACAATTTAAAAATATTATAAAAATATTTTGAAATATTTATGAAAAAATGAGGATAAATGACAAACTTCGGTATAAAAAATGTTAAAATTTGGGCAATATCTACTTATTAAAAAATTTTAGATAATTAATTTACATCAGACCAGGGATAACACAAAAACTGAATCGATCCCAAGTTTCCGACCCGATCCACCCCGAATTGACCTGACTTTGGGCGGGGCGTGATGGGTTTGGTTTTTCCATGCCCCGCCCCGCCTCACCCCGCAATTAATTTAATTTATAAGTATATGCTTTTTATAAAAAATCTATTTAAATTTTTTTTTTAGGAATTTTAGTTATAAAATCTATTTGTAACTATGAGCGAGGTGGGTTGGGCAGGTTATGAAAAGAAAAAAAAAAGAGACGGGTGGGGTGGGGTGAGGATGGTAGAGGCGTGCCCCGCCCCACCCCATTGCCATCCCTACATCGGACTGAATTCAAGTTAATTTAACTTGTAATCAAAATAAAGCATATTTAAATATATTCTAAAATTTTATTATAATATAAAAAAATTTGACCCAAAAAAATGAGAATCATCTTCTTCTCCTCCTACCCATAGTTTTCCGGATTTTAATTTGCCACTTAAATCTATGTGCTATTCTTTGATTTTCTTTTATTAATTATTTTTTGTTATTTCCTTCAAAAACATATACATATAAGTGAGTTTGTATTTATAATGTTTCTCATAAATTATTTTCTTCTCTTGTTCTTGCATGATGACTTTATTTTCTTTTATAAAATGATGACTCATTTTCATATTGCATCATAAACTTTTATTATTTTAAATAAATTAATTCAGAAAAAAAGAAGTTTCCCAAAAATAAATTAATTTATTACATAGTGATAACTACTACCAAACTAAAATTATTTCTCTTTATAGGACCCTTTTTTTTCTCCCAAGCACCAACCATATACAAACTTATTTATTTCATATTAAATAAATTAACATCCCTTTTTCAAACTTATTTGATATTTGATGAGTCATTTCCTCTTTTGATTTTTTTAATAAATAAATAATTTTATTTATTATTTACATTGTAAAATTAATTCATTTAATATTCTCCAACCGAGCACCCTGTGACAAAAAAATAAGTCAAAAAATAATTAAAACTCATTTATTTAAAATTTGAATGCCACCTACTTGTTAACATTAAATTAATATATATAAAAATTTATATTATAATATTTTTGTAGCACCGCCCATTAGGTCTCATCTCTTCATTTATTCATTGAAAAAGATTCCTTTCTCTGAAAACCAGGCTTTATTTTTTTTATTTATAACAAGTGAGGTCCTTATCTGCAAAATTGCTTTCAAATGTTTCCTTCGAAGCTAATATTTAAAATAAAAATTATGTAATTTTTTATATTCACAAGATAAGCTTGAAAACATTAATATAATCCCACGCCAAAAAAGTCAGATTTAAATTAAACAAAACTTATGAATTACCGACTTAAATATTAAATATATTAAATTTCATTTTGGTCTTGGGGAACTAGATATAATTTTATTTAAAATTACAACTTGATTTTTTGATTGTCTTAATCCATAGATTTCAAAAAGAAATTTTGTTTATTTTATTTATTTATTTTTTAATATAAATATTTTTTAGTAAAAAAATTAATGAGGTACTGGATAGATTTAAAAAAAAAAGAATTTGTTTATTTTATTTTATTTTTATGAATATAAATAATTTTTAGTAAAAAAAGGATTTACCGGATAGATTTGAAAAAAGAAAATTTGTTTATTGTTATTTATTTATTTTTTTTAATAGAAATAATTTTCAGTAAAAAAATTTAAGGAGGTACTGGATAGATTTGAAAAAAGAAAATTTGTTTATTGTTATTTATTTATTTTTTAATAGAAATAATTTTTAGTAATATTAAATTTAAGAAGGGACTGGATTGTAATAATATATAGATGAGGGGGTATATGGGAAGGAGGGATTTATGCAATTAGGCCCATAATTTTTGATTATTTTGTACGAAAGCAATTTCGGTTACTTTATTACCTGCTTTTATTTTATTTTATTTTATTTTATTTTATTTTATTAAATTGAAAGAGGACTGCACGGGAAATTAAAAAGCCCCCAAAAAAAATAAATCCAAAGGAAGCCCTAAATTAGCAACCGCAGTCCGAGGCCTCTTGATCTTCTGTGTCTAGGGTTTTTTTTTCCTCTCAAAATCGCAGCTTTTTTTTGGGTTTTATCTCGGTTTTCGCCGGATTTACCGCTGATTTTGTGGTTTTTTGTGGAGAAATTTTGAAAAAAATGGGAGATTTTTCAGGTGGTCCGGGGTTTGGGATCTCTAATTTCTGAGTTTTTCGCTTGATCTTGGTTGGAATTTAGGTTTTTTTTTTGTTTCACCTTTTTTTTTAAATATTTATTTTTAGTCTTTAAGTTAGGGTTTTAGTTTTAGGTTTTTCATTTTATTTCTCTGTTGTACTTGTACTGTAATTTATTTTGTTGTAATTCCGCGTAAAAAAAAAAAATAGGGTTTCAAATTGCTTTTTCTTTCTAGGGTTTCTAAGTTGATTTGAGTGAGTTTATGGTGTAAAAATCACATCTTGGTGGTTTTCCCTCGCGTTTGTTGTCAGTGTTCGCGGAAACTGAGCTTAAAAAGTTGTGTTCTTTTAGTGTCTAAATCTTCCAAAACCGCTCCTTTTCCCTCCAAATCAGGCTAGATTGTGAAACTACTCTGATTGCGTAGCAGTTTGTATTCTTTCTAGGTTTAGATTTGCAGAAGCGCTGTTGAGTCTTAGCTCTGCAAAAGTTTGAAGCTTGGAATCATGGAGGTGAGATCCGAGACTGGAATGATCTCCAGTAGGGAGCCATTCAATGTTGGTTTGCAGAAAAGTCCAGTTCAGTCACCACCCTCAATGCAAAACATGCGCTTGGCTTTCACTGCTGATGGCACAGCCATCTACAAGCCAATTAATAGTTCTCCTACTTATCAAGGAGTTAGCGGCGGCGGCGGCGGCGGTGGAGGAGGTGGAGGAGGTGGAGGAGCAGCAGCAGGTGGTGGTGAAGGAGGACCACCAGCTCCGGTGGCATCATCTCATGGCCTTAACATAAGCATGGGGGAACCGATGAAGCGCAAGCGTGGGCGGCCAAGGAAATATGGGCCTGATGGCACCATGGCCCTCTCCTTGACCCCTGTGTCCCCCGGTGCTGGTTCTGGTGGCTTCTCGGTGTCTTCGGTCCGGTCTGGTAGTCCTGGAGACTCCTTGAAGAAGTCGAGGGGCCGGCCACCTGGTTCGGGCAAGAAGCAGCAAATGGCTGCCCTCGGTAAAACCTCAATTCTCTCATTTGTTGATGTTGTAGTCTTGGTGTTATATTATATATGTTGCTATTGAATTGTCGTGGAATGTTTGATAGATATGGTCTTGTTGGGTATTTTTAATGCTTTTTATTATGTAGGTTTTTTACTTGTTTGGCTTCTCATTGAAAACTGTGGGTTGTCCTGGAATGATAGGGAGTGTTAAGACTTGAGGGTGAGAGATTTCTCTGTCAAATGGTAAAGAAATGGTGTGTGGTTCTGCTGAGAAAGCCTTGAATTTTTGTTTTGGTAGATCTGACATGAGGGGATTGGAGTAGGGTGGGAGATATTACCTTTATGCCCTGGAATTATTTTTTTTGTTGATTATTCGTCTTTGGAAAATTCTGAAATAATTTTGTTTTCTTTGTTTGTTTGTTGAGTTTTAACTCGGGAATAGATAAAGAAAATGTGGGGGATATTTTTTGAACCTTGGTTATAATTTCAATTTTGCTTTTTTTTAATGAATTAGTATCGCTCCTTTGCTCCTTGTTGTGACTATCATTTGAATGTTTTCAATAAATGCAAAGTATTATAGGTTTTTTTTTCTAGATTAGATCACACATGATATTCTAAAATTTTGTTTTAAAGAAAAAAAAAATATATGCAACATTATCGAAGCAAATCAAGGAGAGTTTAACTGGGATAAACGGAAAATCTGTTTTATGGTGCAGTAAAATTTGGCAATGGTATTTTATTTTAGTTGTACTGTTCATATTAATTCTTTAATTATTGATATAGGATTTATACTCAAGTTTTTAGCCTATTTATCCTAACAGTGATAAATACTTGCAGGATCCGCCGGAATTGGATTTACTCCACATATTATTACTGTGAAAGCTGGAGAGGTATCCGTCTTTTGGACAACTGTGCTTTTCTCTTTTTCAGTTATTTGGAATGTATTGTGAACCTAACATTTTTGTACATGATATATATTTATTTTAGTTAATGCTAAACTTGGAATTTGCCTACCTTTTGAAAGCCTTTTTTGGGTGGGCAAGCTATTTGCCGATGCTCCTTTTGAAAAATGATTTTCTTTATGGATGCCCTGTGTTTGTTCATTTTGTTGCTGAGATTAGACATAATAAAGCTAATAATTGGAATTTGTCACATTTTATTATAATGAGAAAAAAATGCAACGACAAGTTGGATGTTTGATGCCACCTCTATCGTAACTTAATCACTGCTTTATAAACATGCAAGTATCTTTTTATTCTTGCTGCATATATGATCACCATTTGATATGGGGACCATTTCTGATGATCTTTCACCTGTGCTCTTTATCTCTGTCCTGCTCTTTTGCCTTTAAATTTGTTTATATATATATGTTGTACTTTTTATCTATTGTTTGCCCTATGAAGCATTACTTGCCTTCGTTAATTTTTCATGGTGAATTATTTTTTTCCATGTCTGATTTTCTTGTCAATAACAAATTGTGAACTAATGCTCTACATAACTGTAAATTTCATGATTAGTAGTAAAGTAAAATTGTTGCCGAAGTATATCAGTACATGGTAGAGCAACCAGACAATTTTTTATATTCCTTTGAAATCCAATAATCTCTGCTATATTTTTATCCATCTGATTAACATGAAATTATATTGAATTTTCTATTAACAATGCCTTTAGGATCTTGCCAAATAGTATTACAAAAAGCATGCAACTTATAACTACTGTATTATCGATATTTCAGGATGTATCTTCGAAGATCATGTCATTTTCTCAGCATGGACCTCGTGCAGTTTGCATTCTTTCTGCAAATGGGGCTATTTCCAATGTCACTCTTCGTCAGGCAGCTACATCTGGTGGAACAGTTACTTATGAGGTTTGTATAATCTTAACTAATGGCACATCCTTTATTAAGTTAAAACGGTGTGATCATGAATGTGATCTATGGTCTGTGAATCATGAATATGGAAATTCCTGATTAATGTCTTTGTGAATTTTTGCCCTTGTTCAAACTCATGGTTCTTGAGAATAACATGCATTCCACATGTAGGGCCGGTTTGAGATTTTGTCACTATCTGGCTCATATCTTCTATCTGAGAGTGGTGGTCAGCGTAGTCGTACTGGTGGGCTTAGTGTATCTCTTGCTGGTCCAGATGGACGTGTTCTAGGTGGTGGAGTTGCAGGGCTTCTAACTGCAGCTTCCCCTGTGCAGGTTAGTCCTAATTGGGCTAATTATATGCCATGCAACATCTTAGAATATCTTGCCATGTTGTCTTGGATGTTAGATTATTAGTTTTGAATTCTAAAATCCTGTTTTTGGTTCTCGGTTCTCGCAGGTGGTTGTGGGAAGTTTTCTTGCTGATAGGCGAAAAGAGCCCAAGTCGACCAATTTTTCTGATCCTGCGTCAGCCCCGGGGAAGATTGCCCCTATTGGCATGGCAGGGCCAAGTAGCCCCCTTTCCCGGGGCACACAGAGTGAATCCTCCGGTGGCCCGGGAAGCCCTCTGAACCAGAGCACAGGAACGTGCAATAACAACAATCAACAAGGCTTGCCGAGCATGCCATGGAAATGATAACCATTTAGTCATCCCTCTGTAAAACTAGATGTAGCTTAGCTCGGAAGCGCATTTGGGACAAGTTTGAGTTTCTGACCTTCCCCATCTACTGATGTATTGAAGCACACCAGTGTTGTACCATCATGTGTGAGATTAGAGGTAGAAGCATGTAGTTTTTCATTTGGTTCTTTTTCTTTTCCTTTAGATTGTGAGGATGTTATGTTGGTGAGGTGGTGTTGTATGCTGATGTCAAGCTCTTATTAGTTATCAGTGTAATGTGTTGTTATTTCTGTAAGATATTGTATGCTGATGTTCGATGTATTAGAGATATCATCAGAATGCGTTGGTTTTCCCATGTGTTTCTGGATTTGCACAATGTATTCAATTTCCCTTGTTTGTCCTTTTATTCAGGCATTCAACAAGGACAAAGGACACCTGCTTATCTGCAAATCATCTGAATTATTTTTGGTTTCTTGTAATTTGCAAAAACTAAAGAACATGGAAAAATAACCAGAGAACTTGGTTGTGCATGATTTGTTTATTCTTGGATGTGGGGAATGGGATGTGGAGCTCATTAAAAAGATGTTTGGGGACAGATGCAAAAGCTATTTGTGACATAGCTTTGAGTAGAATGGGAGAGCAAGATCAATATGTTTGGCATCATTGTAAAAATGGGCTGTATACGGTTGCTAAGTCAGGATACCTTGTGGCTATTGATTATCTTGGTTCTTTGCAGCAGTTTTAGATGGATGGAGAGATTGGAGCAAATTATGGTCTGTTAGTATAAACCAAACAAAGCACAAGGTCTTAGTTTGGAGAGCCTGTAAAAATTGCCTTCTAACAAAAGATAACTTATGTAAATGAGATGTTAAAATTCCTAAAGTCTCTTCCGTGCAGCGAAGATAGAGAAACTACTAATCATGTTTTCTTGAACTGCAGCTTTGCTAGATGTTGTTGGTCTAGAGAGGGCATAGATGTTCCTGTTGATTTAAAGGATTGGGTGTTTACCATTCTAGACAGTAAAGACCAAGGCCTTAGGAGGAAGGTGCGTAACTATCTCATATATTTGGCGGGAAAGAAATTCAAAGCTGTGAAAAGGTAAGTGTGTGTAACTAAAGATCACTCTCATCATTTGGCCAAAGGCAAACTTAACCGATCCAAACCCAATCTAAAGTTAATATTTGACGGGTCAGTCAAAACCCGACCCAAACAAACTTTGGATTGTATATGGATATCATTTTTAAACGATGGATTGGCCGCGGGCTGACCCTTTTGAACTTTTTTTTGGGCTGATCCAATAGGCTGACCCATGAACTGACCCATTGAATTTATTATTAAATGCTAATAATATAATTTTTAAAAATATATCACAGAATATATAATGATAAAATGAGTAGGTGTCAACCTAGTTGAGATTTACCCATATTTTAGTTTTGCAATATTTTTCTCAAGTGAAAATTTAATAATACTAATCAATTAATAAAATTATTCATTTTTATTTTTTTATTTTTAAATCATCATAATGATTAATTAAGTAAAGTTGAAAAAGGAAAAATAACTACGGGCCGATTCAAGCCGAATCCAACAGGTTGATCCTAGCCCGATCCAATAATTGATCTAAAAAGCCAAGCCCATGAGCTTCATATTTAAAATTTGGGCCGCCCAATCCCAAACTATTTATGAGGCTCGTTGAATTTGGGCTTGGGTTAGGCTAAAGCCTAAATTTTTTAGGCTGAGCTGGCCCGGTCCAGCCCAATGATGAGGGTGAACTAAAGATGACTGTGAAGCTGGCTCTAGATAATTTGAGCGAATAGTTTTTGGTTCGAGAGGAAAGGAATGAGTCAGGTATTATTAACAACGGAAAGAATAGGGATTTGATGTGGACAACACCTCCACTGATTTTGTAAAGTGTAATGTGGATGTTGTGTGTTATACTAATTCCAAAATCACAAGTTTTGGAATGATTATTAAGGATGCTAAATTGCTAATGTGAGTGTTGTTGTCTATGCTACCAGTACTATGCTTGGGATTTTTTGCTCCAAAGAAGCTGAAGCTATTGGTTTAAGGGAAGCTGTTAAACGATCGATTTTTCTTGGACTCACTTGTGCTATTTTTGAATTGGATGCTAAAGCTGTTGTGAACGCTCTTTAGAATCCCACTACAAATGTCAATGAATTTGGTTTGCTTGGTCAACTTACTAGTGGTTCAATTGTGTTTGTTTTTTTTTTGGGGGTAAAGGAGCTCAAAAGCTTTTATTGATATACTGAAAAGAGAAACCAAATAACAAAGGACACTAGAGACTGAAAACGGGCAGATCAAAACAAGCTAAACAACTAATCATCAAAACAAAATACAAATAATTTAAGCTTAAAAAGATAAACCAAATTTCTGGAAATTATTCATAATCCGTCTGGGAAGCTCTCTGCCTTGGTGGAATAAGGTAATTTCATGAAGATCCCCACTATGAACAGCAAGACAATATGCAGCTTTGGCCCAGTTTTTTGGAATAGAATGCAGCTTAATATCATTCAAGTACGACAATAAATTTCTGATACAACCCATCAGTGTCATCATACGCCAGTTTTGCATATGCACTCCATGATTAATGACAGAAACAAGTCCATCATTAGGAATAAACATCTGCTTAGCCACCAATCCCTTTTGGATCATACATTGTAGAAAGGTTTTGGTTGCCACCGCCTCAGCTTCAAGTAAAGAATTTGCTATAAATCTATAGCAACCTGCAATTTGAATTTTAGCATTAGCATCAAAGATATAAAATCCAGCCCCAGAACTCAATAATTCACTATTCCAATAGGCTGAGATCACAATAAAAGGACTATCAAGGGCTGTAAAATTGTTTATAATAAGATTCCTCCCAGGCTGAAAAACAAAAGAGTAGAAATACTCTCTAGCATGGGCCACAGCCTTAGAAGCCAAAAGCCATCAATTCAAGCTTTCATTTCTAAATATCATGTTGCATCTTGCCTTCCAAATATACCAGGCAGTAACTGCTATAACAGATTGAGTCAAAATGTCCTTACCAGAAGAAGGAAAGCTCAGCCAATTCCCAGAAGTAAAACCATCCTCAAAGTTAAAAGCTTTACCAGTAATGTTCTTGACATAGGTCCAAATGAGTTGAGATTTAGGACACAAATGAAGAAGATGCTCAGCATCTTCAAAGACCAAACTGCAGAAAACACAATTGGTTTGTGGACCCAAACGTAAACGATAGAGATAATCATAAGTTTTAACATCATTATGAAAAAGAAGCCATAAAAAATGTTTAACTCTCGAATTAGTACGAAGCTTCCAAATGTTATCCCAACCATCCCAATGATCCTGCTGACTAGCCAAGTTAGTCAAATGAGAGTAAATAGCAGAGGAAATTTTAAGTTTCTTGGTTTTTGGAAACCAAATCCAAGTATTATTAGAATCATAATTGATTTTACCGTGGTTTAGAGTTTCAGTATTTAAATGTCTGCCAAACACAGTGTTTAAGAAATGCATATTCCAATGACAATCAACCAAAAAATCAGAGATATTTAGGTGATCAATGTCTTCTTCCATGTTGAGGTATGTAGGTTTAAATGCAAGAGGAATCTCAAAGTACCAAGGGTCAAACAAAAAGGAAGTTTTCAAAGGGTTAATGGAGAGGATCCAACAATTGTTATTGATAGCCCTGGCAGTACGACAAAGACCACGATAGAACCAAGAGCAATTAGCCTTAATCTCATCAGTCCATGAATTAAATTCTCCATATTTCAGATAAAGAATATCAACCCAAATAGCATCGTTTTTATTTAAGTAATTTAAGACATTCTTGGCCATTAAGGAGATTTTGGACTTGTGCAAATTTCGTATGGAAAGCCCCCCCTCAGTTTTATCAAGCATGGCATCTGTCCAACTAACTTAGTTCATGCCTTTTCTATTGCCACTCTTTGACCAAAAAAAATACCTAGCATATTTGGTGATATCATCCAAGATAGTGTCATGCACAGGGTAAACTGAGAGATAATAAAGAGGTGTAGAAAGAATGGTAGAATTGATGAGAATTGTCTTACCAGCCGCTGAAATCTTAGAATGTTTCCAAATGTTAATAGTTCTTTTGATTTTGTCAATCATGTTGTTGAAGTGATGTAAGGCTAATCTTTTAGGGGCCACAAGAATACCAAGATTGTTAAGAGGGAAAGAACCAGATTTGAATTGAAGGATATCAATGATGCTTTTTTGTAATCTTTTATTAAATCTGGTAGGGAAGAAAATCTCAGATTTGTAATTGTGTTTGTTAGGAGACAACCCAATGTTGCTTCTCATTGCTTAGCAAGAATGGCAAGGTCCTATGCTAGTCCTAATTGGAAGAAGGCTCTTCAGTTCCGATCAAACTATGTTCATGAACTAACTTTAGTTTAAAAATAAATTATAAAAAAAAAAAACATGGAAAAACAAAAGGGATGTTTCAAATTTACCTCTTTGCGAATTTTAGATTCACAGAAAATTCCTTGACTCATTTGAAATTATATAATATCCAGAAATATTTGTCATGTACTTCCAATTCTTTTTCCAAAACTCCCTCATTATTTATTATTCCTTTTCCTTTTACTTCTTTCTTGATTTAAGAGTAAAAATTCAATGTTTATATGCCAATAAAACAAAGGGTTGTTCTTTTACTTCAACTATTCTCTTTGTTTAAGAGTAAAAAGCCAACAATTTATCTACCATCCATAGAACATAACACATAGAACATAGATCGTGAAGCCTTCATATCATAAAAACTGTTTCTTTCTTTTCCCTTTATTTAACTCTTTATTTAAGAATAAATATTTCACACTTCCAGTTAAACCAAACAAATGATTAACCATGAGTTATAAATCTAATTGATGGTTAGACAGATTTTTGCAGTAACTATGAAAACCTGAAGATTTCAGGGAGATAAAGATTAAAACATTCATACTAACACCACTTTCAGATGATGAGACTAAGCTCATTTTTCAAATGCCATCGCACATATGATGGTAAATAGTATAATATTATTCCCACCCACCAAATATATAAGGTACACATAAGAACACAAGAGTTACCAGTTTAGCAGCAAGCTCATCTCAATCTCTAGCCCTTTTGAGGAGATACCTGAGAGAGAACATCCCTAGGGCAAAAGTCTGCCAAAACCACCCTTTGGAGTTTTTTGGATCAACTCTTCTTGATAGATACCATGCATACGCACCCTCTCCGATGTGAAAGACTACCGACACAAGGAAGACGAATCTGATAACTGAATAGGAACGGAACACAAAAAGATTGAGGGCATGTACCCACTTCAATGGTCCAATAGGGGGCAAATAAGCTGCACAGAACACAGCAGACATTCCAATGATCACAAACAGCCATGTGAAGATGGTTGGCCCATCTAACTCCCTCCTCTTTCTCTCTTGCCAGTATGCAATCGTTGCAGCCAAACCATCTCGAGGACTCACCATAGGTACATAGCCAAGTTCCTCCCTCGCTTTTAGAATGGAGAAATAATGTGTCACACCAATCTGCAGAAAGAGTCTATTAAGATTAGGAACTTAGCAGAAATACAATTGATATGATTACAACTGGATTACTAAGAAATGTATCATATGACATGAGAAGAAATGTGTAATAAACATATAAAGTTCAACCCGGTGTAAGTTAATTCATTCGGCTTTTGAGTGTAAAAGTGGACTGACCGTTGAACAAAGTTTGAATGTAAGATGATGGCATGATGGCATGAGTAAACTAACCTTGTAAACTTCAGCAGGAAGAAGAAGAGGCTGGGGAAGCCACCAGCGATTAAGCCATGGATACAACATAGTATATATGACCAAGAAAATTCTGGACATAAACAATGCGTGTTTTACATCGATTGTTATCTTTGGCACCTTGTATCCTAAGCTCTGCAGTATAGGGCTAACAATGGATTCAAAACTATTGACAGGTGCTCCTGCAAGCAAAAGAATCCATACCTTTTCAGCAAATGAGTATACAGATGACACATTGCTGTAATTTGAGAAATTAGTATAGAACATGACATGGAGCAAAACCTGATGCAATGCAAGATAGATGACAGGAAGCTTTATGTAATTATGATGTTTTCTCCCCTTTGGGCCAAACAAGTGAACTTAATATTTCAAGGGCATAAGAGAATACTGTTCATATGAAATATAAATTTAGGTTCATAGTCTTCTTTTGCAAAGTTCAGGTTAAAGAACTTATTTGGTAAGAAAGAAAACTCACAAAATATAAGATACATGAGCTCATTCGTAATGGAGTGTCATTTCAATATTTGTTGGTAATTAGTAATCACAGTAAAAAAATTTCTCCAATTGTATTAGTTTCATCATCCTTAAGTCTTCCTCCCTTAGCTGAATTTTTTTGATAAAATAAAATAAAAAAGTTAACATATTAACAGGCTGCTAACTCCAATAATATGCATAATAGTAATAGTTGCCAGTTAAACAAGGAGAACATCTATGGATTGTGATAACATGCTTGCAGGAAACCCCAAGGGTTTTAGTGAATGATCATCTCCAATTACTTATATGTTATTATAGTTTCTAATATTGACCGAAAATCATTTTCTGTATCAAAGCTACCTAAATAAAGATGCTTTGTTTCACTGTTTTTGATGGTCCACAAAGTTTTTGGACCAGACAGGATGCAAACCTTGAATAGAACAAGCAGACCAAAAGGTATAATATCCTTTTCTAACATCAAGGCAAAGCAATCTAAAGCATGTTTAGAAACTTTATCTAAAATAAAAGTTTTAAGCAGACTGCATTAGTTATAAAATTCACATGCAAATGAAACAAATAAGAGAGAAGAGGTGCACATAATCTAGAAAAAAGTATTTTAATTGATAACAGAGATAAATATCAATTGTAATCATACCATCACATATGAAATATGGTTGCCCAGCTGCAACAGGATGTCCTTCTCTACCAGGTATATCATCTAAAAGCCCCATACTTGCTAAGATAAGAGCAAGCACCAGGTTGTCTACATAGACCCAATCTGTCTTCACACTTGGGTCACCAACTTTGAAGAATACCAGACCCATCTTAGCAAGAGAGAGTATTCTTGGGAGATGCCTCTCTTCTCCTGGTCCATAAATAGCAGCTGGGCGTATCGCACAAGTATACAGACGAGTATTGTTATTTTTCCTTAAAGAAAGCAACAACAAAAGAATCATGTCATGTTTTGTAGTAATTAGAAATATTAGGCGTCCTTCTATTATTGATAAAGAACTTCCTAAAAGAAACGGAACCAATTATAAAAAGAAAAACAAATTACAGGTGACTTCTGAATGGCAAATTGTTTATATGGCGAATTAATTCTATTTCTCTTTTTGATACAACAAAAAATAAAGATGCAAAAAACCAGAAAGTCTACCAATTTCATCCATAATATCTGAAATAAGAATGTGCAAGTTGATAATTCAGAATTAAGATGGCAAGGCTGCTTACTTTGATGGGCGGCCATTATTCTTAAGCACCAGTTGTTCTGCAATCGATTTGCTGCGCCCATATGCATCAACATGGTCATCAAGCGGAAAATACTTCAATGATTCATTCCCATTAACAATCTCCTTTCCCCCAAATACCACATTGTATGTACTCACATACACAAGTCTTCTGACTCCAAACTCATGGCAGACTTCCAATATATTGCATGTCCCATTAATGTTAACTTCATCAACACGGCCGGATTGGAGCATCTCCTTCCCTGACATGCCATAGGAAGCAAGATGAAAAACACAATCCACACCTCGCAGAACTTTCTCAACATCCTTCTTCTTGGTCACATCCCCTGCAGCATTTCAAAGAATGAGGATCTATCCATCTTTAGTAACAATCATGGCCGACATCTCACATGATGTGAAATCCATTACACTCTAAAATTGGTCTCCAAAGTATAAATGAAATTTTTCTACAGCACCGAAAAAAAAACTTTACTTTTTCCTGAGATCACTACTCAAACATGAAGAAAAAATAGTTAAAATTAACAACACCACCAAAATCATCCACATTTACGCCACAATCATACTAAATTGCTCCCCAAAAAAATTCAAAATTTCTCATCTTCCAATTGATTTGCCAAACAAATCCAATGCAATCAAACAGCAAATCCATACTTACAAAGGTGAAAACCAAATGGATTTCACCCCCAAAATAGAGGAAAACTCAAGACTAGGCTAAAGAAGAGGAAAGATCGGGAGACCTTGGATGCAGACGACGCCGCTACTGAGTAGATCAGAGGACCAAGGGGAAGAGATTCGGGGATCCAAAGAGCGAACCTCGCCGGCGCCGCGCCGGACGAGCTCCAGGCACAGAGAAGAACCCACAAACCCTAGCCCTCCGGTCACCACGAAGCGCTTCCCTTCGATCCCTTCGTTCTCACTGAGATGCATCTCTCTCGATCTCAACCGTTCCTTCTCCTCGTGATCAGATCTCACAGGCGACAAACGGCTCACAGCAACTCCAGCTTCTGACTCTCTCGTCGTCCTTGGTCTTAAAACTCTCAAACTCGAGTTCCACTTCTGAATCTTCTGATCCGCTGTATTCAGTCGGACAGCAACACTAAATACATATACCCGTTAACGTGGCACATTCTCATTGGCCAAGCCCAATTTCTTTTGATTTTAATTGATTTTTCACAATAACCCACTCACAAAAATAAAAGAAAAAAACTTCCATATTCACTTACAGGTTTATGCTTGTTCTTAAACACAAAAAGAAAAACACATTAAAGAAAAAGGAACAAAAGAACAAAGAAACAAACATATAGAAACAATATATAGGAGATTTTTTTTTCTTTTTTTTTGGTTTATGTTTTATTTAGTCAAAAGAAGCTGAAGTTATTGATTCTGAAACTTCCACTGGCATAGGCATGGAGGATCTCATTTTGGGCAGACCAAAACTCAGCTCTAAGTCCAACCCTTCTCAATGCCTTCAAGATCTTGCTCTTGTGTGCATATCCAGTGACCACCACCTTTTGTATGCTAGCCTCCACTTCAACCTTCTCAATTCCTAATAACATTTAACAACACCATAAGAACTCAATGAAGAAAAAGTTGGTAATAATAAAGATAAAAAGAACTTTAGAACTCATACCTCTTATTTTGGACAAGCATTTTCTTAGTCTTTTCTCATGTATTGCCACCATTTCAACCCTCAGCTCAACACTCTGCATGAGATATGAAGCTTGATGATGAAACTTCATGAACATATATATTAAAATAATAGAAATGAATGCATACCTCCATGGAGAAGAAGAAAGCATAGGACTTGGAAGAGAATGAATGAGAAGGTATACTGCAAGTATATATAAAAGCAGAGGAAGCAAATGGCAAAAAAGAAGAGAAAGGATGACATATAGAGAGAGAAAAACAAAGTGGGTCTATGATGTATGGAATAGAATGAGGGCATGATCTTCTTTTGCTTGCTTTCATAAAGGAAGTGATAACAAGATACAAGGAAGAGTGTTGGTGTTGATGATGAGGTGGTATAGAGCTCACAGTTCAAGGCCATATCCCTGAGGAAAGGAAGCACCGGTTGACGGGTCCAAGAGAGCTTTTGGGATCTTTGGGTAGGGATTGGAATTCTGGTAGCAAGCTGGTTATATAAAAGAAAGGGAAAGGGAAAGGAGATAAAGGGAAAAGAAGAGAGGTGAAACATGAAACAAATAGACCAAGATGCAAGTTTGGTATTCTTCTAATGAACATAAGCATGAGAAAGACATACCTTAATGGGTCCTCCTCTTGTCCTTATTCTGTCACTTGGCTCTTCATTCAAAGCTTGTACTTTGTATCTGAACTTCAGGGATCTAAAAAACATAGACCAACAAAACAAGTATCAGCTCAAGAAGAGAGAAAACTGGAATGTAACAGAGATGCACAATGGCGTCAGCTTCCCTGGCCATAGCAAATGCATATTCATAGAATAAACGGAAAGGAAAGATAGAAATGTCATTTAACTCAGAAACAAGCATATTCACAAATCCCTTTAGGTTGGTCCTATTGATTTTCTGTATAATGAGAACAGAAAAATAACTTCCTAGGAAACAAAACAAAAAAAAAAAATGAAAAAATCAATCATGATTTAACATCAAAATTTCAGGGGGTGATTGCTGAGTAGCAGTGTCTGTTTGTTCCTTGATGGTGACAATGCTGCCCTCGATCTAAGCTTCATCATCGACAGCTAGCCATATTTCTGAGGGAGGATTTCTTTCAATTGGACTATGGCAATTGAGTTGGTGGAGTTTTTGTCGCTAATGATGCTTTCATTATGCTTGTTGCCATCAGTGTTGCCATTGTTGCAATTCTCATAATCAGTATCACTGGTATTGTTGATGTCATAGCTGGATAATGACTCAGCGGTTTGGTCCCGGGTGCTTTCTCGGTATAAAATGATCCCTTCATCATCCATCTCCGAATCTTTCATTGGACGATAGTCTCTATCAAATGCTCGATCATTAGCCCGACTGAGTGACATGGCCCTGGAGCAAAATGAATCATGAATCACACCAAGTTACAACCAAACAATAAATGAAAGAAAATGGTTAAAACATTCACAAGTTGAGCTTGCTTGTGACACAAGCATCTAAGTTCAAACTAAGGAAATACCCTCTCTAGGTGCAAGTCTGTCATGCTTTGAAAAATTGAAGTACTTAACCCTTCCCCAAGCCAACAATATTTGTGCACTAGGTTACGTTTTGATGTATAATGAGAAACAGCCCCCTTTTCCTTCTGTGACATGCCATTAATTGAAAATTGTAGTATATGTTTGTGTATTTGTTTGTGCAGATAAGCAGCCAATCAAAATTATAAGTTCTGATGTGAGATATACAGAATTGAGGGCATAGGCAGAATTGAGAACTCAATAAACATTATGATCCTTCAAGTATTTGAGTATGGAGATCAAATCCAAATATGTATACTCCACTCCACATGCCCAATACCATATAACTGAATTTCTGAGATGGCCAATTATATCATAAATGGTCACACAAAACCCATGAAATCAGTCTATCTGATCAGATTCTCAAAGGGTTCAACAGATACAAAACAAGGGTTTTCAAGAGAACACAACCAACCAGATCTAACTTGAGACAACCTTTATGTTAATCTACTGCAAACATGGTGATCAGTAATAACAATTCTGCAATGGCTAATTGCAAAGATAGCTAAGACCACACTTTCAGCTTGCAAAGTGGAATATGAGATTATTGGTCAAGCCACAAAACAAAAGGCAGATGAAAAATGTCTTTGTCCTTTCTAAAATAATAGATATCAAATTTGGATCAACCTATACACATCCTACATAGCGCAATCCATCGAATTAAAGTCTGTGAGTAAATTAAGTAAAGGCCCTCTTCACTTCAATTCCTTGAAGCCATTTCCAGAGTAATTGCTTGAAATTTCTTGGGCGATCTTAGCCTCTTCACTAATTTCATCATTCATGGCGGAATTATTTACTTCTCAGTGAAAGAAATGTGAAAGAATGGAAAGGGAGGAGTTTTAATATCTTTGGCATTCATCAAAGAAATTTAAAATATAAAGAAAACAATTGCTTTCGGCATCAATGGATGAGACATTAGTTCCAATTTGGCTGTGGTGGTGGTAAAGGCATCATCTGTTTAAGGGAGTCCAGTGTTTTAATTCCACAGGGCAGAGGTGTATCTTGTCCTTGAAATAACTTCTGAAAATATCACTAAAAATAAATTAAGGAATTGGAGGGCCATTTCCTTTGGAGCATAACTAAGAGTAAGAGGCAGTAGGTTCTCTAGTTCACTTCTACAAGTACATTGAAGGTGAAAAAGTTCCATAGAACGAAGGGACTAGACAACAAGAAAAAATACTTCCTATCTTAGTCATTCACAAAAGAATTCAAAACAAATAGATAAATAATTGTTTTAAACACCTCAGGGTTGGCCATCACTTCTGGTGATAAAAACGTCACCTTTCTAAGAGAGAGTCCAGTTCTTCTAATCCCAAAGTCCACATCTTCTATCCTTAAAGAACATAACTATGAAAATAATATGACTTCAACTGTGATAAAGGAAACTGAGGACCATTTCTCTAGGATTATACCCGAAGGCATACATCTTCATTAGATTTGATTTAAATACTAATAAAATATAAAGCATAAAGTTCTCTAGCCCATTCCTACAAGTAGTCCTACATCCAAGAAACCCTTCATCTGTCTCCCAAATGCCAACCAAGTCAACAGAAATGGCTAGTCCACAACACCTCTATAGTCACAGGTGTCAGAGCCTGTGATCAAAAAGTCCTTTAATTGGTAATTGAACTACTAATATCATTAATATTCCATTAATAAATGACAACAAAAACAATATCTTTAAAACTACCAGAGGCTGACATTTCCAAACACTAACAGACGACGCAAGTGTACTTCCAAGTAACAACAAAAGTATAACTTGTCCCATTTCCCCTCTCGAAGTCCTAAACAATTTCTAGAAAACACACATATCTATAATGTATGTGAATTTTAAGTCTCAAAATCGAAATTTGCAGAATAAAAACAATTCAATCACAATTTCCTCAAATAACATATAAATTAAATGAAAATTTACAACTTCAAGCTAGCTCATTTAAGCTGAGAACAGCCTGTAAAGTAAGAAAATAAACCGGAAACAATCAGGAAAAAAATGGTAAAACAAAAAAAAAAAAAGGCAGTGGCACTAAATTAATTAATTCAACAATCAAGGGCATTCCCTGACATTGACAGCATTGAAATCAAAAAGATAATGTAAACCCGCCTCAAATAGCGGGGAAAAAGGCGATTCATTTCAGCCGTTTCCCTTCACTTCCAATCCCTAAAACAAACCAGCATTTATCCTTAATTACCATTTAAAAAATAAATAATTAACACGAAAAATAACATCTTTATATATATACATATAATTTTTATTTATTACTCCCTTTGAAAAGTATGAAACAATCATCAGCCACCTCTCACTTTCAAGAAACCAAAACCCCCAAAAAAAAAAACTCAAAACTATGAAAAAACAAAACGCGATTAATTGAATCAATGGAAAACAAAATTAAAAAAAAAAACACAAAAATGATACAAAAAAAAGAAAGAAATATTTTTTTTCAATAAATCACCAAAGAATTGAGAATCTCGAGATCTGGTTCCGAAACCAATCCCAAGACCAATCACCTCCATGGAAAAACCCCAAAACCATGAGGACAAAAACGTAAACCTAGCAAGATCGAAAAAGAAAAAGGGCAAGAGCAAGACGCCAAGCAAGCCGCACCTAACGTGGAAGTAATCGGCAACACGATCGGCACCGACGTAGAAACCAAACGCAACGAAGAACGCCTTGTACGCATACAGATGAAGCCCATCCAGCCTCGGAAACGGCAGCCTCGGTCTCGGCACAACCGTCTCCATCGCCGCCCGCCGCCGCCCAGCCGGCCTTGTGACGACACCACCACGATACACATACTCTCTCCAAACAACCTTCCCGTTGGTCGGCGTCAGCGACGCCGGGACCGGAACAAAGCCAGCAGTCTCCATGATCGGTTCCAGGTCGTCGTGCGTCATGATCGGCCGAAACCTCCGAGTGTCCCATAGTGTGAGCTTGCGCGCAAGGTCTTCCACCGCCACCATCGTCGCCACCGACGGCCTCCCTCGGATCGCTTCTCCGGCGATCTCTATCTCTCCCTCGTTGATCTTCTTCCTCGATTTGGAGTTTTGGGGGTTTTGGGTTTTTGGGGCATTCGGGAGGGAAAGAATGAGTGGGCTTCAGCCTCGTTGCCTTTCCTACACTTTGTTATTATTTGAGGCTCCGAGTTTCAACAATTTACGGTCACTGCCATTCACGTTTCCAAATTTGATTTGAAATTTACAAGTTGATTTGATATCTTTAGGGCTTTTATTTATTTATTTGTTTATTTATTTTTGGTTGTATTTTAAAATTTTGAGATTCTAATGGTGAAATGTCTCTTTTATAATTTAATATCTCTCTCCTTAATCTGCATGTTTATATATATATATATATTATATTTTGTACTGTAACTAATTATAGAATAAATTTATATCTTCTATATAAATGCAAAATCTTGATTTTTTTTCTATGTATTAAAGAGGAAATTTTATGAGGATATAAATGTAATTTAATATTTCAATAAGTGTGTGTATATATATACCCTTGCTAATAATTACCTCTATTTATTTTAGTTTTATGTACTCAAGATTATTTTTGTTTTACCCTGAATCATTTTATAAAGATTTTTTATTTTTTATTTTTTTAGGATTATAGATGAATATAACTAAAATGCAAAAATAAGCAAACAAACATTTATAACTCAAATTTATAACTGTCCATAAAAAAATATTTCATCAATTTTCATTGTTATATGCACGTATGAAGAAATTATATGGATTATATCACTTATATGAATAATTTCAAAATTTTAGAGGGGTATATATATGTAAAAGAAAACCTTTCTGGAATTTATTTTGAATTAATAAATATTTCAATATAATATTATACCAATTACTAAACCATATAACTCTAATATATATATATATATATATATATATATATATATATAGTGAATAAGTTTTATTTCAAATCTGATGATGAGATGAACTAGTGAACATTAATTCAACATACATATATTTATTTAACAATTAACACTGACTAGCATGGCAGGATCAAATTATTAAACATCAAATGTTCCCTAGAGATTCTAAACTCTCATGTGATGTGATGCTTGTAAGATTTTACAATTTATTTATTGGCGTGCCCCTGACTTAGTTTGAACATTGAGTTCCATTGATGTGTTTCAAAAATTTAAAATTTTAAATGTATCACTATTTTTTTAATTATATTGGTTAATTCAATTTAAAAGTGAATATATGCAAATTTTACCTATTTAAAATTGGATTAAGTAATAAATTTTCATTTCTTATTATCAATACACTGATATATTTGTCTTTTTATATATTTTTTTTAATATACGGTCTGTTTAGTGAACAAGATAAGCTCTTGTTTTTATTTTTTTATTTAGTGAGCCAATAGATATAATAACTTTATCTATTGATCCACTTATCTTAATGACCACCTAAAGATCAGGATTGATAAAAAAAATAATATTATTTTTTTATCATTTTACTTAATTTCTCTTTCTCATTAACAGTTTTATATCAGGCTTATATAAAAAACCTCTCAACAAAGGTTTCATTGCACCTCTTTTCTTTTGATCAATCACACGCTGGACTTGGATCAGAAGCCTCCCAATGACGAGATAGATCTAAACAAATATATATAATTATATCATAAATGAGATTAATTTTATTAATTTATATAATCCAATTCAAATATAAAAAAATATTAATGGTGCATACAAAATACAAAGATATAAGCTTCTCATATCTATATTTTTTTATACTCCTATCTGACTATCATATCCTATCCTATTCACCAAACCACTCTACATTACTTATTAATATGTTAAAGTAAATTACATTCTAATCAGGGAAAAAAACATCATTATTTATATTAATTATTTTAAATATTTTAAATTAGTTAGAAATGTAAGCTTTTCCAAATTTTTTATTTAAGTTGGGTGGATTAAGTAATTGATGTGGAATGCTCAACTCTTGAGGGACTCGTATGGAAAAATACCACTCATTCCTCGAGATAAGACATGGACGTTGATCCCGAGGCACTGGATTTGATAGTCACCTCTGAATTCTCGAGTTCCATTACTTCCACTGATTCCATCGAAAAGAGGAAACAATGAAGGGAATCGAAGTCCTCTTTTTGACCCTCTTCCTCGCCGGAGCGGCGGCGGCGGCGGTCATCGACGCCGGCGCTATCTCCAGGTTCCAGCAATACCTCCAGATCAACACCGCCCATCCTTCACCGGATTATCCCTCTGCCGTTCGCTTTCTCGAATCCGTTGCCTCATCCATCGCCGGCATCCGCTCGGAGACACTTGAGTTCGTTACCGGAAAACCCTTACTCCTGCTCACATGGCCGGGGGGCGATCCTTCCCTCCCCGCCGTCCTCCTCTACTCCCACACCGACGTCGTCCCCGCTGAACCCTCCAAGTGGTCACACCATCCCTTCTCCGCCGCCATCGGCGCTGACGGCGAGATCTTCGCCCGTGGGTCACAGGACATGAAGTGCATCTCTATGCAGCACCTCGAGGCTGCCCGTCGCCTCTCCGCCGCGGGGTTCACCCCCGATCGCACGGTCTACTTTGTCTTCGCCCCGGATGAGGAGATTGGAGGGAAAGACGGTGCGGCAGCGCTCGCTGCGTCGGAGAAGTTCCGCGAGATGCGGGTTGGCGTTGTTCTTGATGAGGGGCTCGCCTCTCCCGGCGAAGAATACAGGTAATTGTTTGAAATTTTCATCTTTCTAAAGAGAGCTCTTGAATTTGCTTTTAATGTCAATAAAAACAATCTCGTACTTCGCCATAATTTTTGTCAACAATTTACATACTTTCAAGATCAATAGCAATAATTACCATGTACTATACTACAATTGATAGTTGCTTGAATGCTGTGTTGAAGCCATTGATGATGAGTTATGGTCAGTTGGAAAGTTCGGATTTTTATTATTATTACTTTTCGTGTGTGTGTGTGTGTTGCATTTCACTGTGGAATAATAAAAGTTGAGAACAATGTAGGGTGTTCTATGCGGAGAGGGTGCCACGGTGGCTTGTGATAAAGGCACAAGGGGCACCGGGGCATGGGGCAAAGCTATATGATGGAAGTGCAATGGAGAATTTGATGAAGAGTGTGGAGACTATAAGGAGATATAGAGCAGCGCAGTTTGATATGCTAAAATCTGGGGAGAAGGCTGAGGGGGAGGTGGTCTCTGTAAATTTTGCATTTCTGAAGGCTGGCACGCCAACGCCCACTGTAAGTTTTACAAAATATCACTGCTATAGTAATCCAATAGTTGGATAAAAAATATTGCTAATTCTTTTAGTTATTTCGTGTTGCTTTTAATTGTTTGCTCTGGAGTGAAATCATTTAGGTGAAAATATAAATCTGTTACATAGTTCAAGTGGTTCAGTCCATGGAAGATTTCAAACCAGAGTTGTTTTGAAGTTTTATTTTCATGCAAGGCAACAAGACTGTAATTTGGTTTCCTGTCATGGCTGCTTCAAGAATTTTCTCCTTGCAGGGTTTTGTTATGAATCTGCAACCATCTGAAGCAGAAGTAGGTTTGGATATTCGGGTTCCTCCCAATGTTGATATTGAAGCATTGGAAAGACGTGTTGCTGAAGAATGGGCACCTTCTTCTCGCAACATGACATTTATGGTATGTGCTAGCATTTATTTTATTGATTGAATTTGCTCTTTCAAGCACCATGCTTCTTCTTACTTTATAATATGCATACTCAAGTTTCAAGATTATGAAATCATTCTAGTTCTAGCTGCATATTCAAGAAAAAATTATGTATCCACACTAGGATATGCATCGTTTCTTTAGATTAGTGTGATAAGTTAGGGATAGGTTTGAATCATTTGTTCCGCTATTGATCTTATATTATATTATTTATTTGAAGAAAGAGTTTTGGCTTTTCTTATCTCCTTTCCATTTGCCTTCCGCATCTTAGTTTTTTGCTTATAATTTTAAATCTAAATCTTCTATATTTTTGGATTATCTTATCTTCTTATCTTTTTAAATTACATTTTTTGTATTATACTAAAAACCAATGTGATTCACAAGCCTACATATTTACAGACAAGTGTTGTATATATATTCATTCTAGTTTTCATTAAATTCAACTGCTGGATGCTCTCCGATATTTGGGTACTGAAAACCTGTATCTATGTCCCAGTAACACTGTCTGATTCTAATTTCATTCCTGTATACCCTATTTTTTTGTTGCAATTTTAGTTTTGTTTAATTTTTCATCTAAGAAAATAGTTGTGATCAGCTCACAACAAAGAAAGTTCCAGCACATTCTTCCTGTTTAGCTCATAGTATGCTAGATAGATCACTAATTCTGTCTTTGATATGCAAGCAACACTCCTAATACTTTCAGGCTAGGGGTCATTACTTTTGTTTGATTATCTGTTGGATAGTTCTAGTTATATAACCTTGTGTTTCAAAAATCAATAAATTTATGCATCTTTATATACCTGGCCTTTCTTTTGTTCATGTGCATCATTGTATAATACTGCAGGGAATGAGGGTTAAGAAATAAAGTACTTATTATGGGCCTGACACAAAATTCTATAGTGAGCCTCAAGCTGTTATCTATGATTAATTAAGAAGCTTCTTGGAATATTATGTGTTTAGGTATGATTGCACTTTTGGTCTCGAAATTATATTATTAGTCTAGGTATAAATGTATAATTCCACTTTTTTGATTAAGGATCAAGGCCTCTCACCTTTTTCATAGTTAAGGGTTTATTCCTGCATTTTATTCTTGGTTGAAGTACCAAATTGACCATGTTTTGGATTTAGGGACCAAAGTGAATATAAAGGTGTGTAGTTTAGAGATCAAAAGTGCACTTTCACCTATTAGTTTATGATGAAATAAGACCCCACTGGAGGATATTAATTCTTCATCAACAAGCCCTAAACAGGCACAGAGATGAAAGTAATTTGCCAATCTTTTTTCTCATAAGACAAAATGTGAAACTATATGTGCGTAGCGATTCAATAGTAAATCATATTGTATGGCGACTTTTGCGATATTCTTTTCTGTCCTATACTTCTAATATCATGAGCCTGGGCAGTTCAAGCAGAAGGCTTCTGTTGTAGACAAGCATGGAAAGCCAATGCTTACGGTTGCTGATAGTTCAAATCCATGGTGGACACTTTTAGAGGAAGCTGTGAAGAAAGCCAATGGTAAACTCAGTAAGCCTGAGATATTCCCTGCCTCTACTGA
Source organism: Dioscorea alata (assembly GCA_020875875.1). Lineage (NCBI taxonomy): Eukaryota > Viridiplantae > Streptophyta > Magnoliopsida > Dioscoreales > Dioscoreaceae > Dioscorea > Dioscorea alata. The sequence continues at coordinate 12,520,956 of CM037018.1, forward strand.
TGCCCGCTTTTTCCGAGAGCTTGGGCTACCGGCATTTGGATTCTCACCAATGGCGAACACTCCTGTTTTGCTCCATGACCATAATGAGGTACGTGCTCTCTTGTCTGTTTGCCTTTCTGTACAATAGAGGTAGAATTTGGTATATCTGAGCTTCCTATTTTTACATCAACACAGTTCTTGAAACAAGATGAATACTTGAGAGGCATTGAGATTTTTGAGTCGATTATCAAAACCTTTGCCTCTTATAAACATCAACACAAGGATGATGAATCTCGTGCAGAGTTGTAAACTTGTGATGACAAATGGGGATTTCTCCTCTCTGATGATGAATTCAAGTTGGTGAAGGCACTGGTTATAATAGCAGCAGTTTGAAGAACATTTCAATATACCATCATTGGAAACTTCAAATGCTCTTTGCTCTGTATGATGTTGAAAAATGAACACACTCATTAGTCTCACAAACTGTATCTGGATGGTCTGTATCAAAGTAACTTGCCTGTGATCAGTGAATAATGTCTTTCACTTGTATGATAGTCATGGAAGTCTGTGGAGTAATTTGATTGCCCTTCATTTTGTCTATGAAGTTATGTTATGTTATGATAAAATTTTATGTATTTATTATTACAGTTTATTGAGAATTTATATATATATATATATATATATATATATATATATATATATATATATATATTACTAAAGTGGTACTATAATATGTTTGTGGAAAGATTCAAGGAACAAATTTAAATTTTTTTAATAATTTTTCTAATTAAAATGTGCATTTCAGTTTTTATTTACATTAAATATGGTATTAATAATGTAAAAGGTTTAATTATATTTATTTGTTTTTACATTAAATATTCCATTGCACTTTTTGAAAACTAATTGTAGCTATTAAACTAATTATGCTATGATGGATATTTGATTATTTTAAGGGAAATGGATTGAGACTGTTATGGATGAAAAGGTCATCATTTACTAAGATCATGTCGACTAAACAATAGGATAAAGTGAAAATTCTTTTCTCTTTCATTCTTGAAAGGTCATATTTGAAGAGACAAAAATATGAAAAATCAAAGGATGACAGGTATTGGAACTATAGAAACTAAAAGTTGTTGCTATTTACAATTTTAATGAAGAGAAAAGATATAATTTAGCAACAATTTTGATTCTTTTAGTAAGTCGTTAATAAAGTTATGAATGAAAGATAATTGAACCCAGCCGATAATGGTGAGGGCTACAAATGTGGCAAGAGGTTACTAACGTCTATGAAGTGGTGAGGACCGAGTCAATGCTGGTCACGTGAATAGATAATAATCTTTAACACCCCCACTCAGTGGAAGACTTCGAGGAACTGATGCTGAGACTGGATTTGAATTCATAGAAAAGTTGAGAAGGCAATCCTTTAGTGAAGATGTAAGCAAACTGGGATGACGATGGTACATGCAAAACTCGAACTTCGCCAAGTGTAATTTTTTCCTGAACGAAGTGAATGTCCAACTCGATGTGTTTGGTTTGACGATGTTGTATTGGGTTAGATGACAAATAGACGGCGTTGATGTTATCGCAGTAGACGAGTGTTGCCTTGGACAATGGCCGGTGGAGTTCTTGAAGGAGTTATCGTAGCCAGCACGTTTCGGCAACGGCATGAGCGATGGCCCGATACTCCGCCTCGGCACTTGACCGTGGGACGGTTGTTTGGCACTTGGAGGACCACGAGATGAGGTTATCTCCAAGGAAAACACAGTAGCCGAAGGTCGAACGCCAGGTGCCAGGGCATCCTGCCAAATCTGTGTCGGAGTAGACTATTAAGTCTGTGGTGGAGGAGTTTTTGTACAGCAGACCATGATCAAGGGTGCCTTTGAGGTAGCGCAGGATGGGCTTGATTAAGTGCAAGTGAGGCTCCCGTGGATCATGCATATGGAGACACACTTGTTGCACGGCGTAAGAAATATCAGGACGAGTTATGGTGAGGTGTTAGAGAGCTCGCGAGACTGCGATAATGGGATGAATCATGGACGGGCGGTCCATCAGATGAAAGTTTTGGACGGGAATCGATGGGTATGAGACATGGATTACACGAGGACATGCCGGCCCTCTCAAGGATTTCATTTGCGTACTGACGTTGGGAGAGAAATAGGCCAGTTGGAGTACGAGATACGGTAATGCCGAGGAAGTGATTTAGAAAGCCAAGATCGGTCATTGCAAACTCGGACTGTAAGGAGGAAAATGAGACGATGAAGTAGGTTAGGAGATGAGGCCGTGAGCACAATGTCGTTGACGTAAAGTAAGAGATAGGCAGTGTCGGATCCATAGCCTAAGATGAAAAGAGAATTGTTCGAACGGGAGCTTACAAACCCAACAGAGATGATGTAGTGTGCAAAACAATGAAACCAAGCACTGGGTGCTTGTTTTAGACTATAGAGGGACTTGTTGAGCCGACATACAAGTCGTGGATGAGAAGGATTGACAAAACCTATAGGTTGCTGGCAATAGATGGTTTCTTGCAAGGATCCATTGAGAAAAGCGTTCTTGACGTCGAGTTGGTGAATGGGTCAATCATTGGATATATCAAGACTAAGAACCAACCAAATGGTGGACAGTTTGACGACTGGTGAGAATGTTTCATTGTAATTGACCCCGACCTGCTGGGAAAACCCGCGAACGACCCAACGAGCTTTGTAGTGGGCAAGGGAGCAGTTGGGGTTCATCTTATGCCAAAATATCCATTTGCCTATGACAAGGTTTGCACCAGCAGGGCATTGCACTAAGGTCCAAGTGTCATTGCGAATAAGAGCGTCGTATTCTTCTTGCATAGCACGACGCCAATGGGGATCATTGAGAGCAACGCGGGTGGAAGAAGGAATGGGTGAAATTGTGCTATTGGTAGTGGAAAGGTTGAAAATCTTTTTGGGTTGCCGAATATCATCCTTAGCCCGTGTAACCATGGGATGGAGATTGGTTACTAAATTGGGCCGTGAAGAAGTAAATGAAGATGGTGTTGTCGTGTTTGACATGGCTGGTGTTGTAACAGCGATAGGAGATGATGGAGTTGTGGCAACACTTGGAGAGATAGGTGGAGTAGTGGTGGAGACAAAATCAAGTAAGAAGTCAAAAGAAGAGGATGACTGTGTGAGCTCCAAACACCGATAATCCTTGTGGTTGGTTGGGTATCCGAGGAAGACGCAAGGGGTGGAGCGAGGTACAAGTTTGTGAGGGACCGAGGCAGAGAGGTTAGGATAGCAGAGGTAACCAAAGACACGAAGGTGAGCATAGGATGGTGGAGAACGAAACAACTTCTCATATGGTGTCATGAAATTTAGTGGTTGGCATGGGCGGCGACTTAGGAGATAGCTGGCAGCGGAAAGTGCTTTAGCCCAGAATGATGCGAGCATTTGGGCTTGAAAGAGAAGAGTATGAATGACATTATTCGTTGTGCAAATCATGCACTCGGCCTTTCCATTTTGTGGCAAAGTATACGGACATGATAATCAAAGAAGGACATCGTGTTAGAGAAAAAAATGAGCAAGAAACATTGTTATTGTTAGATTTTTTATATTTTATACTAGTGGGCCCTATATGGGTGCTACATAAGCTTAGGGGTCTTACACCAAAAAGTCTCAAGACTTAGTGGCTCAACCTCTTATACCTATATATAAACCCATTACACTTCTATCACACAAACGATGTGGGATTATATTTCCATCACCCTCCCTCAAGTTCAACTGGGTTGTTTTTTTTCCAAGTTTGAACTTCTCAGACTTGTACACCAGAGGTCTGTTTTTACTAGGACTTGTACACTACTTTGTGTCTCAAAGGTCCTACACACATGGACTTGTACACTACTTGTGTCTTAGAGGTCCTACTCACATGGACTTGCACCACTTATGTCTCAGAGGTCCTTTTTTTTTAATATATATATTGGGCTCCACTATATTTCTCTGATACCATATATGTTAGATTTTTTATATTTTATACTAGTGGGCCCTATATAGGTGCTACATAAGCTTAGGGGTCTTACACAAAAAAAGTCTCAAGACTTAGTGGCTCAACCCTTATACCTATATATAAACCCATTATACTTTTATCACACAACCAATGTGGGACTATATTTCCAACAGTTATCAAATTCACGACCATTATCACATTTCATAGATCGAAGAGAAGTGTTGAATTGACTTTAGATGTAGGCATGAAAGCTTTTGAGGATAGAAAATACGTCTGATTTGTGGCGAAGACAATATGTCTAGGAAAAATGAGTGTAGTCATCCAAAATTATTAGATAATAATGAAAACCAGAGAAAGAAGAGATAGGCGAAGTCCATATATCACAGTGAATTAATTCAAACAGAGAAGTTGTAATAGAACTTGAAGACAAAATAGGAAGCCGGACATGACATCCGAGTTAGTAGGCATGATATAGTGAGGTTCCTGTTTTTTACACCGAATAACAGAGTGTTTAAGCAAAAACTGAAGAACATGGCTGGCGACTAGGATGCCCTAGATGATGGTGTCACAAATTCGTTGAAGCATGGAGAGCAACAAGGACTTGAGGCCGAGAGGTGGAAACAGCGAAGGAAAGAGGGTATAATCCACTTGAGCTATTGCAACGGAGGATCTTTTTCTTGGTTCGAAGATCCTTCACAGAGAAGCCAAGCGGATCAAATTCCATTGAACAAGTAAACTTTCGAATGGAAATGAGATTTTTGATAATATTTGGAGCAACAAGAACATTGTTTAGGAGAAGGGGACAGTGTGAGCTAGGAATGGAAGTATGACCAGTATGAGTTATAAGAATAGAGGCACCATTACCAACTAAAATTTGAGGAAAAGATGCTAGGACATGAGAAGGAGAAGAGAGAATACCAGTTTCGGATGACATGTGTGCTATGGCTCCGGAATCCATGTACCATTCGGAGCCACTAGGAGTCGACAAAGAGAGGTTGTTAAGGGCGCTGACGAGGACGGACTGATCCCAAGCTAGTGCATTAGGGAAAGATGCCCTGAACTGAACAAAGGCCATGTGCGCTTGAGGAGAGAATGATGGATGTGGACCAAGAATGCCGGTACTAGGAAAAGAGCGCCACTGGTTTGGCCATACATGAATCACCCCAGTCTATGGGTTGTAAAACGGTGCCCACCATGATGATGAGTTGGTGAAATTCTGGTTGCGACCACTTCCTCGCTGGGTCACCACGGGTACCAAAACCAATGGTATTTCCATGATCTATTGTGGAGGTGGTGGTCAAAACAAGAGCGGTGACAGAGACAGTGCTCTTGGCGGCATTGTTGCGTCGCGTTTCCTAGAGGAGGAGCAAGGAACGCGCACGAATGAAGGTGTGAAAAGGTGATTGCATATGTAGCAAAGTAGCCACAGTTGCGAAGTGATCGTTAAGGCCCCGAAATATTGTGAGGACTAATGTTTCGTCTGAGACGGGCTGGCCGACGTCACCGAGAGCATCTGCCACAGTCTTGAGCTTGTGACAATACTCGGTTATTGTCATATCTCCTTGGTTGATATTGTGAAACTCGGCCTTGAGAAAGACGGCACGGCTTTTCTTGTTGTCATGAAACATATTTTCAATGTCCGTCCAGATGCCATATGCTGTATCGTCGAGGCTCATTACCAAGTCAAGGATCTCCATGGATATAGAGCTGTAGATCCATGAAAGAACAATATAATCATACTGCACCCACTCGGAATCATCGTGACGAGGGTCGGTACCGTCAATGTGATCAGAGAGTCCGTATTTCCCAAGTGTCACAAGAAAAAGAGTACGCCTCTTGGAGTAGTTGGACGTCTGGAGGTCCAATGTGATGGGTACGTGAGTACAGATACTAGCCACGTTAATGGCCTGAGAGGAAGGCGCGGTGTGAGAAGAAACTGGAATAGTGTGTGTGACGGTGGTGCTTGAGATAGCCATGGTAATATGTGGACACGAACTAGAAAATGATCCGCTCTGGTACCATGAAAGATAATTGAACCCCACACAAAATATACTTGTGTTTGTATTACCTTTATAGAACATAGATACAACCGTTTAAATGTAACTAAAAACATAAAAAAAGGGCTACAAACGTGGCAAGAGGTTACTAATGTGCATGAAGTGGTGAGGAACGAGCCAATGTTGGTCACATGAACAAATAATAATCTTTAACAATGAAATCTATTATTATATAATTAAATTTTCTTTGTGTTTCTTTTCTCTTCTTAATACAATTTTTTTTTGTTTTTGAGTTGAGTATCGTTTCAGTTGTAGTTACTCGTTTTTATCCATAGGCATTCTATGTATGATGTTATATTTTAGACGATTAAACTATTTTGTTTGTATTTTTAATTTTTATCATCTATGTATACAATATTGCCTTAAAATAACTATGATTGCAAAAATCTTGACATGGATTGAGGAAATCTAACAAGTTCCTTTTAAGTTATGAGGGTTTATTGAAGATAACATCGCCCCAAATAGCTAGATCGACAAGAGGAAAGTTCTAGCAAACCGCAACCCTTTTCACTCCTCTTCAACAATCTATGAGATTCTTTCTTTTCCATCTCTTGTTTCTTGTGGATTTCATTCTTCTAGAGTGGCAATCCATGGTAGATGTTGTACTTCTCCATGTGAGGCTTGAGTTCTAATAATTACTAGGGATGCAGAATTTTATGATGATTTATATGATTGTTTTTTTTAATTTTATTGTTTCTTTCTCGGCTTTCATGATTTGGTTGAAGATATTGCTTTTCTAAGCTGCAGTCAAGAGGAATAAAAAAATTACTTTTATCTTATATATAATGAAATTTTAAAAATTTTAATCCATTTTTAATTAATTAATTAAATATATAACTTAATGGGAACCTATGGTGGGGTAATTTTACAATGGGTGTTTATATCTTTTAAATACTCCCTTAGTTTTTTTTACTTATCAATTTTAATTTTAAGTTATTCACAAGTATTAAAAAAGTCGGTTGAAGTTAGTTGTTAAAAAAGTTAATATAATTTTAACTTATAAAAAAAATATATTAACTTTTCAAAATTAGCTTTATTTAAAATATAATTTAATAAAATGTGTAATTAAATATTATTTATTGGAAGTTGTAGAATTACATTAAATATAAAAAGTATATTTGAAAAATTATTGCTTCATAAATTTTCTAGAAAAACTCCCGTTTGGAACTTTGCAAAGAAAGTAATTGCATGCAATTACTTTCCCTGGAACAACACATTACAACGTTTGGTTATCTCAATCAAATTGTAATTACTTTGCATGCAAACTTAATTCCCTCGTTTGGTATGAACTTGTTTTCCAATGTAAAGTTAAGTTTATTCTCATTTTTCCCCTTAGTCGTTGTAGTTATTAAATTTGGGTTTTTATTCAACTCTAATAATATTACTAACTTAGTCCAAATAATTATTAACCTATTCTTCATAAATTAAAAAAAAATTCAAATGGCGGTTTTATCCAATTAGAAGCAAATAAAATATGTCTCATGTTCTCATCTTATCATGTTGGATTATTATATCAACATAGATTTGATTCAATCAAAACAGAGATTCTCACATAAAAATATTATCCAAACAAATATGAAATTTATTTGTCTTTATCCTATTAAAACATGAATTTTACACCAAGAAAAACATAACCAAAATTTAACATAAAGATAATCTAACAAACTTGAGAAAAAAATTACTAGATGATTCAGAAGAAGCGACAATTCTCTGCTGAATTGGGGAATATACTCACGTTAGGGTTTTTCCAAAGACAAAACAAACAACAAAGAGTTTTATATCGTAAAGTGTAGTTTGGTAATTTGACAATTATCAAACTTTCCCACCCAAGGGTGTAATCACTTTCACACCACCCCCCTTGTGAATCACTTTCCCTGGTCAAATGGAAAGTGTTTACAAGGAGACCACCCATTTTTTAAGAACCAAACGATTGAAAGAGATTCACCCCTCTTACTTTACAGGGAAAGTAACGACTTTACATCATACCAAACGGGCCATGGGAGTAGTAAAAATGACCGGAGGAAGTACATTAAATTGGGTTTTATTGTCATGTTCAAATACAATGATTTAATACATGTAATTGAAAATCAACTCCATTTTCAACTAATCTAATCAAATGTCATCTTATTTTATTTTACATTTAAAATGATAACTTATTTGAAGGAAAAGGGGACCTTCACATTAGAAGAATAATAACTTTTTTTTCTCACTGAGTGAGAAGTTGAGAAATCAACTTTTACTGTAGTGGGTGAGGTGAATGGTTTATCCACATTATATATATATATAAACAAATTACAAGCAAAGGGTATATAGCGAATTGCTTGGGTTATGAAATATGTGTGGATAGTTGTAATATCCATTTATAGGTGTTTTTAAGGTATGCGTTACAAAAGAAAAATATTTAATAAAGGGGTTTTTTCCAGAGGGGGCTCGGGCCGGTTAATCGGGCCCTGTGGCCCGATCAGGGTCAGGTTTTGCCGAACCCTGAACCGGCCCGGCTAATAATGAGAACTCATTGGGCCGGGTTGACCTGGCGGACCCGCCAAGTCATGGGTCACCAACATGTGACCCGGACTCGGCCCGAGATAGTAAAGAACCCGCCGTGTCGGGCTGAGCCCGTCTGACCCAGCAGGTTATTTATTTATTTATTATTAATTTAAATAATTTTTAAAATAAAAATAAATTTAAATGTTATGAATGAGATTTGAAATTGGGTCACCCATAACACCAACAAGCACTGTTACCAACTACCCTATAAAAATTTTGTGTATTTGTATTAAAACATCATAAATAAAAAAGAAGACTTCAAAATAAGTTTCTTTTTAAATAATTTTAAAAATAAAAAATATTTTAAACAATTTTAATAAATTGGAAGAATTCAAAACGACTCAAAATAAATTAAAATAATAATAATAAAACAGTACACTAAGTTTGTTTGTTTATTTATTGAATTAAATAGTCATGAAAAATTATATTATATGAAAAATCATAGTCATGAAAGTGTACTACTTTGTATTGAAATTTTACCATCTATTTGTTTGAGAGATTAACATTCTTAACCATTAACAAAAACAAATCTCAAGAAAAATTAATAGCATATATGTATGTTGTCAGATCAAATGGCTTAAATTTGGTTCTCTTTTTTCACATTTTCATTTTTTTAATTTTTTTTTATTTTTGTAAGGATGCATTATTTGATTATCATGTATAAAATGATGGTTTATATATATATATATATATATATATATATTGGCTTGCACTTAATTATTTTACTTGTTAAATTAAGTTACCTACGTATCCTTTTGGGTGTAAGAGGAATCAAAGCCAACATAGTTCTCTTACCTTATACTAAAGTTGCCACCTACTTACCTATTCGTCGACGTCAGGTTCTGGCTCTTGCTTGGTGTCAGGGGTTGTTGTTGTGCTCATCATATTATCAGTGAAAAAAGTCATTTGCTTCTGGACTTCCCATCTCTGCTTCTTGTTGTTGAACTTGTGCATGCTTCCAATCATCTGGGCACACTTGAATTTCAATGTTTGGTGCCGACAATTATGACCGTGTTGTATCTAACATGTTTCCACTTGTGCTAAAAGTTTGCTCGCAGGCTACTGTAGACATAGGACACGCAAAAATATCTTACAATTAATGAAAGAATTGGGTACTGATTTCTATTACCTTGCCACCAATGAAGAACATCAAAAGTCATATCTATGTTCATATCCTCAGAAAATCGAAAGGTAGTGTTTAGGTATAAGTCGACCTCTATGTATTGTGAACCCATAGGTTTCTTTTTCGCTTGCCTTTGTCAAAATGATTCTCCTCCACTACTGTTGGACTGTCCTACCGCCTCAGTTGCAACCTGTGGAACTATATGGCCATAACAAGAGCAATAGCTCTCATACAGTTCAAAAAATTGTGACCTAACATCAGTAACAATCTCATTAATATCTATAAAATTGTCAGACTCTGATGGATACCATTGAGTCTCTAACTCACTCATAGCCCATGATTGAGGATCTTGACCACCGTTAAACCCTAAAAACTTATAATAGCCTTCTAAATATGCAGATAAGCCTTCTAATTTCTGCTTAGGATCTAAAATAAATGCAACTAAAGCAATAGGAGGTATATTCCTATAATAGCTCAACCATTTTGCTTTCATTTCTACAATGCCCATAACTAATTGAGCATCTAATCTAAACTTCCACAATTGTTCAGCAACATCAACAGCACCATATAAAAACAAATGTGCAGTGGGAAAATAAAATTGTGAAAATAAATTTGTACATGTATTAAACACAGAAAGTAAATCCGTAACTCTAGTAGCAATATTCCATTGATATTCAAATAAACTAAAACCAGGTAAAGTTTCAGTAACAAAAGCAGTCAACAATGTCTTGTAAGGAAATGTAGCATTAAGAAATCGATAAGTAGAGTTCCATCTAGTTTTAACATCTTTCGGGAATTTTTTGGCCCTCATGTTATTTGCTCTACAATAGCGAGCCCATTGTTTCATGAGGGTCATGTTCCTTCCTATATATGATACCACATCTTTAATTGGTCCTACAAATTGTTTTATGAACTCCAATCCGGTTTGAACACATAAGTTTAATACATGACAAGCACATCTAATAGGAAAATATTTGCCCCTGCATGAAGGCCTCAAATATTCTTCTAAAGCTCTAATTGAGGTCGTATTAGCAGAGGCATTATCAAATGAAATTGAAAAAATTTTAAAAGTTAAACCATATTCTTCAATAATCCCACGAATGATCCTATAAATATTATCGGCGGTATGAGCCTTGTTGAATACCCTAAAAGCAATGACTCGCTTTTTGATATTCCACGAGTCATCAATCCAATGCGCCGTAATACCCATAAAAAAATTTTCATGAATTACATCGGTCTAAATATCAGAACATAAAGAAATAGAGGAGGAACAAGCACGGAAATATTCACAAAGTTGTTCTTTACCGTGTTTGTATTATTTAAAAATTGTTCTTCTTGAAACTTTTTTGCATGCTGGTTGCAAGGTTTCATTGATGCATTCTTGTACTTGGCATCGCTCCGCAAAGTTGAATGGTAAGTGTTCCATAGAAATTGTCTCCGCAATTTTATCCCTGTATCTTGGTTGCAAAAATGTAAATAAAGCAGAGTAAGAACCAGTACCTTCGTCTATGGTGAATCGAATTCGAGATTGTGTTCGAGGATGTCCCCATATGTCTATTAAATGTGTCATACCCTCCTCCCTTGCTATGCTTAAATTCGGAATTACAATAATTACATTTTGCATGAGTTACATTAACATCATTATTATACATTTTTGTAAAATGGACTTTAAAAATATCAGACTTGGGGACAGATTCTGTGGTGTTATTTGTTCCTCTAGTCTCTGAGGGGATAGTAGATGGTGTCAGTTCCTCAACTGGACTTTCGTACTTGGGCCATTCATTACTCTTTTGGGTAGGCAATGAGGTCGAACCAATAACGCCTTTTCCCTTTGAACTTCAACCACTTGAAGCCATTTTAAAATTTTTTGCAAATCTAAAATCAATGAAAAATAAGCAATAGGTGAAATAAACTCATTAAAAAATTATAGAAAAAAATTTAAAATTAAAAAAAATTAAAATTACACTCTAGAATAACAATTATAGAAAAATAAACAAACCAAATAAATAAAATATGTAGAAACCAAGATAATAAAATTAAATAATGCAAAAAATAAAATAAAAAAATGTAAAAATAAAAAAAAACAAATAAAAAATAGCATAACAAGCAAATATCAAGTCAGAAATAATAAATAAAAAATCTAATAACAAAAATTAATAAAATTAAATAATGCCAAGAAATTATAAATAAATAAATAACAAACAAAATTAATAAGAAAAGGTAATCAAATAAAATAATGCATGTAAATAGAAAGGAAATCAACATCAAATGTAGATAATATGTAAAAATGAAAAATTCACACTAAATTATTCTACAATAACTAAAAATTAAAACATTAATTAACATAAGTGGTTCATGTGTAAGTCATAGAGGACAAACCAGTTATTTTTGTTTTTGTTTCATGTGCATGGTTTTGTTGGTTGGCTAAAATTCACTGCTGTGTTCAGTGTACTTAGGTGAGTAAGATGATGAACTTATGATTTTGATTCAGTTTCATTAATTCCCGACAGTATTCATTAGTCACCAATTATAGCATTCTTTGCCTTTTAACATACTATAATCATTTGGATGTCACTATTATTTATCTTGTAATAACTAGAGGGAGGCATAGGCCGAATTTTGGCCCGGCCAGGCTCGTGACCGGCCCGGAACCAGCCTGCTGGTTCAATGACCCGTAACCGGCCCGTACTGTAGACGGGCCGGTTACGGGTTGGGGAAACCCAAACCTGTGACCCGGCGGGTTGACCAGCCGGGTCAAAGCCCGGTTTGGAACTGGATTTCAAATTTTATTTAATTTTTTTAATACTTATACTCAAAAGAAAAGTTGGATAGGATGGTTAGAGGGTGAAAGCTTTTATAAGGTAACCAAGGTTTGAATCCCATTCACAACTTTGAATTTTTAATTTTAATATAGTAATTAAAAAAATAAAAAAAGGCCAGGCCCGGAGGGTTGGGCCCCGACCCGGCGGGTTAGAAATCTTACCGGGCCGGGTCCGGGTTGCTTTTAGCCGACCTGTGACCCGTCGGGCCGGTCGGGTCGACCCGGCCCGGCGGGTTATTACTGTTTCACAGGCCGGTTACGAGTTGGCCAAAAATCGACCCGGAACCGCCGGGTCGGGCCCAGCGGGCCCGGTTAACCGGCCCGTGCCCCTCTCTAGACCAATAACTAAACATTAATTATTTTAAATTTATTACCATAAAGTTTGTGCAATAAACAATTACTTACATGAATAAGAAACATTTTAAAAATTAAACTTTACATAGCTCTCTTAATAATGTCTATCCAAATTATTTTTCATTTCATTATTATCCAAGCGTTATCACATTAAATAAATATATATATTTGAAATTTAAAAAAATGAATGGTTTTCACATATACCAATGAAAATCATAATATTACATACGCATCTTTAACAAAATTTTAGTTTTAAAATTATTATTATTATGGATCAAAATAATAGATATTTCAAAATATCTAAATTTTTTCTATAAATTGGAAAATGTTGAAAAGTATATATAAGAATCTCAATTTTTCTTTTAGAAGAATAGATAATAAAAAAAATTTACAAGAGTACATAATTAAAAAGAATGATAATAAATATTAAATTATCATTATTACTACTATTTATCTAGAGTTTGCAAGTTGAGTACTATGATAAGCAAGTGTACATATTTAAATTCAAAGACATCACAAATATGCTAAAAAATTTATATTCTTATTTCCAATATTCAATGCTCAATTTATTCTAAGAAATTAAGATAATAACAAAAATGTTTTAACAAAACTACAATTAATAACAAAAAAATGTAAATTATTATTAACCTTGTTAATTGGAGACCTTCAAAAAGAAAGAAAATAATAAATGTCCCAAGTTGCTCCAAATCTCCAAGACTCCAAAAATTAAAATCCCAAGTATCCAAGGCAGAATTAATGAAAAAAGAGAGAATGAGAGGAGAAGTTGGGATGAGATTAAGAGAAAGAATTGGAGAAGAATAGTAATTAGTAAAAAAATAAATAAGGTGAGGATGAGGGCTATATATAGAAGTTTATTTAAAATTTAAAATTTGGATTTTTTTTTTACATTTGAATTTGAAAAGCTATATATATATATAAAAAAAAAATCAACGGCTCCAAATTTCAAATTTGGAGTCGTTGCCTCCAAAATTTGAAAACCAAACCCGGTTTAGAACCAGGATTGACCTACCGAGTTTAACCCAGCGGGTCAACTCGGTTCCAAACCGGGATTTAACCCGGTGGTGACGGCGGGTTGACCTGCCGGGTCACGGGTTGGGAAAACCCAACCAGTAACCGGCCCGTCTATTGTGCGGGCCGGTTACAGGTTACCGGCCCGTCGTGTCAGCTGACCCGACGGTTTCTGCCGACCAAAAGTCAGCCCGTGCCCCTCTCTAGTTTTTTCTATTCTTTTAACGCAACTTATTTGCTTATTGTGGTAAATCCATGTTAATGGATAATAGAAATATAGAAATGAGAAGAGAAATTAAACTGTGTTCGGTTATAATCTATCCGAAATAAAATAAAAAAAATTATAAGAGATGCGATAAATTTACTTTTATTTCTTTAGTGTAAAAAAATGTTATAAAATAATGAATTATTATTATTATTATTATTATTATTATATATATATATATATATATATATATATTATGTTTTGAATATAATTATTTAAATTAAATAAATTGTTTATTTATAAAACATTCAAAATATCATTATTCATCTTAATTACTACAATTAAATATTTAAATTAAATATCTTATTTTAAATTATATAATTAACTATTTAAATTAATAATTTTTATTAAAAATAAAGAGATAATCCAAGAGTGGTAAAAAGGTCTTTTTCTAACCTAGGAATGCCCATTTCCCAGGCCATTCCCTCGACTGTGGGGGATGGTGAGGGTATTTTCAAAGTTCTCTGAGTGGGACCCAAATATTATTAATATTATTAATATTATTAATTATTTATTACGAACAAATCCCATTCTTGATTTGGTCATTGCCTGTTTTTGGACTTTAAGGGCAGTTTTTGTTTCATAGATGATTTAAATTTATTTTATTTGAATAAGGTATTTTGATTAATTAGAAGCTATAAAGGTACTTCGTCATTTTTCCACTTTAAATAAATATAGTTGAAAAAAAAAAGAAATTATACCAATAATCACCTTTAGTGAGTCAAAGGCATCAGGGTCATTACATAAAAAGTGAGCGTTTTAATCCGAAAGTTTTATTAATCATATAATTTTCAAATATATTTTTCAAAAATTTAAAATTTTCACAGTACATGGCGGAATTTCTGTTCTTGGAGTTTATTTGGTATTTGTTTTTTTTATTTATTTGTAAATTTGAGGAATAAAAATTATTCTGACGGTTGTTTTGTTTTTCCTATTAGGCAATGGTTTTCAGATTTATACCTAAATAATAATGGATGAAAAATTTGATATAATAATACATGTAGATTTTCATATTCAAGAATGATTCAATATTATATAAAATAATTTGCATCATATTGAATTAAGAAATTATATAATGAATTTTATTTTTTTGACAAATACGATAAGCACATATATAGTTAGGGGCATGCACACAGACCAGAAATTTGATTGTTCAGTCTGTGTACCTCATCCTATGACACAAAGTTCAGCTTGCAAGCTCACAACCAGAACCGAAGACTCATTATCTGAAAAACTAGTATGCCCTACAAAGCCAATTTTAGTTATTGTTTAATAATAAAATAGTTTTATTTCATTGCATGCATAATTATGGGTATTGTATTATTCATGTTTGATGATATATTATTATGGGCTTGCATTATATAGATTTCAAATTAATGATAGAGATCATTAAAGTGAGACATGGCTATTTATGTTCCTTGCAACTCAAAAAAGTTTGCAACCTATGAAATAAAATATGATTTTGTATTCATTATTCGTTGTTACATGTTGTACTACTATATATGATAGAGTGGTATGTCTCAGCCACTAGAGTGAAGACTTTAGTAACATTGTGGATATTTGTAGTTGACAAATATTGAACTGGACCATACAGAACTCTTAGACCAAGCACTGTCATAGAACAAAAGAGTTATTATGTTACAGAAAGTCTGAGGATGTTATTAAATCTTATATATAAATTATATTACTTTGATAGTGTCAACCGGTGATGCTAATTGCAGGCTATATACGGACACGTTGGGTTATATAATAAATACATGAAGGTTTGTAGTCATCTAAGAAGAGATTTGTCACTACTATTGTAGGAGAGAATATTCTAGATTGTGTTTCTTATATGTTGGATAAAAATCCGACCGGTTAAATTTTTGAAAAATATTTTATTATATATAAATATATATTATTATACATATTTTTTTAAAAATTGTTTTATGTCCAATAGTGTAAAGAAACACACATATAAGTGGAGATTGACAGTGCCATTGGTGGTCTAATTATCCCACTTATATGGAATATTTATTGATAGAGGGACTAATATGTAAAATATTATATTGAGGTCTCACATATGAATATCCCTAATCTTTGGATTAAATTGCAATTTGTTGATGGACATAATTGTGATTATCAAAATTAGTATGGACTAATTTGCTAAACATATAGTGATCCCAAATGGGTCCATGCTACATGTTCTAACTTTATCCAAATATATACTCCCTATAAATATGTGATATGAGATTAGGGTTTTTCAATTAATTAATTTGTGATTGCTATCAAAAACGGCTACGACAAAAACCCTAATAATCACATTAGTTGCTTGGAGCAAAAGAAGCCATTACTTCTTTCGGATCAAGGCGAAAAGTTTGAGAACATTGCGTGTTGGAGGATTTTGCGCTTGTGAAATCTCTGAGGTAACCCTAATCTTTCACATATATTCATGTGTTCATGTGATCGATTCTTGATGATTAATCAATTGTTGATTAAATATCAATTAATTAAAATTAATAGTCCTAATTTGATTAGAACGATTTTTTCAAACCCTAATTTGATTAGATCAATTATTACTAACATTATCATCATTACATCCAGCGGGCCTTGAACTAAAGTCTTTTAAATTTCCACACCAATACCTTATACAGTAACACTAATGTTGTTGGGCCATCAACCCTTTGGTGAAATTATATAATCTAATAAAAATAAAGTAAATATAAATACAAAATATGTGATCATTGTATCAATTGGACAAATTGAGCTAAGAGCATCCCTAATGGTATTCTTTTGCCACTCATTGAGTGCTCAATGAAAATGGCCACCCATTAATGAAGGTTGGTGGCCATTGAGCGCTTAGTGGCCATCAACCGGTTAATGGGTTGATGAGGTGGTATAGACATTAAACTCTAAGATAGTCTAACCACTAAAGATGCCCTAAGGGCAACTTTAATTGAAGTTTGGTAAGGGTTTATTAGACTTTTGAGCATTAAACCCATAAAGTGTTTGGTTGCTACTAAAAGCTTAATGGGTGCTTAGTGGCCACAACCATTTAATGGATTGATGGGGTGGCATGGGTATCAAACTCTAGGATAGTCTAACCACTAAAGATGCTCTAAAAGCAACTTTAGTGAGAGTTTGATAAGAGTTTATTAAACTCTTGAGCATTAAACCCTCCATACCAATTGAGTGTGTGATTGCCACCAAACGCTCAATGGGTGAGTCCCATTTATTTATTATTTTTAAAATTAAAAAATAATAGGACCCACTTTTTTAAATATTTTTTAAATTCAATTTTTTAAAATTTTATTTTTATCATCACAAATTAATTATTTTTCAAAATAATATAATAATTTATTTATTATTCAGATATTTTAAGTATCTTAAATATTTATTTTGTAATATAATTTTTTAAAATATATTATTTAATTATTTTATTAACAATATTTAAAATTTTATAAACAATTATAGTATGAGAAATAATTAAGTATGAAGAGTTTAATGGGTTGATTGTGGGTCTTATTTTATGTTATAACTATTATGGAAGATAGTTTAATGGATAAGAATTTAATAGATTGATGAAGTGAAATATCAAACTCTATAATAATCTAACGATTAAAATAACCTTGACTCTAAAAAAACATAACATATTAGTACGTGAGACCAGGGACGGAACCAGGACTCCATGGTAGGGGGGCTGAAGCCTAAAAGCAATACAAAAAAAAAAAATCCAATAAAATAATTATTTTAAATGAAAAATAATATGCTAATATAACATAAATTTGAATACATATATTAAAAAAATATAAAGTATAATTTAAATTTTTATTATTATCTATACAAATATATGAGATTTTTAATAATTTAACTTATAAAAATACATTTTGAGTTTGTATTTTTTTAAAATATGGTAAAATTGATCCCTCTCACTACAAACAATCAAACTATTGTTTATACAAAATTTTTGTTAAATTAATAAAATTTGTATATAAGATTTTTTTTATTAAAATTTTGAAATCCTAGTAATTTTTAAATTAAAAAATAAAATTGGGAAAAAATGTTTCAAGTGGGATTTGAACTTGGGTGAGTTGTAAAAAAAGTCATACACTTTATGAGTGTACCCACTAACCACTCAAACCCACCTACATTTCACACTTATAAATGTTCAAATATTATATTTTACATTAATTTAAGTATAGGAAAATCGAAAATCATCAATCTTATACTATTTTAAGAGTATTCTCTCCGGCGCCGAGGGGGGCTTCAGCCCCTGCTAGCCCCCCCTTGGTTCCGCCCCTGCGTGAGACCAATCATTCAATGTCACCATCACATAGAATATGAGACATACATTCCGGACCAATCCAAATCACAAAATCTCAAGTATATAGACATCTAAAAGAGGAAAAGGAAACTCGGCTTAGGGCATTCAATGCCACCATCATTAGCTCTAGGGCCTTGTACCAAAATCATCAACCACAAGAAGGCATCATCATCATCATCATCATCGATCTCTTGTGTTTGTCTTTTCTCATAATACCTAAAAATATTTATCTTGCCATTTAATCTTCCAATGTATAACCATTACAATTAAACTCTTCCATTTGATACGCTAAAAAAATGAGGAATAGGACAGCACAAATTCTCTTGTCTGTTGTTTGATTTGCAAATGTGTTTAGAATACAACACAACAACGTGTTTGAGTACATGACAAATTAGGAAAAAAAATTGTCCTACCAAAACCACAGTACAAGTTTTAAATTATGGGACAACACAACAAAAGTTAGTTTTGCCCCACTTCAAATCCAAAAATTACAACGATTAATTAAAAACACATCATAACAAAAAATTTAAAGTTGTCATTCAATGGTCTTCCCAATCTCATCCACCGCCGTGAATCTCCTTCCCCGACCTTCTCTTTCATCGCGGCACTCTCCTTTTCAAATCTCTCTCCTCTCCTCTTGCCTTCTCCTTCTTACTTTCTATTCTCTTTGAGAATTCTAGAGTTGCGGGCACCTTGCAAGATCTACCGATTTTCTTATATGCAAATTTGTTAGATTTATTTATTAAGTAAAAAAACATTATTTTGTTAAGATCGCATGCTTCTTATCTCTAATTATAATAAACATATTTAATTTTGTGAATTATAGTTACAAATATCAAGATAATTAGTTTTTTAATAAGAAATGTTAACAAAATTTATAATATATTTTTTATAAATAATTATTAGTTAATATATTTAAAATTTTAAAAATATATTTGTGCTAAGTAATTTTAAGATATATCTTTTTTTTTAATCTTCTTATTCCAAAACATCATAGGAACATATAGAGGGTATTATAGTAATTTTATATTTAATCGTCTTATATTAAATTGGATTATCCTTTGAATATCAAACAGGGCACAAAACAAACACTTGTGCTGCACTACAAGTACTTGTGATGTGCTGTACTTTTGTGTTGTACTCTTGTGCACATCAAGCGGAGCCTTAGAACATATACCTGCCGACAATTACCTCACTATAGTTTCGAATGGTTCCTATCTTTAAAGGACTAAGAATATGGTTCAAATGGCTATGAACACAATTGTTAAATAATGTTCTATTAATTGCCTCTATAGTTTTCTATCAATAGCCCCTCGGTTTTGAATTAGGTTTTTTTTTTAATTTTCAAAATAATCCTCATTTTAGGGTTTGAAGAGAATTTTTATTTATTTATTTCAATACTATTCTTATTCAATTTAATAAGTTATAAAAATGAAGAGAGTAATATTTATAATCTTAAGAAAAATATATGGTTCCAAGATAGAAATAGTTTAGTAATTTGGTTGATTTTTATGTTAAAATTTTAAAATTTTAATACCATTCTTCATTCTTGTGCAATATCCTTAAACAACATGTATTTTAGAATGGAAGGGGTACTTTTTATAAAAGAGGAGAATAACTGGAGATCTCTTAAACTATATACAAAATTCATAAATAATCACTTTGGTTTTTTTTTTTTTTTTTAATTTCTCATTCATTCCTACTTTTTAAAAGATTGACTTTTCAATTCAAGGGTCATGTAACTAGGTTAAGTTTCATATGAAAGAGCACCATGGTTTAGAGGGATTGTTATGCTTAATGTGAACCATTTGCTATAAAGATTTATCGGAGGTGTTGTAGACAATGTCCAAGAAGTTCCAAAACTTCATTACTTATTGCTTGTGCAAGAAGTTGACAAAGAGGTCGACTACTACTTAGCTCTTGCCACACCTTTGTTAGCCCTTGATGATCTTCTCAGTTGACCTTTCAACCTTGCCACACCCTCCATGTTATTCGCCACAATTACCTTCCCTTTAGAGCTCGACTTGTCGTCAAGGCGAAAGGTAGGAAAACTCTAGCGAAGGCTGGACTCTGTCTCCCATGTGACTTTAGTGGCTGGCTAGCCCTCCCATTAGATCAAGTATTGGTGGACTAGTGGGCGTGGTCTTTGAGTAGGCGTGATAAAGTGGCTACTGATAAAGTGTAGGACCTCCAACATAGCGCTTAAGGAGGGACGCATGAAAAAGATTGTGAATGCGCGTTGTTGTTTTTTTTTTTTGGTAAGAGGAACAGACAACCCGTAGGCCCTGCTAGACTACCAGGGACGTGCACAAGCCTCGGCGGAACAAATGCGCGTTGTTGTTGGAAGAGCAAGATGGTATGCTACTTTGCATATCTACTCTTGAACTTGAAATGGGCCAAAAAAACGCTTAGAGAGCTTGTAGTACTGCTGATCAGAAATGGTCATCTGTCGAAAGGTTTGTAAATTTTAAGAAAAACCCAATCACCGGGTTGGAATGAGACATCTTTGCGCTTCGAGTTGGTTTGCTCGTGCATCTATTCTGTGCACTGTGGGGATTGATTTTGAGAGTTTGCAAGATGTCATCTGTAAGAGAATACTCAAGATAATCATTGGGTTTAAGTTGAACATTTGAGAGTAATTGAGCAGAAGTTGGGTTGGCCTTATATGCTTTACGTAATGCAGTCCATATGGCTGGCAATGGCTTGGATGCAATTATTAAAGAATGAAAAGACTTATTTCCATTAGCTACTCATTACATCTTCGGAGCACCAAAATGTACAAGAAGTTGAAGGGTGCTTTTTGGTGGAATAATGTTAAGCATGTAATTACTTAATTTATGGTGAAGTTTTTGATATGCTAGCAAGTGAATGTAGAGTATTAAAGGCCACAAGGACTTCTCCGGCCCTTCTTATTTTTGAGTGGAGATATGTGAATATAACTATGAACTTTGAGTCCAGTTTTCTAAGAATTATTAGATGTTTTGACAGTGTATGAGTAATGCTATGGGGTCATAGCTAAGTTTAGTCCCAAATTGGCTGTGTGATGGGTTGCCTTTGAGCTTACAAGGGGTGGATACATTTTTTCTATAAGATTGGTGTTTTGGAGTGAGGGTGCAAGTATTGATAAGTAGTATTAAAGCCAACCCAAGGGCGCTAGCGGTATGGAGGTTAGTGGGTCTGGGATCAAGGGTCTTTGGACTATTTAAAGAAAATGATATGATGGGAATATTTTACTTAATATTTTTAATCCTAATCAACATTTAATTTAAATAACCATTGTTACAATGATCCAGTAATTAAGGCATTTAATTCTGTTTTCATGCGTGGTTAAAGTGTAAATAATGTCGTTGTAAATAGTGACTTGTTCACACTAAATTTTTTTTTTAATTTAGATATATATGGGGTTTTTTAAATATATTGCTTTGCACTATAATAAATAAAAACAAATGCAAAGCAATATTTTTTTTAGTAAAATAAAAAATATTTTTTCCAAATAAGTATTCTAAATACAATCATTTGAAAAAAACTATTTAATATAAAATCACTTTAATGTCATCGCCACAATTGCCTAATAATAAAACACTTGACTTCTAATTTAATTCAATCTAATAATTAAAAAAGTGTGCAGGGGATGTTTAATACATATTGTAACAAGAAAATCACATTAATAAACATATTTATAAATATAAAAAAATATTTAAATAATTTAAAACTAGTTGGACATTAAAAGAATATATATATATATATATATATATATATATATATATATATATATATATATATAAATTAAAAAATTTATATATATTATATATACAACTAGTAATTCATCTTCAATATAAAAATAGATTTTCATTAATAAACAAAAACATAAAGAAAAAAAATTACCGAATACCCTTGAATATAATATGCCTCTTAAATTCTTTATATCTAATTTCTCTTCTCTATTTCTTATAATATATAAATAAAAGGTTTATAGGTTTTTTAGAGTTGAATGAACGGTCAAAATTCATTCGATAGTCTAAAAAAACCCTAACAGATAAATAGTAACAGTGCTGGCGGCTACTAAAGTAAAACATTAGCTATTTATTAAAATATTGATAGCAATATAATTAATAGGGAAAGGAATCAGTTCCTATCTTCTCCGCTAATTAAAGTACATCTCATAATCTCTATTGAAATTCTATGGTTGCTTTCAGAACTATGCCCGCGCGCAGTGCCCCACTTCATCCGAAACCCTAGCGCCGAATTCATGGCGTTCATCGGCGAGCTTCACTGGCGAATCTCCACCTCCGTCGAGATCTAACCCTTGTGTGGATTTCCGGGACCTTTGATTGATCTGGGACCGATGTCGCTGAGGATCAAGACGGTTGTTGATCGGTTCGTGAAGGAGTTGAAGGAGGCGCTAGATGCGGACATTCAGGATCGGATTATGAAAGAGCGGGAGATGCAGAGCTACATCGAGGAGCGCGAGCGTGAGGTTGCTGAGAGAGAGGCCGCTTGGAAGGCTGAGCTTTCCCGCCGTGAGGTAATCTAGTTCTCAAACAAACACTGTTGAAATAGTTGAAGAATTGTGGGCAATTTTCACTTTTGGGGAATTAGTGAGTTTTGAAAAAAATTAGATGTATTGAAAGGGAAAACTTTGCTAAAAATAATAGAATTTTTTTTTGTGTGATTTGAATGATAGGTTTGGTTATGGTAGTTAGTAGATCAAGAATTATGTAGGATTTTTGTTTGTGGAGGGTGGTTGGTTTGATGTAATGAAAGTGATGATTTTTTATGAATTAAATCATAAGTAATTTCATTATTATTGGTCTCCCTAGTACTTTATAAGCCATTAATGCATCAGTTTGTCACTTGGTTTAGTAGTTAGGAGGCCAGGAATTATTGAACATTTTCATTTGTAGGGGTAATGGTGGGCTTGCTGAAGATAAGAGTGAAAACTTTTTTGAAAATGTTGATTTTTTGTGAAATAAATGATGAGCGATTTCATTGTTATTGGTTGGGCTTGGATCATATGCTTGATTTTTTTTTAATCCCAATAAGCATTTAGTGCATGCAGTTTGGCACTTGCTTCAATCATGGTGGTTAGAAGGTCAAAGAATTATAGAAATTTCTCATTTTTGGGGAATAGTGAACTTGATGAAGAAGCACTGGAAGTGAAGAATTGGATAAAACAAAGATAATGAATCATAAAGGATAAGTGATTTCATTATTGTTGGTAGGGGGTTGGAGCATTTGTTTGAATTTTTTTAAAAATAATATATATATATACTTTGTAAGTCTTCAGGGCATTCAATTGGGACCTGGCTTATTTATGGTGGTTAGGAGGTCAAGATAGTGGTCAAGAATATACTGCTTTGTCCCTGATGAAGGGGTTGAGGGCAACATCGTGAGAATCATAATTGAC
This sequence comes from Dioscorea alata, assembly GCA_020875875.1. Lineage (NCBI taxonomy): Eukaryota > Viridiplantae > Streptophyta > Magnoliopsida > Dioscoreales > Dioscoreaceae > Dioscorea > Dioscorea alata. The sequence continues at coordinate 12,544,807 of CM037018.1, forward strand.
AGAGTTAATGCTTTAAGCTGCCATTAATGATGTTTTGAATTTTTTTTCTTTGCGTCAATGTTATATTACTTTTTATGGTTGTATTTCTTCTGTTTTCTATTTTTTGTTTTATTTATGTACACAAATAATACTGATATGATGCTTGAGGTTATTTAGAGGTAGCTTCATGTGTTAGTAACATGTAATTTGTGTTTGAAAGTTTCTTTTTTGTGATTATTGACAAAACTAGGTTTTATAGAATGATCAAAAGTAGGTATGAGATTAACTGTTGTATGCTCAATGCAGTAACTATTCTGAATATTGGGGATAATTGGGTGTTAAGAAGCTTCATTATCTTAATTTGATATCCTCGCTGTCACATGTGGCTATTTTGTGTTCAAAAGCTAAGAATTGTAGAGGAGAAAGGATGTTTTCTTTAATGTAATTTCATTCTCCATCCTCGTTTTTGCTGGTTTGGTCTATCTGGGGGGCAATTTTATGAATGCTTGAACTAATAAGGGTTGGATTTGAATTCTTTGATCACATTTATTTTTAAAAATCAAGCAACGAAATGTGAGGGAGATAAACGAGAACTTTTGCCAAATATATAAGTCTTATTCCTTTGATTATCTGCTTGCATTCCTTTATTTCCTTATGGATAAATTTTGGTGCTTCATTTTGTGATTTCACTATTTGAGCTTGGTAAACATATTTTCAGTTCCATTTTGTTATTCAGAAATCAGAGTGAGAACTGTTTAATCCTTTGCATGTCAGACTTTGCTTAATGGACTGTGAGCACCGAGTGATTTATGCCAATCAGTTCTGGAATTGAATCAATCATCTCTTGTTTTCGTTTTCAGGCAGAAATTGCCCGTCAAGAGGCCAGGCTCAAGCTGGAAAAAGAAAACCTCGAGAAAGAGAAAAGTGTTCTGATGGGCACTGCATCGAATCAGGACAACCAAGATGGTGCGCTTGAGATAACAGTTAGCGGGGAGAAGTATCGATGTCTCCGATTCTCCAAAGCAAAAAAATAAAGAGCAAAACAATGAGGCATCAGCCCAAGAGTAAGAACCGATTCTATGCGTCTTCTAGTTGAATTTCTAGCTTTCTGCAGTCTGAAATGAAAAATAGCTTTATTCTATCAGTTTGTACAGGAATCACTTGTTGATTACTTTCAAATTCTTTCATGTTTATGACTGTTGAACTATATTATGAATTATCATAGAAAAATACAAAGCATATGATGGTTTTAGATGCTTTTCTGTTTGCACAGCTCTGGAATTGTTATAAGCCTTCGTAAATTCATAGGTGTTCTGGTATTTTACTGAATATAGTGTACTGCCAACATTGGGCTAGTCCAATGAGCAAAGCATTTGCTCTCATATGACTGGGGTTGGGTGTCTAAGGGGTGTTTGGTTGAATATAGTTGAACAATGTAGTATATCTGTATTTACAAATTTTTATATTAAAAATTCAGAAGAGTCAAATGTAGTGTTTTGTTGGATGTATTTGTAATATTGGAATTTTGTATTTGGTTGGAGGGATTTGTAATTTGGATTTGGAAATCATGCATTTAGTTTGATATATTTGTTTGGATTATATGTTATTGTCACTCGTGGTGATACTCCATCCTGATATTATAAATAATTAATATATATATATATATATATATATATATATATATATATATATATATATATATATATATATTATTTTATGTAAATATAAATTAATATAATTAATATATACTTAATTTATTATAATAAAATATAATATATTAATTATTTATTAAAATAATAAATATAATATAATATATTAAATATATATTATATTATTAATATTAATTACACTATAATTATATTTTAATATAATTATAGTGTAATTAAATTACGAGTAATTAAAATAATTAATATATATTTAATTTATTATAATAAATATAATATATTAATTATTTATTAAACTAATTAATATAATATAATATAATATATAATTATATATTATATTACTAATATTAATTACACTATAATTATTATAGTGTAATTAATATTATGAGTAATTAATATAATTAATATATACTTGCACGTGAATCCCTCACGTGCAAGTCATGCGACCGAATTCCATAATCTCATAATTTTTGGATTTGAAAATGCAAAGAAATTCAAATTCTTTGAAACAAACAAAGGATTTTTTAAATCTAAGAATTTTTAAATCCTCTTGCTTTCAAATCCAGTCAAACAAATACCCTCTAAATCTCACTCAATTGATGGTGGGTAAGGGTACACTACATGGGCAATGGAGGTCCTCTCCAACACAGAATGTCATGAAAGGTCTCCAGTGTGGGAGCGAACATGTAGCTCAATCACTGTGCCATCTGGTGAGGGTGCATGGTCAGAGGATCAGTTCTCAGTTGTGTGCACGGCTTCTGATGCTTGCTGTATTTGTCAATATATATATATATAAGCAAAACATCATCTGTGTACGTCCATAAATAAGAAATCTATGGATGTCCAATTACTAGCTATTGGATCACGATTCAACAGCTGACATTGATGAACTGTTGATAATGGACAGTTGATCATGATCCATAGTAGTTACGGTTCATCATTATTAGCCGTTGGATCGAGATCCAACTGTTGATAATGGACATCCATAGATTTTTTTATCTATGAACGTCCACAGATGATTTAGTATAGTATAGTATAGTATAGTATAGTTGACTATCTAAGTTGTCATTAGACCTAACAAAGATATAGTGTATTTAAGGATTACAATGCTGCTAATATCCTTGAGAAAAAGGATAATTTTTAAACTCATATATATATATATTACTATCTGGGAATGAAGAAAGGAATTAATTTAAATTTTAGAATAATTAACTAATGAGAATTATAAGAGTTAACATTGATTAATTACAGGTAAAACCAAGATTTTTACAAAAGTAAAACAATTTTGTTTGGATTTTGCGATCGGAAGCTGGTGTTTGTAAGGCGGCTTTTTTTCGTTGCCTTTGTGTTAATCTTGTGAATATTTCAATTGTTTAACTAAATATAATTTTAAATTATTTCAATTAGTTTGATCTATTAATTAATAATAAATGTGCATGGAATGAATTATTCTTGAATTACATTAATATATTTTAATTAATAAATATTTTCTCTATAATGGGGTATTTTTTTATGTGTTAATTTTGTTATATTTGATAATAATTGTTGTTATTTTTAATTTTAATAATTGAAAAAATGAAAATGATCACATAAAAAACATTTTCAATTAGGAAAATTGTAATTTAGAAAATAAAAAAAATAATATTAATCAATATGTATTGATGAGATTGCAACATGAAGGAGGGGTGCAAGGTCGAAAAATGAGTTGTCAAACCACAATATTTTAATTTAAAAAATGAAAGAAATTTGAGTTGGTATATCCTTATTCCAAACCAACTTTTCATCTAGCCAAACAAACATTGCTTTAAGGGCCCGTTTGAAACTTTACAAGTAAAGATTTTACATATAATTACTTTACCTGCAAAATAACATTGCAATGTTTGGTTGATTGCATGCAAACTTAATTCTCTCGTTTGGTATGAATACGTTTTTAATGTAAAGTTAAACTTATTCCCATTTTTGCCCTTAGTTATTGTAGTTACTAAAATTGAGTTTTTATTAAATTCTTATAATATTATTAACTTAGTACAAATGATAATTAATATTTTCTTCATAAATTTTTTAAACAAATTTTTCACATGGGGTTTTATGCTTTTTAGTACACTTAAAAAAAAATGGCTTTAAACCACCATATGTTCCTGAATTTTTGTCCATCATACAATTTTATTTATTTTAATTCTTACATTCATTGTCGGGGTTAATTTTTTCATAGGTTACTTAACGATGGTTTTGTTTCATTTTGGCAACCGAACTTTAATTTGTATCAAAATGGTCACTCAACTTTAAATTTATTTCACCCGATAATCATCCGATTGATTTGGGAACCAAATAGCTAATGTGGCAGTCAGAAAATCTTCAAGTTTGGTGATGTGTACAATCCAAATAAGACTACTAATATGTCACAGGGAAGCTAGTTGACACAGATTTTCCGGCTGTCACATAAACTATGTGGTTCCCAAATATTAATCAATAGGGTGACTGCCTGATGAAATAAAATTGAAGATGAATGACCATTTTGATGCAAATTGAAATTCGGCTACCAAAATAAAACAAGACCATAGTTAAGTCACCTATGAAAAAATTAACCCTTCATTGTCATGATTGATGCAAATCTGAAATTTTTTTTCCCTGTTGGTTTAATAAGAGAGTTGCTTCCCGCATCTGTTCTATCCTCAACTTTAAACAGGGCAAACTTCCTTTTAAATATCTAGGGGTGAACATTTCTCACAAGCAATTACCAATCTCCCATTTTAATTTAATGATTGACAAGCTTAATAGCCACATTGCTCACTGGCACAAAGCTAAAATGTCCCAAGCTGGTAAGGCTATCATTATTAATAGTATCATCATGGCTGCTCCTATCTATTATCTCTCAGTTTATCCGATTCCTGAGTTTGTCCTGAACAAAATCTCCAAAATTGCAAGGAAATTTCTATGGACCAATAGTGAGAATGATAGGAGTTTGAACTTGGTCAATTGGACTGATGTTATTTCCAATAAATTTGAGGGGGGTTTAGGTATTAGAAATCTATCCCCAGTCAAGCATTCCTTAATGGCAAAGAATCTTTTTAATTATCTTAACAAGCATGATGCAATCTAGGTGGATATTCTTCATATGAAATACGGCGAGCATAATTTTTGGACCCATCCTTGCCCAGCCAATGGGTCTGCATTCTTCAAAGGTTTATGCGCCACTACTAATATTATTAAACCCAATCTGTGGATGAATTGTGTCAATCCTAATTGTACTTCGGTCCTTTATCATCCTTGGATGTTTGAAGTGCCCATTGCCATGAAACCAGTTTACCTCAATATGAATATTAACCATGAGACCCTTCAAATAATTGATCTATTGAACCATCACACTTGGAATGTTCAAGCTCTCAATATTCTATTTGGGGAAGAGTGGGTTTCTCCGGTAGCTAGTCATGGGAAAATCATTCCAGTTGGGGACA